>ML685801.1:15380530-15507627 GCA_007922175.1 Pelusios castaneus | reverse complement strand
AAAACAGGGCAGTTTTAAATACAGCAAATACTTTTAAAAAGGCACTGACATGTGCTCAGACTTTAAAAAAAGGGCAATTTTAAATACTTTTCAAGAAATCTCTACACTTAACTTTTAAAAGTCATTAAAAAAAAAAAAAAACCCACAACCTTTGCCATGTGCTCAAAAACCAGGCCATTTTAAATACATTTCAAGAAACCCCTCACTTAACTTTAGCTCAAGACCCTGCCCCACAAACAAAAATTCAAGCTTTAAAACACACCATCATGTGCTCAGACTAAAATTAAAAAACAGGCATTTTAAGCACACTTAAAAACCACTTGCAAATATTTACCTTCCACCACAGGGTAAAGACAAGGATTTTTCTCACATGTAGCTGCACCTTTGAATTAAAAAACAAGCACAATTTGAGTTACCACAAACGCATCAAACCCAGATTTAAAGTTAAGCCCAACCATAGTTAAAACAGGGTTTTACCTTGCCCTGATAAAAGGCTGCTTGAAAATGCTGTTTCCATGCCAAAAAGAGATCAAACTGCAATAAAAACATGTATCATCGTTAATAAGGAAAGAATGAACAAAACAGTAACAGTGTATATGTTTTTTCAGAGTTAAGAATAAGTAACATACCTAGGCCTGGAGTCCAGCAGTTGTTCAAGATAGCTTCTGTGAAGAGAAAGAACAGTCTCCAGAAAAGCTGAGGTTTTTATTCCCTTCTAACTCTTTGTTTCAATCAAACTTCAACAGTCCAGTTATCAAGTTCATTTTGATCACTACACCTCTTGAAGAATGGGTACTTAAGAAACTTAGATACCCCTCCCAAAATGTTCCCCTTTGTGATCTGCACAACTGGTTTTTTTAAACCATTTTCTTCTTTGAATGAAAAATAAGCCTTGTAGGGCCTTCTTATAGTATTAAACTGTAAATGACCTTGCAAATATCAATGAATGGCTAAAGTATTTCCTTCCAAGCCTTACATAAAATGGATGTGCCACAGCTATAGCAAACACTCTACAAATACCTATAGTTTTAAAATGTTTCAATGTTCTTACAACATATGTTTTTTTAAAAATAGACGTATGGGGGAAGGCTTCTTTAAAACATTTCAAGGATGGCTTTGATTTTTGTTAATGTATGGATTTACACTTGTAATGACTTTGAGTTGCTAGGAAAAAAAAGTTCCTGAAATTTGGTTTTAAAACTGTGTGTGGGGATTTTAAAAGTTAAGGAAAGGGGTTTATTGGTTTTTGGGGTTTTTTTAAGTTAATTTATTGTTAATCAGAGCTCTGCAGTTCCACTCAGCCTCCACCCTTATTGTGACCCAGGCCCATCAGATCTAATTACCTGATAATTCTAGCCCTGGTTGAAACAAAAGAGGAGGGAAAAAAAAAACTACTGACCCACAGATTCCTGAGGTTGTATTTTTAAACTGTCCAATCATGTTCTACAAACTACCAAGGTTGATTTAAACTATCCAATAGCATTCAGCCAGCACCACTCAGCTACCTCCTTTACTATGAGTGAGGCCCATCAAACCTAACTACTTGATAACTCTACCCCTGGTTGAAAACAAAGGGTGGCTCCTTGTAGTGGGGTGGTGAGTCACAGCCCCCTGTTCCATGCTGCCTTTCTAACCCTTTGGCTTTATTTTAATTAGATATTTCTGTGTTGTTTTTTTCCCACAGAATGCTGCTACACACATTTCAGCTTTTTGCTGTAAGTACACAAAGACGCAATAGCTGGATCTCACAAAGAACATTTTTATTTAAAAGACCTGCGGCAATCTTGAAAAAAACACTTACATTTAAGGCCCACACAGGCCTTTTACAGAAAGTCATAAACCCCTTTTCCAGAGATGCATTTATTTACAGCTAACAAGATGGTTTATATCTTGTGTATGACCCCTCAGCATTCTCTAACTTAATCCTTTTGTATTTCTTACGCATAGTCTGCTTCCTAAGTAGACTTCTGTAACATTTTGTGCAGACCAGCCGATCCATACAATGCTCCAAACGGGCATCCTCCGGTTTAGTCATCTTCTTTAGAATGCTGCTAGGGTCTGGATCGAATTGCACAGCGCGTACCAAGGTCACCCCTAGGTCTAAATGTTCTTTAGTTACGTACAGACATAACATAACTCGTGGCAATAACAATGTTTAACAAGCTTTCAAAACATAGTTCAGCGCACACAACCCGGAGTTTGCAGTTTATATCCTCTGAAGTCCACTGCACACAGTCATGGTGCCGTTGGCCTGGAGCATCTATGACACACAGCCTTCACAATCTTCGAACATCTTTTCTTTAAGACAGTAATTAAGGGAAGCAGAAACAGCAACACGCAGAACACCCCGCATGACTTTTTTATGCTGGTGACGTGGCAGTGGTTCAAATGTTTCCATGCCGAGCCTTCTCTTAAACTCCATATAGGCCGCATCCCTGGCCTCATCCTCTTCATCGGTGAGTACCGGCGTTGAACAAAAACAAGACGGGCCAGCTTCATCTTTCTCGTCCGCTGCAATATTGTCCGGGGGTTCCTGAAAGACAAGAGAGATTTTCAGAAAAAAAGAAAGAGCTGTGAATCCACCACCAACCTTTTGGCTTTTTAGAGCTATGCGAACCAGACTGGTTAGCAACCCACGCTTGTTCCTTTACCTGAGCCTCCTCTTCTCCTTTCTCCTGGTCTGTTGGTGCCAGTGAGAGGCTGTCAGGCTGCTTCCTGATCTCTTGGGTTTCGGGTTCCAACGTATCGAACAAAAGCTGAGCCAAAGGGCTCTGGCTGTCGTTGATTTCTCCCTCTTCCTCAAAACTGCTGCTGATGTACCACTTTCTACGCTGAGGGGGCCAAGACTTTAGGAGTCAAAACAAAGTGCGGAAGTCTCACGGGGGTGGCAAAGGCGTCCATGTTCTCCACGAGCTGCGAACCACGCGGTCTCGAGAAACCACCCTCGGGGTCTTCCGCTTTAAAAAGGCCCCGCCCACCTGTCACCGGAAGTCCCACCCCCGCCCCTGCCATGTGCCCTTTCCTGGCCAACCCTGCTTTCAGGGTGAAACGCACCCCGATGGGCAGGGAAAGGGTCACAATGCCCACTTCTGATCAGGTGACCCTTGTCAGCCGGAAGTCAGAGCTTAGGGGCAGGACCGGATGTCACGTGGCTGGATGGGGCAGGACTTCCGATGACAGGTGGGCGGGGGTGGGACAGGATGTCAGCTGGGGTGGGACTTCCGGTGGGCGGGGCTAAAGTTTGATGGATGACCGGTGGGCGGGGTTTCAGTTTTGACAGGAGTTAGACCCCTTGTACTACTTCTGTCACCATAGTATCTAGACCCATGTTTCCCAACCAGTGCACTACAACACATTGGTATGCTGCGGAACTTTTAAAAAAATCTGCATGTGAGAATAAAGCAGGAGGTTGAGTGCTGACTTCCGCCTGATTGGCTATCTTCCCCACTGCCTTGCCTCCTACAGAGATGGAGCAACCAATCAAAACTCAGTCTCCCTCTTTTCTTCCCCTTCTGTGAGAGCAACAGGTCTGTTCCGTTGCCCCTCCCCTTTCCTTCTGCAGCTGCTGGCCCGGAGCAGCAGGAAGAGCTCTTGAAGCTCCAGCTGTGCCTCTTCAGAGAAAAGACTGGGAACCCCTGATCTACGCACTTAAATCTAGTCTATCTAGATAGCCATGTACCAGAAGGAGAAGCCATTTAAATGCCTACGTTAAACAAGACACAATTAGGGTTGATGTCATTTCCTTGCCACAATCCAGAGCTCCTATTTGTGGGTTTTGGAAACCTAGATGTGTCTTGGTTAACTTGATTATTTAGTCCAAAACTGCCCGGTGATGCTACATACAAAGTTGCATTGGTTCAACCATAGCTATGATGTTCTATTAAACCAATACAACTTGGTGTGTTAAGTTGCTGGGTGGCTTTGGGAACCCCAAAGAGGGAAAACTACACACCACTCTAAACCTTGGCCAGGGTTCCGGAGCTGGACCCTGCCCCCACCTGCCTGTGGTCAGGCCTGAGGTCCTCAGCTGGGGCCCAGGGGCCCCAACCAAGGACTTGGGTCACTGGTGCTGGGACTTGGGGCTCATGCCTTGTGTGCCCAGCACCAGTGACACCCATGGTTTGGACAAAGGAGGCTAGATTTTTAAGACATGCTACCTGTAGGGGCATCTCTAGTGGTGGGCAGGGCCCAAGGCCAATTGGCCTATGCAGACCCCTGACCCTCTCTTTTGCTATGGGGGAGGGACTGCTGTGAGCCAGAGGCCAGGCTCCACACTCCATGCTCCCATCCTGCCCCTAGGCTGGCTGGTCTGCCCCCTGGGCAGGCCAGGGCTGGCTGGCATGCTGTATGGCCTCCGGTGTGGTCTTCCAGGGCCCATGGCTCTGGAAGGCCGCACTGGAAGCCACACCACATGCCAATCGGTCCCGCGGGGCCCACTGAAGCGCAGGGCTTGGGGCAGTCACCCCGACTGCCTCCTCCCCCCATGACAGCCTTGACTATTTGTTGCTGCTAAAATTTAGGGGAACTTGTTTTGGCATTTATGGCATATTTCGGTAATTTACATGACCATATATAACAACAGCATGAGGTTGTGCCACATTAAGGGATTGCGCCAATTCAACTATATCAGTTTTTGAATCAGTGTGGTTAAATCAGTATAAAAACTGGGTATAGATAAGCCCTTAGAAGTTGTCAACATTGGGAATTACCCCTGATTTACCCCTGATCTCAGCATTCAGTGTAACTGCAATTCCCTAATGTAGGAAAGAAAATAAAAAAACACAAGTGGAAGCAGGAGAGCTTCCCCTTGCTTGAAAGTGCCATAAAACACCAGTGTGTAAATAGTAGCTTATCTTACAGAAGGAGTTTGCATAGGTAGAGCTATATTGAGGGCCAAAATCAGGGCTAATTTCCAGTGCACCCAAGGCCCTATTGTTTTTCTGGCTGAAGTAAATCTTTGTATCCTTAGTCTAAAACTGATCTTACCAATGTAGTATATATCATCATCAGTACCATCTTTTCTGCACCCCATTTGTTTCTTGCTACACTTTTAAATAAGTTCATCCTTCTTCTGCACTTCTCTACAATATCTTTGTGACCTTTCTAAGTTAATGTATTATCAAATACTCCTTCTAGGAATACAAAATTGTTGAATTATCCAAATTTTTTCACCATAAAGAAATAAGTCCCAGCCTGACAATTTTCTTCCTGGTTAAAAGTCTGCCTTTAGTTTTTTGCAAGGGAAAAATTTAAATCCTCAATTATTTCCCCACTAGAAATTCTCTGGAGAGCCTCATTTGTCTTTCCGTGGCTACTGTAAATCTTTTATGCTTTTAGCCTATATAGCATAGTAGTCTTCAAAAAGGGGACTGCACCTATTCCCATCTGCACACTTTCTGTGAAGCTATCGATCATAGTGTAAAAACAAAGTAGTGTTTGTGGAATTCCATGGGTAAGCGTATAGGTTTTTGATAAAGCTATTTGACTGGTATAGCTATGCCACTTTAAAAGTCCCTTATCCACCAAAACATTCTCCCTTTTATTCCAGTTTTGGAAAGTTTACATAGGAGGTCTTCCCTCCTTGAATGTCATATGTTTTTTTCAATGTCCCAGAAGATTGTTATTATAAAGTTTTTAGTTCTTTAGTTAATGCAGCATTATTATTTTTCTGAGGGTGGATTTATTAAATCGATTTCTAGATTGATTAAGTGAGTCTTCATTTCTGCTCAATCAATCCAGATAAATTGCTCTGATGATGGTGAATTTGAATAGCTGTTTAAGAAACAATGCTTTATCTTCACCTATATCCTTTTTTATATACTCAGAAAAATGCAGTAGCAACCCATACATAAACCCTCCTGCTTACGTCAGGACTTTAGGTACTTGACCAGTAACTTTCATTTTCCTTAAGGTTACAGTTTTAAGATGTTTTTCACGTTGCTCTTTATGTGTACTTTCTATCACTAGATCTCCACCCTGAGGTCTTTGTACATCACCGACACTTTGCCCCATCCATTCTGCCATTTTGAGGCAGTTAACATCTCCTGTTTCCACGGCTTCTGGCACTGGTTTGATAATTATAAAATGTTGATGTATCTGTTTTTACTTTTCTATGCAGTCCTTCTTCAAACCCTGATATAGCTAGTTATTTTTAATTTTTCCTAAACTGAGATCATTCATCATCTTCTGCTTCCTCTCCATCATAGTCCCAGGCAATTTTCTCTCCCCCACCCTACCCACCCCATTACCAGTTTCAATGTTCAGGCTTGTTTCAACTGGAAGCCAACTGCAGCTCTCCATCCAGCTCCTACACCAATCTTCAGCCAGACACCAGCATTCAATCCCAGCCCACCCTCCATCCAGCTGCCTGCCAGCACACTCCCAGCAGTCTCATTCCCATTTGCCAGTCAGGACCCTCTCCAGCCAGCTTTACCAGCTCTTTCAGCCAATCTCTCAACCCACCCCCAGGCTGCCCTAACACCACCCACCCAACTTGATAGTCACAGTCCACCTGGCGTTTGAGCAGATCTACCATTTGGAGCCTGTTCTACTGCTAAGGGATAGGGCCCTCTTGGCCCAATACTGTTCTTTCACTCCCTGAGTCTCTGCGTGGGTCTCTACACCCTATCACAGGGATTTATTCATGTGAGTATGGCTGCATGGGAGGGCCTTTATGTTTTTCTTCTCCAGTAAAAATGTAAGAAAGAGTAAAGTGAGGATGGTTAACATGAGTTGTTTTCCTACATGTTAGTGTAGCAAAGTCAGGCCAGATGGCTTTAGAAGGGTAATTGAAGGCAGGTTTGTCAGCCCTAGACTGCTGAAAGCACTGTTCCCAGCAGGCAAAGGAGAAACAGCTGCGGGGCAATTAGGAACACCTGGGCCCTATTAAGGGCTGTTCTTGGCCCAATAAAAGCCCCACCTCCACCAGCTCATGTGTGGGAGTTTAGAGGAGAGGAGAGGAGAGGAGAGGAGAGGAGAGGAGAGGAGAGGAGAGGAGAGGAGAGAAAAGAAAAGAAAAGAAAAGAAAAGAAAAGAAAAGAAAAGAAAAGAAAGCGGAGCAGAGCAGAGCAGAGCAGAGCAGAGCAGAACAGAACAGAACAAGAGCAACATAAGAAAGGGTTAGAGGAAGGGAAGGAGACTAAGCAAGGCCTGGGAGGCTTGCCTCATCCGCTGCAGCAGGGGCAGCAGAAAACTCCCCTTCTACAAGGACTGAGTCCAGGGCAGTGAAGCCACGGCCCTGACAGGGAAAAGTGGGCTTGCCAGGGAGACTGACTTACCATAGGCTCTACTACGCCAGGGGATTGGACATTAGGCGGCATGAGTTGGAGAGTACTCTGCCACATTAGTTACAAATGTCTTCATAGAAATGACCTTGGGTACTGTATTTTAGAGCTGGTCAAAATGTTTCTGATAGGGTATTTTTCTTTTGGCACACGCCATTTCATCTGTACAAGTTTTCCAGAAAACTTGTCAATTTTGACACAATGTGGTTTAGAAAAAAATTGAAAAGGATTTTGACATATTTGGAACAGAACATTTTGATTTTTCATTTTGAAATAATTTCATATTTTAAAATATTTATTAAAATAGTCAAAGTCAAAAAACATTTTGAGTCTATCAAAAAGAAATGTTTTGACTGACTAAAAATGAAATTTTGTTGAAAATTTTAGTTTGCAGGAAATTTTAAAATGTTATGTTCTCATCCCAATCAGTGTGAACCTCTTGTTTTAAAATCATAGAATTTCCTGTGAAATGGAAATTCCAGGTCCTGCACAATTCTAGTGCAGGTAAGTTAACCCATCTATTAGGTCTATGCAAAAAAAAAGAAAAGTTTAAAGCAATACCCCAAATTGCCTGTCAGTTATAGCCCTCTATAACAACTAATGGTAATATTCATTTTTAACATGTTGTGAGTCATTACTGTTACTCTGAGCAATTTAATTTGAGAATTGAATCTTTCAGAGTGGCCATCACTGAAAATAAGGGCATGAAGGAATCAAGGCTATGCGTAGGGCAGTTAAAGATCAATATTATGCTGATGACATGTCAATTTTCATCACTTGCTCTGACAGAAATATGCCTAAATTTCTGCATCTGATTCACATCTTTGAGAAATTATCAGAGTATAAAGGAAATTGGATATTTGAGGTCTCACATATTTCTTACTGAAAACTCAAATATGTCTCTAAGAGGTCAAAATATCTAGGGGCTAGTACAACATCATCTATAAAAGATACACTCAAAATAAACTTGATCTTTTTTTTAATCTGATAACAGCAGATTAAGACAGATGGACCAATAGTTTATATTCCCACTCTGGGAAGGAAGTAATACAATTTAAATGACTTTTGTCCCCCAATAGTATGTATTCATTTTTTTTTCATTCTCAGGGAATAACACAGTGAATACTTATGATATCTTTTTCTACAGTCCCAGACTAATAAACATTAAAATGGAGCTATTGTAGAAAGCAGATATTAGTAACTTTAACTAAAAATATTTGAGGTTGTAATTATCCCAAAACCAAGCATTATAAACCCAGGATATAAAGAATTAAGGTTAAATGTCAAAGAAATCAAAATACATCAAGATATGGAAATATACAAATAAGGTACCCAAGCAACCTTAACTTTGCCTTGCAGTGACACCATGCAAAAACTGTATGACTATGATTAAGTCTTTTTAATGTTTGTGGTCCCAGATTAGAATAAACTGATTTTTTAAAGATATATTACTTTCTTTCCCTTTATGGGAAAAAAAATGATTTGGCATTTCTAAAAACTAAGCTCAACATGCTTCATGTTAGATGCCTGAAAAATAAGGCACTAAAAATTGCAGAACACTATTAAAGATGTTGGCTTTGATATTTTAGGTACTGAATTTAAGTTTCTAGATGTAACATGTATCTGAAATTGCTTTTTAAACTGATATGGCGTTAATAAATTATCTTTTCCGAAAGCTCTATAACTGCACATGTACATATGGATTTAAGGGAACTGAATTAATCATTTCTTATCAAACTGTTCTGAGATGTTGAGTGATCAATTTATCATGTTCCAGGAGGAAACTGGTTAGTCTGACAAAGCTAATGGCTGAAGAAACAGTAACACAAATAAGACATTCTTTCAGTTGAGATGCAGGAGATCATCAAGAGAGAGGGAGACTCACAAAAAAAATAAGAGCCCTTTGCTGCCTCTTACAATTAACAAAGTAAAGCACTACTTTCTGTGTATGGGTAAAATCATTTATGCAAAGTTCATTGGGTTCTTCCCATAATCATGAAAAATAAGTTCTGTAAATTTGATGTGTTTTTGAAAAATATTACAGAGCCAGATTCAAAGAGCATAATCTCCATTATACCACATTAGACGTTCCTAGGGAATATCCAGTATTCCAGCTGTATTTCAGTGCTTAATGGGCCAACTAATACGAGGTTTAAGTGGGATCATGTTACCTGGTGTGAACATAGAAGCACAGGCCTTGTACACACTAGATAGTTATTGCAGAATAAGCCATCTTATTGTGGAATAAGAAGCCCACCGTACACACCTGAATGCTCCTTGTTGCGTTACAAGTGCCTGTTACACCAGAACAATAATATCACCTGTGTGAAAGGCATAACACCTTTTGTGGAACAGCTCTTCCGCTATAAAGTGTGTGTGAATGCTGAGGAACTTTTCTTCCGCAATAAGTGGCCTGCAGAAATGTCCCAGAATTCCAAGCCTGACCACTCTGGTCTTCTGCTTGGACTCTGCTGCTCTGAGGCAACTACCTCCTCCCTCCTGTGAATCCCAGGAACTTTTGAACTTTTTCTTTTTTTCCTGGGGAAACGTTGAAAAAAGGACGCAAGTTGCTAGTGGCTACATCGAATGACGACAAGGAAACACAGCGTCTCAAGGGAATTTGTAAATGTAGCCACAGTGCTCAGCACTTCTCTCCTTCTACCCAGGGTTTCTAGTGCTGGAAGCTGACGAGTGGCACAGTGGGATAGGTGCCCAAAATTCAATGCTCTTTCTTGCAGAAATGCAAAGAACAGTGTGGACACTCCTTTGCATTATAAGGAGCACAGTGCAAACATACAATTGCGCTGTAAATACAACACTTTTTTATTATAGTGCAAAGACTTATTGCAGAACAATTTTCTAGTATAGACATAGCCTCATTTGAGGATGACTAAGTCTGTGTTAAAACAGTTGAAAAGGTTTGGAATCAAAGTCAGCGATGAACAGTGTATCTTTTTCCTTTCAAATCTTTTCTCACTCTGGTTAAGTATTATGGAAAGTTTCTTCCAAGCCTGTGTACACCAACAAACCCAATGATGCAACTGTATTAATATAAAGGAAAAAATGGTTCTTGGTATTTAAATTAAAATGTAACAAAGCACCTGAACATATCAATTGTTACTGATTTTTGCAAAGGCCTGAGCACATTTTGATCCCAAATTAGAACTTTTGGGGCCAAGTCTGCATTTAAAACTTCTACCAACATAGCTACATTGTTTAGGTGATGCCATTTTTACCAATATAACTATGACACTATAAACTCGAATGTAGACCCAGTTCACAGCAAAAAAAGTGCTTGATCAGTATTACTAATTTAGCTCAGTGACTTGGTATAACCTATGCCAGCAAAAACATGCTTTTTTCCTGGCATAAGCTGGATCTGCACAATTGCTATACTGGCAAACCCTTTCTAGTGTAGGCAAGGCTT
Source organism: Pelusios castaneus (assembly GCA_007922175.1). Classification (NCBI taxonomy): domain Eukaryota; kingdom Metazoa; phylum Chordata; order Testudines; family Pelomedusidae; genus Pelusios; species Pelusios castaneus. Next base: position 15,496,917 of record ML685801.1, on the reverse strand, counting down.
AAAAGCTGACAACTCACTTGTATGTTTAAGTGTACTCATGGTATCCAAATGCTTGAAAGAACACTCCCCCACCACCACCCAAAGAAAGCCAATCACTATCAATTATTGCCCCTTTTGCCAAGCAATAGCAACATTCATGGCCTTGCGTGTCAACTTCCTTTTTGAAGAAGAGATCCGTGAGAGAGAGTCAGGTGTTCTCTGGGAGTGATTTGTTTGTTTACACATTGTAAACAAATCCTGTTTTCTTGACCAGAAATGGTCCCTTTTGCAGAAATCTTGGGAAGACACTATTACCTTGCTCCCAAAACCAGCTCCTTTTAGATGAAGCCTCCATCTCTCTCCAGGACCTGACATAAATCTCATTAGTTAATAAACTCTGTGCCCCTTTCCCTTCCTTAGCCCCTGCCACTTTTAACCCTAGGAAACTCTTAGTCCGAGGTTCCCCTTGGACCAGGGGGGTCTACGCAAATGGAGTTGCTCATCTACCTTCCCTGAGCCTAGCTGGTTTGTAATATGAACAAAGTTCAGAAATACAACAGAGTCTTGTGGCACTTTTAAAGACTAACAGATTTATTAATCGCATGAGCTTTCGTGGGAGAAAATCCCACTTCGTCAGACGCTTTGAAGATAGGAAAGTTACAGAGTGGGAGGAAATTAAATGCAGGGGAGTGTATGACATAGCATCAGGTCAGGCTGTAACAGCAAATCAAAGTAGGTGTTAGGATTCAAAACACTGGGGAACAGCACATAGAGGAGGGGGGAGGTCAATTCACTTGATGTAATGCGAGAAAAATCCATAGTCCCTGTTCAACCCCAAGGCAACTGAGTCAAATTTGCATATAAGTTCGAGCTCTGCAGACTCTCTCTGAAGCTGTGATTTGTTATTCATCTGTGTCAACACAGCTATTAACAAGTCGTTAAGGGAGTGAGCAGGGAGGTTGAAGTGTTCCCCTACAGGTTTTGCAGTATTGCAATTTCTGATGTCAGATTTGTGTCCATTGATTCTTTGGCGCAGAGACTGTCCTGTCTGTCCAATATATAAGGCAGAGGGGCATTTCCGGCACATGATGGCATAAATCACATTGGTGGATGAGCAGGTGAACGAACCCTTGATGGAGTAGGTGGCATGATTAGGCCCTGTGATGGTGTCATCAGTGTAGATATGAGGGCAAAGTTGGCAGCGTGGTCTGCTGCAGGGCTGTGTTCCTGCTTTAGTGTTTCTGCTCTGTGATCTGTAGTTGCTGGTAAGTATCCTTTTAAGATTAGGGGACTGTCTGAAAGCAAGGAGAGGTCTGCCTCCCAAGGCTTGAGAGAGTGAGGGATCATCTTGTAAAATAGGCTGTAGATTTTTGATGACAGGACAGTCTCTGCGCCAAAGAATCAATGGACACAAATCTGACATCAGAAATTGCAACACTGCAAAACCTGTAGGGGAACACTTCAATCTCCCTGCTCACTCCCTTAACGACTTGTTAATAGCTGTGTTGAAACAGATGAATAACAAATCACAGCTTCAAAGAGAGTCTGCAGAACTCGAATTTATATGCAAATTTGACTCAGTTGTCTTGGGGTTAAACAGGGACTATGGATTTTTCTCGCATTACATCAAGTGAATTGACATCCCCTTCCTCTATGTGCTGTTCCCCAGTGTTTTGAATCCTAACACCTACTTTGATTTGCTGTTACAGCCTGACCTGATGCTATGTCATACACTCCCCTGCATTTAATTTCCTCCCACTCTGTAACTTTCCTATCTTCAAAGCGTCTGACGAAGTGGGATTTTCTCCCACGAAAGCTCATGCGATTAATAAATCTGTTAGTCTTTAAAAGTGCCACAAGACTCTGTTGTCTTTCTACAATAGACTAACACGGCTACCCCTTTGAAAGTTCAGAAATGTGAAGCACATCAGACAAAGAAGAATGCGTTAGTCACCACAGTGCCCTTAATGGCTCCCTGGGACGAGCTATGACAAGATATCTTTAACTCCGTTTATGGAAAGTTTTCATACTGGATGTTTATAAGTCAATGACCCCTAACGGGCAAGCCAGTTGCATCTTTTGACACGAGAATATTATGAAGCAAGAATTTCTATACATTTCCAGATAGTAGGAAGTTTACGCAAATTAAAGCCTTTAAGTCACTTTAAGTCACTTGCTGAAATGATATGGGGTGGCCTTAGGGATTCTGGGGCCCTGGGCAAAAGTCAAGGATGGGGCCTCCCAGCCCCCCTGCCGGCTTAGCTGTGGGCCTTCCAGTCCCCCCTGCCGGGACCCCAGGCAACCTCATCGGGCAGCCTCACCCTTGGCCCTCCCGTCACCCTCACCACGGCCACCCCCACCGGCCTTGCCATGGGCCACTGTCAGGCCCTTGCCCCCCCGGCTCCCCCACTGGGGCCACCACTGGTGGCCGGCCTTTCTGCGGGCCCTCCGGCCTCCATGCTGGGACCGTTGCTGGTGGCTGGCCTCTCCACGGCCCCCCCGGCCCCATGCCAGCCTGGACCCCAGTTCCTCTGACAGCCTTGCCGTGGGTCCATCGCCCAGGGATTTTGAGCGGGTGTGGGGGGGCCTACCCCCCCCGCAGAGCCCTGGGCCCCACCTACCCACCCGCTAAGACCACCTCTGGAAATGATTAGTCCAAAACCAGTGGTAGCTGTTCAGGGTGTATCTTCGCTGCAGGGTTAACCCAGGTGATTGGTACCCAAGTTAGCCTAGCCTGGGCACAAACAGTTATAATTCAAAGCCATACCCAAGTTATTATGTCCACACTGGTGTTGCACATGCCGGTGTACATCACTAAACCTTCTGGAGGCACATCCCACAGCTCTTCGGGGGAGCTGATCTATGATTCTTTTCCAGTGAATTGTAGGTGAATTTGTTTGTCCATTTGGGTGCATGGGGGAATTGTGGGAAGGCACTGGAGGATATAAGCACTTGAATGATGTAGGTTGTGTCCTCATTGCAAGGTGGGCAGATTACCAGACCAAGCAAAGGTGAAACCTCAGCTCTAACCCAGACCACAGGGTAGGCCAGCTAATCCAGGTTGAAAGCACCACCAAACTCAGATTTTTAGGTGTGGATGGGGGGGAGGTAGGAACAACATATGGGTGAGACCCTGGGATAACCGCAGTGGAGAAACACCCTTACTGTATTGGCTTTAACTGTTGCTGAATTATAGAAATGGGCTTTGAAACTGATGTCTTTTCATTATGACATCTGGTATGTTTGAGCCATCTGAAAAACACAGCTAGTGTTATTCCATTGTAGACCCTCAGCAGCGTGTCACCCACCCGATGGGCACCTCCTGGTGCTGCTATGGGGAATTGCTCAAGTAGTACCCATCTGGTGGTCTGTGCTCAGTCTCTTTCACTCTCCCTGCTTCCGGTGTAAAGTTTAGTCCCAGCCAGCCCACTTGTATCCAAGGCCCGCACTATCCACCAGTTGCTTGCCGTGTTACCCTCCCATGGCAGCTTAGGGGAGGCGGGAGGGACCCAGGCCCACCCACTTCTCCAGGCCCCAGTACAGGGACCCTACATGCTCCATTGAGCACTGCCTCAAACCCCTCACTCCTCTTCCACCTGCACCTCACCAGGACCCCTGGACCATATTCGCAACTCCCCAGGTACCTGCAGCCCCACTGACAGTACAAACTTTCTCTTTGCAGGTTTGGGCCCAGAGCAGGAGCTGCAGCCCTGGCTTTATACTAGCTCCTGGGCCCTGATTGGCCCTGCAGACCTCTGCTCCCACTGGCCATTCCCCTCTCTGGGGCTTGTAACCCCTTTAACGCCATAGCAGAGAAACCACCCCACTACAGCCATTTGCTGTTAAAAGGTGAACAATATACCACCAACAAAATTCACTTTCAAAATCTCGTTTTAAGGAATGATTTCCTATTGCTGTCAAAGTAATTACACTAGAGACTGAAAAAAGACTGGAGCTTAATTACCTGTTCTGGATGCTGGGGTAAAGGCAAGGCAAAAATGGATTTAAGTCATCTTAACATTTTCCCTGTTCCCAAGCCAGCCAGATATCTGCCTGGTCAGGGCAGCGCAGGGCTGCTTTAATTTTCACTCAGCTGCCTATGGCTCCAATAGCCTGATCACAGAGGCACTCCAAACATTAGGGATAACTTCTCTGCTGAAAGCTGAGAGGAATGGCTTGGAATGGAGCTCTTTGCACTCTTGGAGCAGCACAGAGGCTGCAGAGTAACAATATCTTTTCTTGCAAAGGATAAAACCAGAGCAGATTGTCCTGAGTGAACAAGTTAAGTCATGTACGGTTTTAAAAAAAGAATCTGCAAGCAGAGACTGACTGTATATTCTGAAGTATCAATGTGCTGATACCAAAATCTCTGCAATCTGGATGACAGAACTGTATGGAAGCCACACTACAAGAATTACAGTGAACAGAAGCTATTTTTGTCTGCCAAGTTTGGACTGGGGTATTGAGTTGTGTGTACAGAGCAAGGTGTACCAACCGTCCTGTTCCTGCATCCTGTCATCCTTGGAAATGGTTCAGAGAATTCACAGCACCTGTGCAGCAAAGGACAAACAGATGTTCCTTATAACAGGTCAAAGGTAATAGGTTCAAATACCGTATCTGTGAACAATACTGGTGAAGCTGTTGAGACATGGTGTGTGCATATCTGGCTTCTACAAGTCATATCAGACAGTGGTCCTCCATTCACCGCCAAAGAATTTAAAATAAGAAATCCTAGTATAAAACACACAGGAACAGATTTAAGGTAAAGTTCCAATGGGCTACCAATGGTAAGTTCCAGAGTAAGGTATGTGAGGGGAAGATGATATAGCATGCAGGAGTAGCCAGGCAAGTAGAATAATTATGACAGCTGTAGAGGCAGATTGGCCTGTCTGAATAAGAAACTTTTCTCCCGAGTCTGGGTCATGATCAGACTGAGGAATCCCCTCTTAACTTTTCTCACACAACCTCTTCTAGAAGTCTACACAACCAGATACCAACTCTTATTTCAGAAATAAACTGCAGATCTTCCTGTATAAGCCTGTGGGACATAGACACACTTATTGCTTCAGTCATCAAGATCAGCTTCACAAAGGGAAGTAAATCAGAAGAAATCTAATGTAATATCCTTACTTGTGCTGGAGTCTGGCAGAAAGGCTTTTTTTCACTGAAAGTTATTCTATGGTGGATTCCTTTCTTTCCATTACAGAGGAATGAAAACATATCCACTGGTTTCACTACAACATTTTCTTAATCAATGTACAGGACAAGGACATCGATTAGATAATTTATTTGATGAAGATTTATGTTTAGCTTTTGCAGATCTGCAGCCAAGTTCCCACTTCCCCACATCTCATTTCTTCTGACAAATTTGAAACTTGACATCTATTTGGCTGTTCTTTTATTATTATTTCTTCAACATCTGAACATGAACATGGCTGTCTGGAACTATCATAGCATCGTTTGACAGCAGTAAGAAAAGTTTGCTGCTGACATGTTTTCCACACAATTGATTCTCCTAAATGAACTTTAGCTGAAACTAGCTGGAATTTTTTCAGCTTGTCATTCTTATATCTGAGCCAAAAATGGATATTGCCTTCTTGATGTCAACACTCTCTCTCTCATTTTTTAAAAAAATCCCTTAACAAATTAGACAAAAACTAAAATACAAAAATGACATGTCAGATACATCCTGTAAGAGAAAGGAATCTGGTCTTTCTGACAAAGCTGCTTTTTGTCATCACGGGTTTGCATGTGTCCACATCCAAATTTGATTCCCACTGCTGAAATATAGGCTTTCTGTGTCCCTGGACAACACAATTCCTCAGTCAACATATTTCTACAAGCAAAATGCCACAAAATTACCTGTGCTGATAAAACAGTCCTCCAGTCACAATCCCACAATGCACTGTGACCTGTCCCTTCAACAATGACTGCTCCCGTCATAATTTTGAACTCCACTGAACAAGAAGTAATGCTTAGCAAAGATGAAGAATTTGTGGCAATCACACCAGAAGATGAGGAAGGGCAACAGAAAATCTGTAGCTGCCTTGTAGGTCAGCTGCTTCTACAATGAATTCCATGCCACAGTGGGGACTCCACCCCCCACAATGGCTATGTCTACACTTGGTAATTTAAGTAGACTTAGCATGTCCACACTTAAATTTAAAGTCGACTTAGGGGGGAACTTACAAAGTCGACCTAGAGCATCCACACGGGACGCTTAGGTCAACTTCTAGGGGTTAGGGGGACCTTGGGTAGGTCCATGGTGGCAGGGGGGCACCCCTTGCCCAGTGCCAGGGGGCTCAGCCTTTGCCCCATTGTACCAGGGTACAATGGGGCAAAGGGGGACAGGGACCCTGGCAGGGCATAGGGGCAGGGTGGGCAGGGCTCTGCCCTGCCCTTTGGGGGGGGCATGCCAGGCTCCCCCTGTGCCCCCCCCAGCAGGGAGGGCAGTGGGGGAGTCCTGGAGAGCCCTAAGTCAACTTTAAGTCAACTTAGGGATACTCCAGGTCTACACTGGCTTAAGTCGACTTTAGGAAGTTGACTTAAGCCTAAAGTCGAATTAAAAGTAGGTTTAATAAAGTCGACTTTATTTTCCTTAAGTCGACTTAAGCAGCTTGCTTAAGTTGACTTAAGGAAAGTGTAGTGTAGACGCAGAGTAAATTAAGTCAACTTAATTTACAAGAGTAGACGCACCCAATGAGACAGTAGACAACTTGTGAGACATGGGGGAGGGACCCTCAGCAGTGCCCCACAAGGACAAGATCATGGAGGATGGCGACACAGAGAGGCATGCAGACACTGAAGAGAGTCAGGAGATCTTTGATATGAAGATAGACCCAAGACCCAAACAAGCCCAGAGAGGAAGGGGAAGGAAGCAGAGGTAGGTGCATTGTTGCATGATTTTTTAAATGCATTTTTTTCTTTGTAATGCCTGACCCACGCTCCGCCTCAATTCCTTCTGTCATTCAAACTAGCACCCTTTTGAATGGTCAGAGAAAAAGGAACGAACTTTTAAATGATCAATTTATTTTAAAAACATGAACTGGCAATAAACTAAGACAATATTAGAATCATTCTGTAGCCAGCACAGTGAGTCATCAATGTAGAAATTCAGCTTTCGTGAAACACTAACGTATTAAAAATCAGCTCATTACAAATAGAAAGATACTGACACCAATATCTCAGCATAAAAATAAAGGACACAGGGAATTAAAAATATCCCTTACAAGCAATCCAGAGTTAATAAATTTGTTTGTTGTGTATATGCAGTTAATAAAATTATGTTTTTTGCTAATCATCATTTATTTATTGTGTGTCACCAGACAGAATTATCACAGACTGAAGTCCCATCCCTTTCCACTAAATTAAGACAAATGTTTATAAATCATTTAAAACCCACATTCAGACCAAATTCAATGAGATGTATGCAAAAGCAGCACACTGGAATTGTATGGCACACTCTTAAAGTGATCTTTCAAAGCCTTCCTCAGCTGTACAGCTCCTTGATGGGCTCTTATAATTGTCCTTGTATCTGGCTGCTCAAAATCAGCAGACCATTTTTCAATGCCTCATCCTCCACCCTGCTGGTAATGTTTCCCGATTTGCTTCACAAATATTATTTAATGCACAACATGCAGCAACAACAGACATATTTGCCTTGCTCAGATACAGCCTACTCATGAGGCATAGCCAGCATCTTTTCAATCTATCAAACACACATTCAATAGTTGTTGTATCTGCTCAGCCAAAACTTAGATCTTTCCTTACTGCTGCCCAGGTCCCCAGTACATGGTTTCATGATCCAGGGAAGCAAGCTGTAGGCAAAATAACCCAGAATCACTATTGGCATTTCAATGTGCTGGTCTGTGAAGAATATCTGTTTGTAGCTTTTGAAAACATCCTGCATTCCTAAAGATATGAGCGTCATGTCCCTTCCCTGGCCACTCAGTTTAATGTCAATGATCCACCTGCACTTACATAACCATAAAAAATACCCATTTCTGTTTATGTACTGAATGGGAAGGCGGAGGAGGTAGGGGGCAAATAGAGATATGCATTCCAGCTACCAGCCCATCACAGTCTGGGGACCCCACTGCTTCATATGCATTTATTATTTCCTGTAAATCACCAAGAATCAAAGGCTTTTCACCCCTGAATGACAACCTTCCGCACTATGGATTTGCCGACCCAGACTGATTGCAAGTCAGAGATCGCAAAGTTTCGGTGCTGAATGAGTGTTAAGTGCTTGCAGGATTAGGCAGCAGCTGAGCAGAAGTTTTGTGGATCATACTGGTGCCTAAAATTGGGCTTTACTGCTTAAGGCCAAATCCACAAAGGTACTTAAGTGCCCAAGGTCAGAGAACAAATCAATGGGAGAATCAAGAAGGGAACCTTGAATTCTTATCTCTAGTTCCTCACTCTAACTACTAGGTACACTCTTGTCCTTATGATTCATTGAGCAAGATAGATATATTTATTTTTACAAATTTCACACATGGAGTAGAAAGCTTTCTGCAAAACAAAAAGAATGAGTAGTGTGTGATACAACTCTCATTAATATCTTTGGCTATGTCTACACTTACTAAAGTTAGTTGGAATTAGTTAATTTGAACTTAATTCACTTTGAACTTTAATTAGCTTAATTCAAACTAGCAAATTTTAGTTCAAACTAAGCAAGTGCCATTCATGGCACTTGCTTAGTTCGAATTATCGAAGTGCATTGAGTTCAATGGGCCAGTTAGTTTGAACTAAGCAATTAGTTCGAACTAACATGGCCACATTGGTTAATTCGAACTAACTAATTAAGGAAGTCCTTAATTCGAACTAATGAAAGCCTAGTGTAGCCAAGGCTTAAGTTAGTTTGAATTCAGCTTCCTTAATTCAAACTAACTTGCCAGTGTAGACATAGCCTTTCTTATTGCTGGGCTCTTTCAAGTTTTCTCAAATGGGACAGAATATGCACTTGGAAATTATGTCACAAAACTTCATCGAAATTTCTGCAAGCACAAAAAGAACATAAGTCAGGCTCTCAGCCCAACCATTTTTTCCCTCTAAACTAAGTCAAATTTATACTGCGTTCTTATGCATCTTTTATCATAAAATACTTAGTACAGGCTGTGTGAATTAGTCTGTGTCAGATTATTTGTTTTACCTGTTAAGTACATAAATTACTTAGTGCACGGATTGTGTCTGTGTGCTTATTAAAAAACAAAACAAAACAGAACAAAACAGTGCCAGGCATACTTAACTACTACTACTATTACTGCTAATAATAATAATAATAGGCAGTACACAGGAAAAAAAGGTTAGTTAATCTTTTCTCATTGTAAGAGAAGAGTTGTTACTAGTGGCAAATAAGGCGTCAACTGTAACTTAACTGCAGTATGTTTTAAAATGTATTAATCTTAAATCAAGCATGCAGTTATTAAGATTGATGTAATACACATAGAATCATAGGATCAGTAAGGAGTACACTAGTGGCTCTAGAAGGACTCTTAAGATGAACGATAATTTGGAAACATGCTGCAATATGGTCACACTTAACTGAGAAATCAGTCCTCAGTAAATATTTCCTAATGAATACTTTATTAACCAAATTGCCTTTTGCTGTTCAGGAAACACATATGGAAAATTGTGATTTGAAACTATGAAAAAGAATTTAATTTCTTTTTTTTCTTCCATCAATCGGTTCCAAATGGTTTTGAAAATATTTTTGTTCCAACTTTAAAATGGCAGTTGTGTTGGTTATTTACATAAGTCAGAGGGTTTTATGTTTCCCACTTCATAAGTTGACTTTGGATATTTGAATTTTTAATATCAACGCCCATTCAGTAAAGCTTGACCACCCAAATGTTCCTAGAAAGCAAAATTTAAAGGGACATGGACATCTAAGGAATCTAAATTCATTTTCCAATTTGAGTGAATAGTCACACAAAATGTTTTCCACTAGCCACTTAGCAAAGATAACAGAAACAGCAATAATATATGGTACCTAGATAAAGGTCAAATCTGAGCCCATAAGGCACATGTAGGGAAACTTACCTTTCATATGATAGATGGCACAACCTTCTAGTTCTGGTGGTCCAGGAAGAGTTCATTTTTAATCATTCATGTATTCCAAATGTACAAAAAGCACTGTAAAAAGTCCTGAAAAGAGGTAAACAATATTCTTAGCTTTGTAACATGAACTCAGTTAAGAGTACTACAGCAGCAATGCTGCTGTTCTCCAGTGTCCTCGTTTTTATACCTGAAAACTTATAGAATCATAGACACTGGAAGGGACCATGACAGGTCATCGAGTCCAGTTCCCTGCACTCATGGCAGGATCACGTACCCCCATTGAACCATCCCTGACAGGTGTTTGTCTAACCTGCTCTTAAAAACCTCCAATGTAGAAGGTTCCACAACCTGCCGAGGCAACTTATTCCAGTGGTTAATCATCCTGACAGTTAGGAATTTTTCCCTAATGTCTAGGCTGAACCTCCCTTGCTGTAATTTAAGCCTGTTGATCCTCACCCTGTGATCTGTGATTAAGGAGAATAATTTTTCTCCTTCTTCCTCATAACAATCTTTTAGGTATTTGAAAACTGTTACCATATCCCCTCTCAAACTCCTTTTTTCTAGGCTAAACAAACCCAGCTCTTTCAATATTCCATCATAGGTCAGATGTTCCAGACCTCTAATCATTTTTGTTGCCCTTCTCTGGACTTTCTCCAGTTTCTCCACATCCTTTTTGAAATAAGGCGCTCAGAACTGGACACAGTACTCAAGATGAGGCCTAATCAGAGCAGAGTAGAGTGGAAGAATCACTTCTCGTGTCTTACTCACAATACTCCTGTTAATATACCCCAGAATGGTGTTTGCTTTTTTTGCAATAGTATTACACTGCTGACTCATATTTAGCTTTTGGTCCACTATTACACCCAGATCCCGTTCTGCAGTACTCCTTCCTAGGCAGTCATTGCCCATTTTGTATGTGTGCAGTGGGTTGTTCAACCCTAAGTGGAGTACTTGGCACTTATCTTTATTGAATTTCATTCTATTTATCTCAGACCATTTCACTATATTTGGACATATATTTTACTGTGTTTGGTGTAGTGTGTAGCTGAATAAAAAGATGTTTTATTAGCAATGGCAGGCAGGGGAAGCTATACATAGAAAATACAGCAGTAATATTTTAGCTTTGAAGAACTCTTGAGAAACAATCTGTAAACAATCTATAAAGAACTTTAAACAAATCTGTAGATCCTTGGCCACATGTGACCCACCAAATGGATGCCTCTTGGCGATGGTATGGGGAATTACTCAAGTGATACTTTGACTGGTGGTCTGTGCTTGGTCTCTTTCACGACTGTCTCTTTCTGTCTTTAGTTCAGACCTCAGACCTCTGACTGGATCCTCTCCAGTTCAGCCCCTCTTTCAGGGTAAAGTGCAGTTCTGGCTGGCTTACTTGTATCAGTGGCCACCACTGTTCCTCAATGGCGGTCCAAGGGAGGCATGTGGGACCCCGGTCCACCCACTTCTCTGGGCCCTAGTCAGGAGACCCTACAAGTTCCATTGAGTGCCACCTCAACCTCCTCACTTCTGTCTTGCCAACACCTCACCAGGTCCCCTGGGTCACTTATACATCCCCAGGTACCTGTAGTTCTTGTGTCAAGGCTCTGCTCTAACCAAACCCTGGCAATGCCCCACAGAGCTGTCCGGGATCCTGTCTTCTATAGCCCCATTGACAGCACAACCTTCCTTCTCCCAGGTCTGGGGCAAACCACCCAAACCAGGAGCTGCGGTCCTGTCTTTATACAGGATCCAGGGCCCTAATTGGCCCTGCAGCTGCCTGCTTCCATTGGCCACTCACTTTCTGCATGGTTTTTAATTCCTTTCCTGCTACACTACAAATCTTTTGCTGTATTCTGGCTTTGGACACATACCCGAGGTTCTAATTTACTTCAACGGTATATTCACACATATGCCTGGAATATAATATATAATCGTACCAAGATTGTAGCAGGCATTTTCCAGACATGTAGAGCAGCCAGAGGCCAAGATCCTCAGCTGGCATAAGTCAGTGTAGCTCTATTAGATTCCAGTAACTTATAGGTGAAAGCTCTAATCCTGAAAAACAAGAAGTCCTGCACAGTGAGAACCTTGTTGCTGTCTGAGTGGGCACAGGGGTCGACTCAAAGGTTTTACACAGATGCCTCTCTCATACATTTCCATAAAAATCACACAAGTTAAAGTATAGATATAACACCAAATTCCTAACTAAACTAACTTCTAATCCAAAGACAATTCCTAGACATAAACTATATAATCATTCCCAGCAAATTATTACTTTTCTATTGATACCAAACATGACATAGCTCCTATGGATTATAGCATTTAGGATATATGGATAGAAAATAATATCATAAATGCTTCCCTAAATCCAGACAGCATCACACCCTGCCCACATGCCCTGCTAGGGTCCCTGTCCCCCTTTGCCCCATTGCACACAAGGGGTTCCCCCCACCACCACCGTGGACCTGCCCTAGTTCCCCCTAGCCCCTAGAAGTCGACCTAGGCGTCCAGTGTGGATGCTCTAGGTCAACTTTGTAAGTTCCCCTTTAAGTCGACTTTAATTTTAAGTGTAGACACACTAAGTCAACTTAACTAAGTCGACTTTAAGTCCACTTAGTTAAGTCGACTTAGTTAAAGTTGACTTAAAAGTGCAAGTGTAGACATAGCCATTGAAGTCAGTGGTATTTTTGCTATTGACACCATTGAGAGCAGGATCCTCAAGTAAGTATAATTATAGGCTGGGAAAGATAGAATCCGTATTCTTCCAGCCTCTGCCTTTTACAACTCAGACTGAGGCAAGTGAAAAATAGGTAAAATTATTTCTTTTCTGAGGCCTGCTCTACACTTCAGATTTGTAAACTGCATCCACCTAACTCTGTAAGCATCAGCACTAAAAGGGAGCTCCCATCTCCATAAGTCGCCCACTCCATTGACTTAATAACTCCATCTCTGCAAGAGGCATAGCACGTAGATCAATGTAGTTGGGTGATTCAGTGTCCATACAGACACAGCATTACTTACATCACCTGTTAGCTGTAAGCCCCACATGGGCTATTGGCCATGGGGCTCCAGCAGTCAGTGCCCCACACAATTAAGTCAGTGAAAGTGCTCTTGGTGACAACACACACCACAGAGAGAGGGGGTATAGTGTAGACATGAGAAAACACAGTAATTACAGCCATGGTGTACATCAACCTAACTTAGGTCAGCTCAGGCTTTGGCTATGCTTGAGAGTTTACAGCTGCTCTCCGGTCTCTAGTAAGCCAAGGAGAGAGAATTCTCCCATTGGTTTAACTATTCCAACCCCATGAACCATCTTGGTAGGAGAAGTCCTCCCATTGACAGTGGCCTGGGAAGAGGCATTAGGTGGGATGGGTTCTGAGTTAGCACAGAGAATTTTTTTCTTGATTGGTTGTGAGACTTGCTCACATGCTCAGGGTTTAACTGATTGCCATATTTGGGGTTGGGAAGGAATTTTCCCCCAGGGCAGATTGGCTTGGGCACGAGGGTATTTTGCTTTCCTCTGTAGCTTAGGCATGGCTCACTTGCTGGTTGATTCTCTGTATTTTAAAGTCTTTAAATCATGATTTGAAGACTTTAATAACTCAGTCATAGGTTAGAGGTTCATTACAGGAGTAGGTGGGTGAGGTTTTTGTGGCCTGCATTGTGCATGAGGTCAGATTAAATGATTGTATTGGATCCCTCTGACCTTAGAGTCTATGGCTATGTCTACACTTGCTAAAATTAGTTCGAATTAGTTAGTTCGAACTAACTAATTCAAACTAATTTTAGTTAGTTCGAATTAGCTTAATTCGAACTAGCATGGCCACACTGGAATGTTAGTTCAAACTAAGCAAGCACTTACTTAGTTCGAATTAGCGATCCCCATTCATTTGAACGGCTGGTTAATTCGAACTAAGAAATTAGTTCGAATTAACATGGCCACATTGGTTAATTCGAACTAGTTAGTTCGAATTAACCCCGTAGTTCAAATACCCTATTCGAACTTATTAGTTCGAATTAAGGAAGCCCTTAATTTGAACTAACTAAAGCCTAGTGTAGCCATGGCTGTAGTTAGTTCGAATTAAGCCTCCTTAATTCGAACTAACTTGCCAGTGTAGACATAGCCTATGAGTCTGAGTCTATTTATTGCATGACCTTTCATGGATAAAATCCCACTTCATCAGACGCATGAAATGGAAACTGCAGTATAGAAGGGACTAGATAAATGCAGAGAAGGGTAAGTCACGTGGTCAGTTCAGATTTTTTTCAGCAAACTGAGCAAGTTGTTTTGATTCAAACAACAGAAAAGAAGGTGGGAAGGTTAAGAGGGGGAAATCACCTTTTATAATGAGAGAGGCAGGCCAAATCTCTATTCAAATCTAATTAAATGGTGTCAAATTTGCATATGAAGCACTGTAACTGTCATGTCTTTTACAAAATGTATGGGGAGGTTGAAGTGTTCCCCTACTGGTTTTGAATGTTACCATTCTTGATATCTGATTTGTGACCATTTATTCTTTTGTGCAGGGACAGTCCAGTTTGGCCAATGTATAAGGCAGAGGGGAGTTGTGGCACATGATGGCATATATCACATTGGTGGATGAGCAGGTGAATGAGCCCCTGATGGAGTAGCTGGTTTGGTAAGGTCCTATGGTGGTGTCATTTGAGTAAATATATGGGCAGGAGTGGCAATGGGGTTTGTTGCAGGGGTAAGTGCCTGCCTAGGGCTATGTCTACAGTTACCAAAGTTAGTTTGAATTAGTTAATTTGAACTAAATAATTCGAACTAATTTTAGTTAGTTTGAATTAACTTAATTCAAACTAGCATGGCCGCACTGGAATTTGCTTAGTTCGAATTAGTCAGTTGCATTAAGCTCAATGTGCTGGTTAGTTTGAACTAACCAGGTAGTTTGAACTAATATGGCCACATTGACTTAATTCGAACTAACTAATTCGAATTAAGGGTTAATTCGAAAGGTATAATTGAATTTATTAGTTCAAATTAAGGAAGCCCTTAATTCGAACTAATGAAAGCCTAGTGTGGCCAAGGCTTACGTTAGTTCGAATTAAGCTTCCTATGGTGTGTAGTTGCCAGTGAGTATCTGCTTAAGATTGGGAGTCTGTAAGCAAGGAGAGGTCTACCACCCAGGATTTGAGAGAGTGAGGGATTGTCTTGCAGGATAATCTGTAGATCCTTGATGATGTGCTGCATAGGTTTGACTTGGGGGACTGTAGGTGATGACTAGTGGTGTTCTGTTATTTACCTTGTTGGGCTTGTCCTGTAGAAAATCTTCAAATCAAGACTCCAAAGGGAAACTGCAGAGTTAGAATTCATATACAAATTTGACACCATTTAATTAGGTCTGAATAGAGATTTGGTCTGGCTCTGTCATTATTAAAGGTGATTTTCCCCTCTTTTAATCTACCCAGCTTCTTATCTTTTGTTCCACACTGTTTAATAAAAACAACTTGCTTGGTTTGCTGAAAAAATCTGAACTGCCTTTGCGACTTACCCATTGCTGCATTTATCTATTCCCTTCCACATTGTAGTTTCCATTTCATGCGTCTGATGAAGTGAAATTTTACCCATGAAAGCTCATGTGATAAATAAATTTGTTAGTCTTTAAAAGTGCCAGAGGACTCCTTGTTTGTTTTTCCAAACTACAGTTCATTAGGGACTGCCCCTGTTCCTGTTGAAGTCAGTAGACCTCCCATATACCATAGTGGCACAGGACTAGACCCCTGGTGTGTGCACGTGAACATCTGTGAAGCATGTTACATAACAGCAGAGACAGCTATAGCCTTACAGCCCCACCACAACATTAAGAGGACCTTTTAAAAGCTTAGACCCACATGATGGTGCATCCTTGAGGATTCAAGATACACTCTAGGGCTACGTCTACACTGGCAATTTAAGTCGACTTAAGGAGGCTTAAGTCGACTTAAATTAAGCCACATCCACACTAGGCTTTCATTAAGTCGACTTAAGAAATTCCTTAAGTCGACTTAATGAAAGCTTAAGTCGACTTAGTTACTACCACTTCTTAAGTCGACTCAAGTCAACTTAAGGACAGTGTGGACGTGGAGTAACCGAGAAGTAGGCTTTATTAAGTCGACTTAAGGTGCTTAAGTTGACTTAACAAAGTGGACTAAGTCAACATAAAGGCGACTTAAAGCTAAGTCAACTTAGTCCACTTTGTTAAGTCGACTTTAATAAGGTCAACTTTAAGTCAACTTAAAGTCGACCTTATTAAAGTCGACTTAACTTTTGTAGTGTAGACATAGCCCAGGAGCCTTGTGCACATTGGTGCAATTCAGGGAACATTTGCATTCCTTGCACTGGGCAGAACCTGTTCTCCTTATGTATTCCTTGAGAGCACAGAGGTTATAGAGGAGTCCCCCACAAGCCCTAGCCACATACCAACAAGTGAAGTTGGTCGGCCATGTAGAGTGAACGCATAACTATCAATCACCCCTCAGGATACATACTGGCCAGCCTTGGGAGAAGTTCTGCTTTTCTAAGCTGCTTCTGGGATGGTGCAACCCCAGTTCTACTCCCAAGCAGGGCTGTAACTTACAGGTATAACTGAGCTGTGAGTAAGTGCATGGAAAGCAGAACCAAAGTTTTAGCACCCCACCTGAAAAAGTAGATCTAAAGCTGGCACTGGTTATATCTTGGACAAAATGTTATAGGGCAATAACCAAGAACTGGGAAATTCTGACTGGGCAAGTCCCACTCAGCCTGCTGTATCTTATCCTAACTCCATAATGTCTGACTCCTTAGAGCAGAGAATTACACCTTCAAGTTAACTGGTTTATTTCCAAAGTTTAGGACTACAAATCAAGCAGGAAATTCATGTCAGCAGAGTGCTCCTCTCTCTTTCTCATTCAATTCAAATGCTCTGCGCTACAAGTTTCTCTTCTTTTCAATTACTGTACCCCAGGGTAGTAAATACATTTATTTCAAGTGCACACATTTCTCTTTTTTTTTTTTCAATTACAGTTCCCTCTCATGTAATCTAATTTCATTCAAGTCTTCAATTTACTACCAACTTTCTCTTCAACAAGTTTAATACATCAGGTATTAGAAACACATCTTGGACTCCTCTGCGTTCTAGAATGTAGTTTTTGTCTTCATTACCTCTGAATTGACTAAACACTGTGTATAGTTTCTGTAAGCTGTAAAAATACAGCAGATGATACATGTGAAAGCCATGAAGCCTTGGGCTTTCTTTTCTGCCGTCCTTCTTAGTACTGATAGCTGTTCCACTCAGTTGTGGAATGATGGATATCAGGATATTAGGTTCTGAACTAAGTTTGATTGAAAGAGTACTTCTTCTAAATTGCAGCAATAGCAAACATGATCATTACATAACACTGGAAAGCTTTATTGTCATGTGTGACAGGCTGATCCTTGTCTCCCTCTGTGTTTGCATGGTGATTGGTTGAAGCACTAAAACAAATCCATAAGCATATACAGCTGTGGATATATATGGGAAAGATGGATGACTGAAAGAATTACAGTTATTGGACTGAGTGGGCATGGCAGCTGAGTTACCAAGAAGGTTGTTTGTCCAGGGCAAGCTGGCAGCAAGTTGTGAGAGTCTAGAGGGAAATCTGGACCCCTGCTGCCTACACTCTTTTTTTTCCTGTGGATACAAAAAGGATATCGCACTCTGGAGCTGCCATTCTGACAGAGTTTAATTAAAATTTCAAAATCTTAAAGCTGGGGGAAAAAATAAACACATACTGGTTAATTACAATACAAGACTCACCTAAGCCACCCACACACTCGTAAGGAGTTCAAAAGGACGGCAGAGGTACACAGCCCTTCATAAGGGGGAGGGAGCTATGGCCCAGTGCAGCAAGATTGTAGCGGTGTGTGGAGTGGCTGGCAGATGAGTGGCTGCCACACCTGACCGCCAGCCCCTTGCTCCCCTGGTTTAAGTGCCTCAGTCTTTGAGGCGGAGGAGGTAGGGGCACCTTTGCCCGACCACTCCATCAGGTCCCAGCCCAAGGCATTGTGTAAGACAACCTCTGAACAGGGAGCCTTCACAGCAGGGAATCTAAATTCTCTGTCCTGGTCTGCTTCCTACTACTGTCCTTTCAGTTTGGGGCATGACCCTTATAGTCCAATTCACCGGGGTGGCTTACCTCCCATATAATGTGACCAGATGTCCCAAATTTTATAGGACAGTCCCGATATTACTTTCCACCCCCATCCTGATTTTTCATCTGGTCACCTACTCCCACAGCACTCTCTGATGGATATTGGGTAGCATCCTATCATGGTCCGTGGCTCTTTCCATCAGGGTGAGGCCAAATGCCACAGAATCTTTGGGTTTCAGTCACCAAACTCTTCTAGGCCTCCTCTGCAATTTTCCTTGGCTTGGTATACAATAATTGCTGGGAGCAGCCTACGCTGACAGTATAGTGACCCTTCCTCTCAGGTAGGGAGACAGCTAGCTAGCTATTGCCTCTTTGCCAGTCAGCCCTGAACTGAGCCAGGTTCTCTCTCTCCTTTTCTTCTCCCTGCAGGCTTGGCATTGGCTACAGATATGATGGGCGGGGTTAGTTGGGCCCAAAGGAGGCTCTCTTTAAACCCTGCTATGCTGGCATATAGGCTGCGTCCACACTGGTAAATGAAGTCGACTTAAGCTTGCTTAAGTCGACTTAATTTACCCTGCGTCTACACTACAGTTTCCTTAAGTCGACTTAAGCAGCTTGCTTAAGTCAACTTAAGGAAAATAAAGTCGACTTAATGAAAATTAAGTCGACTTTATTAAACCTAGATTTCATTAGATTTAAGGCTTAATTCCACTTTTTAAAGTCGAATTAAGCCGGTGTAGATGTGGGGTAGCCCTAAGTCGAATTAGGGCTACCCCAGGACTATACCAATGCCCTCCCTGCTGGGGGGGGCACAGAGGGAGCCTGGCATGCCCCCCAAAAGGGCAGGGCAGAGCCCTGTGTGATGCTGTCCAGATTTAGGGAACCACTTATGTTATTATTTCCTATTCATTTCTCATATATGCTATAATCCATAGGAGCTATGTCATGTTTGGTATCAATAGAAAGGTAGTAATTTGCTGGGAATGACTATATAGTTTATGTCTAGGAATTGTCTTTGGATTAGAAGTTAGTTTAGTTAGGAATTTGGTTGTTAATCTATACTTTAACTTGTATGATTCTCTGGAAATCCTCCAGACAGGATATCATCAACCATTGTCTCCTTAATGTTAAGGAATCTGCCAACTACAATGGGCCCAGGGAGTAACCTGATGAGCCATTAAGGACATAAGGAATACAACCATTGTGTCCTTAATGGCTCATCAGGTTACTCCCTGGGCCCATTGTAGTTGGCAGATTCCTTAACATTAAGGAGACAATGGTTGGTGACATCCTATTTGGGGCATTCCCACAGAATCATACAAGTTAAAGTATAGATATAACACCAAATTCCTAACTTCTAATCAAAATAGAATTCCTAGACATAAACTATATAATCATTCCCAGCAAATTACTACCTTTCTATTGATACCACACATGACATAGTTCCTATGGATTATAGCATTTATGATATATGAATAGAAAATAATACCATAAATGCTTCCCTAAATCCAGACAGTGTCACACCCTGCCCACATGCCTTGCCAGGGTCCCTGTTTCCCTTTGCCCCATTGCACACAAGGGGTGCCCCCCTCGCCACCATGGACCTGCCCAAGGTCCTCCTAGCCCCTGCCAGTCGACCTAGGCATCAAGTGGAGACGCTCTAGGTTGACTTTGCTAGGTCCCCTTTAAGTCGACTTAATTTTATAGTGTAGCTGCACTAAGTGGACTTAGTTTAAGTCGACTTAAAAGTGCAAGTATAGACATAGCCATAGTTTCTCTGCTTCATCACAAAGATAAATAAATATGTTGCTGGATCTTAGGCATTCGGTTAGTAGCTTGCTGAATTGGGGCCTAAATCCAGCCTTCCCTGTTGTACTGTTCAGATGTTCCTGATTATTCCGATCCACCCTCAGCTGGGAATAGCAATAAACACATTTTTATTGGGATTCTAAATCAAATTTTCTTTTTAGTATTTGACAAAGGTAGGCATGATCCAAGGTGGATACACTTTGTGTTAGGGAGTTTATCCTCGATGTCCATTTGCCATTACTGCCCAGTCCCAATCGCGTGGCAGGTTGATAAGTAGTATGATGTCATCTTCTGTCATCTCTCTCCTTTCTCACACAGTTAGATAGTTTTTCCTGAGTTCTTTTTTTAATCTCTTCTTGTGCTTGATAACTTTAGGAAATGCTTCCCCTAATTTTGTACTTTAGAACAGAAAGCTGTAGGGATATGCAGGTGATTTTGTTGTTCATATAACTTTGTCAATCTTTATTTGTATCGATCACTATCTTTATATAGTTTTCATTGATTCATGGTTTCAGTCATAACTTTGTGTCAACCTTTGTATAGTCTTAATTGGTTCATGATGATTACCATTTGTAATGAGTTCCTATTTGTAACATTGTTTCATTGGCAATACGGTTATCCTCTGTGGCCCTGCTTCCTTTGTGACTGTTGGGGAGCACTGGGCTTGGGCCGCTGCCCTTTTGTTTCTCTTGGCTGGGAGTGGGGTGTCTTTTCCTTTGAGCCACTCTCTCCCAACTTGCATTGCTGTATAAGTTTATGCCTATCTACCCTTAGGCAATAAGTATGACAACCCTTTTTACCTAGTCTCTGCAGCATTTGGAGAAAAGTGTAACATTTGAAGTAAGGTAAACTCCATATTGAAAATGTAAGACTCCATCTTTGACCAATGTACCCCATCTTGTGTGAAACTATTTCTAGAGTGAATAGGTAACATTATCTGAGCAAAGTGTGGATGGAGGGCGTATGTATATGTGAGCCAGTCCCAAACTGCCAGCTTGTCCTGATGAAGTGCGAAGTCCATCCCAATGGCTGAAGAATGCAGACATACCCCCAAAAGCAAAAGAAGGATCCCAGAAACAAAAAAATAAAGTTAATCAAGCTATCAAAAACAAGCTGGGAGTCACGGCTGCAACTGCCTGGTGACCAACGGACACACAGAGCCCCTGGAGTGGCATGACAAAGCAGGAAAGATCTATAATGACTGGGTGAGACTCTAGAGTTTTGGGGACACAGCTCTGCATACCACCTGAGAGAAAGGAGCGTCGGTGCATGCCCGACAGAGACCCCGCTCTCCCTCACGTACAGCTTCCTTGGCCAGGTAGCTGCCATGAGCAACAAACTCCAGCAACGGACTCCAGTAACAGACTAAAGCCACAATCAGGGCTGGTAATTGCATGAACTGCAGTATATCTTCTGGTGTGTTTGGGCGTGTGGATGAATGTGTGTGTGTGTATATGTGTATAGGTATAAACTAGCTTAGAATTTTGTCTCCTTCTATAGTAAAAGTGGCGTGTTGCCTTTTCACCTTTAAAAGATCTCGGACACTCTGTGTATAACCAAGCAACTCTCTGTCTCTATTACTCCTCTGTTACGTTAATTGCATAAGCATGCTTCTCTAGTTTTGGACTCCAATTTGTGACTCCTGATTTCCACCTCTCGTGTAATCTATGATTCTACATTTGATGAGAAAATGCCTTTGTTTTCTACATTTTACTATCATGAGGTAGTTTGCTAGTGTGATAGCTTGGTGCAGGGATCTGAAATATATTATTTATTCAATCTCCCTGTCTATAAAAACAATTATTTCCTTCACAGAAAATTGTTCTCCTAAAATCCAGATTGTGCATATAGGACCGTATGTTCCCATGGCCTGGGTGCTGGAAAGCATTGCAAATTACTATGAAAACTACTTCACAATCATCATCATAAGTCAAAACTACCTCCTTGGCATGATGCCATTCCAACTTACAACACACAAGAGTCTGATGGAGCAGTTTCTCAAGACAGCACCCAGGAGGGAAATATAAGAGGAGCCAGAGACAGCCAAATTACCATATTCTCTATGATACCCTGAAAAAAGACCCTTCTAATGTCTAACACTAGAGTAGTGGTTCCCAGCCCAATCAGTACACAGCTGTGACCCATGTGACATCTCAAGATCATATTAGTAGTATATATACTGTGTGGATGCAGCCCACATAACACATAGGCTATGTCTACATTTGTTAATTTAAGTCGACTTGCCATGTCCACACTCAAATTTTAAGTCAACTTAGAGGGGACCCTACAAAATTGACCTAGAGCGTTCACACTGGATGCCTAGGTTGACTTGTAGGGGCGAGGTGGACCTGGGACAGATCCATAGTGGCAGGGGGGTCACCCCTTGCCAAGTGCCAGGGGGCTCAGCCTTTGCCCCATTGCACCTGGGTACAATGGGGCAAAGGGGGACAGGGACTGGCAGGGCATAGGGGCAGGGTGGGACACGGGGGGCACGCCAGGCTGTGGCTGTGCCAGCCACCCTAGCAGGGAGGGCAGTGGGGAAGCCCTGGAGCCCCGTAAGTCGACTTAAAGTCGACTTAGGGCTACTCCACATCCACACTGGCTAAGTTGACTTTCTAAAGTCTAAAGTCGACTTTCTAAACTAGGTTTTATAAAGTCGACTTAATTTTTCTTTAAGTCGACTTAAGCAGCTGCTTAAGTCGACTTAAGGAAAGTGTAGTGTAGACGCAGAGTAAATTAAGTCGACTTAAATTGTAAATGTAGCCGCACCTATAGCGAGCTGCATATGTGGTTGTAGCACAGTAGTTTCCCCCACTCTAGCCAGGAAGTGTTTAAAAGCTCTGCAGGGAGTGACTAACCAACAGGAGCAGAGAGCTGCAGGGCCAGACAGGGCGCAGTAGGTGGTATAAAGCCAGGGCTGCAGCTCCAAGGCAGTTTGCCCCAGACCTGTAAAGCCCTGCACGGATACAAAAATAAGGATCTGGATCCAATCCGCATCCGCTCAATCTCAGTCTAGCCGATCCATGATCTGCATGCCATGTTTTATGTGTATCTCTAACCACATCCGCAACTGGGCTCACAATCAGCATTTTAGCCTTTGAACGGCTCATTCCCCACATGGGTCCCGCCACTTTTTCCTTTTCCTGTTTGTGGTTTGCACGCTGTGTTGTCAATCAGATTTCCTTGGCCACCAATGTGCCCAGGGTTGCAACCTGGTGTCATCTCTGGAAACACTGACTGTAAACATGACTCTCACTTCCTTTCATATTTATTCAGTTGTCCCTCAAGCAGTATTTTTATAAAGAAAGGCAGGCGTCCTTTTTGGTGCACTATATAAATCCCCTTCAGCAATCCATAATATACAGATGGAAGACAATGTCCTAATCCTAGACATGGAATACCAACCTTCACTACTTCTACTATGAAACACTTTAATCATCAAAACCTTAGTGAGAGGATGGAGGAAGTTATAAACTCTCCTGACCATAACACTAAGCCTGACACCCTACTTACCCCAGACCTAACCTTAGACTTTGCCTACTTGTCCCGCTCCTAATTCTAGACCATAGAGCATTACCTACATGAGCCACAACCCAAGGAACCTTTTCTGCCTCCATGCTAATCCTAGGGCAATAAGCCCTGCCTGTCTCAATCCTAACTTTAGGCTGTGGGGACTATATCTGCCAGAACCCTAACTTGTGATTTTTGTCGTACCCCAATCCCTAACCCTAGGTTATGATGCCCTTCCTGCCCAAGCCCTAACTCTAGGGGTTTGACCTGCCCTCACTGTAACTCTAGCCTGAGACATCCTTTCAGCCCAATTCTAACCATAGACTGCGGCTGGAGCCCCATCTGCTTCAACCCCAAACCATAGTCTGAAAAGCCTTTTCTCCTCCAACCCTAACCTCAGCCTTATGATACCCATTTGCCCTAGCCCTGATTTTCACCTGAGACACTTTCTGCCTCCACTCATAATTCTATACTGGGTACCCCCCCCCATATACCCTATCTCTAACCTTATCTCAGGGCTCCCTACATGCCCCAGCCAACCCTACTTCTAATCCTAACCCCAAGTGTAAAGCAGATAACAGCATCACATTCTAAACGTGGACTGGATGGACCCTACCTGACAGCCCTAACTATACCTGCCACCCCTGAGCAGCCATCTGATACAAACGACATCATTTTGCAATATGATGCATACTAGCTCCATCCTCTGACTATCCTTCTCTGTCTCTTTTTCCTTTGACACAGGGAGGTAGGAGTAAAGCCTAATCACCTCATAACAAAATGATAGCTCTGTGACACTCAAATTAATCCTCAGCTCACAGACCTTGACCAAGTAGTCCCACCTATTGCATTCACCATTCAATAACGCTACAACTCACAGTGCATGTAGGTAGTTCCCATTGGCTATCGTCCCCCTGGACTTGACAGAGTCAAAGTTGTGTGGGCATTTATCTTAATGTATTGCCTAGTTTTCAGTTTGTTTTGCTAAACTCAATGATCTGGAAGGACATCAGCTCTCACTGGGAAACCTTAACGGCATTAATTTTTTTTTTTTTTGCCATTTGGTTTTATATAGTTCAAGTCTTCTGCATTTGGCCTGTTAAAAGCAGCACATTTGTTCCACTTACTTTTTGTTAAGCAAAGCTGCAGTCCATATATTTCACCATCTAACACAAAATCGTTCTTCAAATCAAATGACACGATACTAAAATTCATCCTATTCAAAGCAGCAAATCTTTATTATATCAATACTCAAACTTAGAAGTATGCTCCAACTTTCTCCAATTCTCTCCTTCTGTACCATAGTGAAAAAAGGGCTATGACTATGTTAACAGCTTGCATCTTTCACTTTCAACTCCAACATATAAACTCAATCTCCTTTTTCCACTCACATACTATATACTCTTGCAACCTCATTTTGCTTTGAGGACTTCAGTGGCGCTTCCATTAATTAAAAATGTACAGAACACATCTTAAGACTTTACAACAGGAAGCACAGAACTCAAAACATACAAGTTTCAAGTTTTGAAAATTTAGTCTGGGAAGCAGTAAGTATTTGAGTAATGAGGGGAAAATGAAGAATCAGGAGAGTGGACTGAAGAAAATGTTTCACAGACAGGATATAGATACAAGTTATTTAGTCAAACATTTCTGAAGAAAAACGAGTGTCTGAAATCTGTTTTAAGTTTTAGAGAATGAAAGCTGAACACAGTATTTTCTTAAAAGCTTGTCTGGAAGATAGAAAACTTAAGTTTTGAATTATATTTCTCTTGGGAACATAAGACCTCACTGAAAACTGTAAAATGTGGCCAAGCAACGTGTGCAAATTCAGTTGTAATCTGAGGAGGAAAATCCAGAGAGCACACTGCTCTAACGCCCAATAGCTCTAATTTATCCAAACAAGAATATGAACAAAAGTGTATGCAAAACTCTATTAACTGTGGTTCCCAACCTTTTTGGCTTGAGGGCCACAAATATAATTTTTAGAACCCTGAGGGGCCACCAGTCTATTTAATTAAATTTGTAATAAAATTAAATTAATTAAATGTAATTAAAAACAATTATATTTGAATAAAATTTTTAATTAAATAGACTAGTGGCCCTTTGTGGTTCTAAAAATTATACTGTGGCCGCCAAGCTAAAAAGAATTTAAAAAAAAAAATTAATTTTTTTTTAAAAATGGGGCAGGGACTGGATGCCCATGAAAAGGGAGTTTGTGGGCAGGCATGTGGGCCCCACCAACAGCACAGCCCACGTTCCTGTCCCCCCGCAACGGCCCTGCCTCCCATGCCCCTCCCCACACTGCCTGTGGCCACCCCCAGCAGCCAACATGCCCCACAGCCACGCCAGCCTAGCACTCCCCCCAAGTGTGCTGGCCCACAGCCCCTGGAGCCCTGGCCGGGACCGGAGGTTGGGAACCCCTGCTCTATAACATACCACTTTCTTTTTTAAAATACTATTAACCAAGCTTTAAGTAAATATATTTGAAGTGTTAGCTTGACCAAAGTGGCAGCAGACTTGTCCCTGGAACAAAGTCATGGAGTGAAACTGAAGCTAACATTTGAGCTCAGTACATTTAGCATAGTTTTTTGGTGTTATAGCATGCTAGAGGTGCCATACTTCAGGTGAGATTCAGGTCCTGTTGCCCATCTCATTTGTCCTCAGAAGTTAAGCTATTCTAGCCAACTATATTTACATGACTGCTCCATTTGCTCATACTATCTTTATAACTCAATTAATACTTAATTCATTACACTTTAACTAGCTTTGTTGTATTTATATGAGAATGGTGATTAATGAAACAATATTGTAAATTCTACTAGTAAAACTGAGTTTTCAGATGTTTTCCAAATAAAAAGTTTACGGGAAAACAGAATTACACAATTTCAGTGTGAACCAAGCTAATATTTCTTATCCTTTCTTTGGAACTTAAGACTCAGTTTTTACACATACTGTAGAAAACATGTATTAGTAACTTTCAAAGAGCTAAGAGATTCAGTCAAAGATGACTCATTTATATTCATTTTTATATTTCCACATAATAAAAATTAACTAAGACTCCACACAGTGATTAAGAAGAATTAAATATTTAAGTGAGATGTGGACTTTATCACTTAAAAACAAAATAAATCCAGATACAATATGGAGGTTTTTTTTTCCTTTTTAAACTCTATTTTTAAAAGGTCCCTTTTAAACAAAAAAGGAATGCAGTTCAGAGGACTTGCTGATTTCTCTCATTTAATATATTCTCCCACCATTTTATCAAATGACAAAAGAAGTATTTTATGTTATTAATGCTTGTACACAGCACTTGTATGAATTTTACTTGTGTAATAAGCTTTAAATACAATGTATTTTCAGTGACTATAGCCCTAAAAGTATCTTTAACTGGCTAGCTATACACAGCTTTAGATTTTCAAAGCAGTTGTAAAAAACAGAAAGCAAACAAAATGTATGTACATTATATCAAAATCAGTCAAACAAATATTTTGAACTGACAATTTCTAACAAATAGCAGTAATTTTAAATTGCATAAAAAGCAAAACAGTGCCAACATGCCTCCAGGCTGTGAGCTATGGTAAAATATCAAGCATACAGTTAAAGTAGAGAAGCAAAATAAAAATGCCATAAATTAGACTACTTGCAACTGTACATGAGTAAGCTGCTTTTCCCCTTCTGTAATGCAAAGGGCGCTATAAAGAAAAAAAATTCCTATGCTACACTAAAGTGAAAACATTTTTTCAAACTTTCTGAACTTTTTTGCATTTTTAACATTTAATTTGTCATAGAATGTAAAAATGAACATCCAATTGTACTAAACAAACATACAAATTAGTAAGTGAGATGGACTCCTTTAAGAACACCACTTCTCAAACCTTGCATAGTGATATAGCTGGCATTGATATTGCTACCATAGCTTCAGCAGAAAATACAAAAAAGGAAAATCTTTACTTCAGGAGTAATGCACGAACACACAACTTGTTTTCTGCACAAAATTCAATACAGTCTGATCATATTAATAAGAAGAAACACTTTTTAAAAAGGGAAAGATAGTGAACACTGGCTTGGAAATAAAAAAAACGTAAGTCAAAACCACAACATTCCATAGTAAAAAGCGAAGAATAAACATTCCATTGTAACAGCACCTACTTGCATCACTAAATAAGCCCCATACATGCAACAAATTAGAGCTATAGTATAAGGCTGTCAAATGAAAGATTTACTTTTTATATAAACAAAGTGTAAAAATAGTAATAGTTGCATTCTTCAGATTTAATGCTAAATGAGGGTTTTTTTTAAACCCTCCCAAACATTTGGTAGCAATTGCAATATGAATTTGACAAACAAAAAAATATTGATTTAAGAACCATGATAAAGATACATTGTGCCTAAGACAGTATTATCGTATTTCTGTTCCACTTTAACAGAATTGGAATGCTCAACCACACTGTTAAGTTCAGGGATGCTTTCAGCAGTATCCCCAAAACCATGATAATGCCCATAGTGCAAAGTATCTCCAAGATCTTCAACCCACGAGGGCCTGTTAGACACAAAGCTACTTGGGCTTCCATTCAGATGCAGTGAGCCACACATATCGGCAGAAGTATTCATGGCCTTTTCTGGTTCTTCAATGCCATTACTGCTGTTAATTCTGTGCCTACTGGCAGAAGCTAGTTCAGGAGTTATTCCATTAGGTGTTATTGTTAAACATTCTTCATGCCTGGCATCCATTCCACTGAACTGTGTTATGGCGGTGAAGTCCAAATGTCCATTGATGGTACATCCATTTGTCAATGCATTCAATACGGAGCTACTGTTATTCATATCTGCATTAAGAAATACATCTGTCACCAAAAATTGAGAATCAATGGAAATACATCAAAATGTCTCCACTGCACTCCATTTTGTTTTTCAAAACCTATGTATGGAAACCGGGGGGGGAGAGAGGGGCAGGCACAGCAAAAGACACCTGAGGGCAAACCTAATTTTTTTTTTATAGTCCATGTCAACACACGTGGTTTAAAAGTAATCTGATTTGATTTGACCAGTAAGTATCAAAGTTAATTTCAATTTGGAAAATGTAACTGCTACCTAAATTAGAAATGTAAATATATATAGCTATGCTAATTTAAGACCATGGGAATTTTAGAAAAAAAAGAAATTAAGTGAAAAGTATAAAGTAATAAAGTAGACAACATTCCAAAATATTATATTGGGAAATAGAAAAAATTTAAAAACATTTTTTTACACCTAAATTTAAAACCCACATAGAACTAAAGAATATATGTGCAAGAACTGAAATTTGAACAGATTAGTTTTAGCAGTGGTGATTAATTTAATTTTCTTGCCTCCTCTTTAGTGACAGATCTCAGAGAGCAGTACATATTGAAGCAGGCAATATAAACCATCTTATGCTAATGGGGAAGCGAATATAAAATGATTCCTAAGATGGTATATTGAACAGTTATATCAATATAACTAGTGGTGTACTTGAGAGGATATTAAGCAGGAAAAATTACATTTTTTTTCTTAATGATAGCTTTGTAACATCTCTACAATCCACATGCAAAATGCCATACAACAGCAACAGCAAAATGCACAGAAGGACTATAAGATTAGTAACAAAACCCAGAAAAATACTAAAAACATGCATGCACAACACAGACTGATTTATGCAATTTCTCATTTGAATTTTAGTAATTAGAACAATTGCCTTTTATGTAAAATTAATTTCAGTTAAGTTTCAAATGTATGTTTTTGCAGTGGTACTCAAGTACTAGCATAAAAATAGAGAACTAGTTCTGTCATAAAAATCCCTATTGGGGTTTGTATGGGTGTTGTAGTATACCTGGTTAACGATAAGCAGGGCAAACCTAGAAACTTTCGCTCTAGATCTTGATTCAATAAGCATTTACATTTTCTTTTCCTCTGAACATATGCACATACATTTATGTACATATTAATGCATAAATCTTTGTGCAGAAAAGCATCATTGGTTTTATTTCTAGCTCAGGGCAGTTAAATATTCTCTTGTTAACTTGCCAAATTAGAAAACATGGGGTCCTTGTTTGAATGAAAGGTAATGAGTACCACTGTTTTACACTGGAAAAGTGGGAAGTTGTGGCTCTCCAACAGTTCTTTACATAAATATAAACTGATATACATATGACATTGGTATTTCATATTCAGTAACATACAATGCCAAGAAAGTGAATGCATTAAGAGAATTATCTGTGACACTCACTAACTGAAGCAACTGAAGTTTCCTGCTTTATCCCTGCCTAAAAGAACCACACTAACTAAATTTATTAGCCACAGATTCCTGTTGGCGGTCAGATTAAAAAAAACCCAAAAACTCAACTGTCAACACATCATGCTTACTAATATTGTGATGAAGAAGAGGCACAATAAAAATGTGATAAAGATTTATTAAATGAAATGGAGAGTGCTAACTGTTTTAAAACTTGTAATTTAGGCTAGCGTTCTCAAAAGGATGAAATAAAGTGGCATTTTATTAATTAATATTCAAAAGCAGATAGTGAATAATTCTAGGGATAATTACAGAATTTTTATATTTGTTGAAAATTAGCACCTATCACAATAAACAAATATTAATGAAAGAGGAAGTCAAGTACTTTTCAGTGTTACACTTGGTAACAACACTGGAAGTTTTCATATACCTTCACACTAATTTAAAGGTGTTTGGTTGGGGTTTTTTTTTGTAATCTCTATATATTTTGATGTCTCTTTAATATCATTTGGTGAATGTGACCTATAGCATCAAGCAAAATGACAAACTATGTATATTCATTTCAAAATGAAATAATGCACTAAAATAGCAATTCCTCCCTTTATCTACCAAGTGGATGGACAAGCTGACCTACAATTTTTCTAAAACAGTGCAACTCTATATAAACTCTTAGGATATTAAAAAGCATGTTGATCAAGCCGCTCTGAAAAAGTGCTGACACACACTACTATTAACAATGAGTTTTCATGAAGATTGATAAAAAATCCAAACAGTGATTTCCAAGATTGTTCCAAATGGCAACTCAAGGAAAATCCTATGGCATCGATCATCTTTTACCACATAATACAATGCAGCTATTCACAACATTATTTCTACAGTCATATTGCTGTGTTTGAACAAATGAACACACAGTGGTGGTGAGGTTTGAACTCTTATTGAGCTAGTTTGAAACTACTAACTGCTACCACAGGTTGTTTCAAGAACTATAAAACTATTAGGATATACTTTTCCTTGTGCACATGGGACAATTAAGTCTTTCTGGTACCAATGAAACCAATAATTTAAAATACCTCTGAATTTTCCTTTATACTGCAAACATACTAACTAAAAACAAGGCACATGAAACATAAGCCTCTAATTAAAGTGAAACAGCCGTAGTAAGATCTAGATCTATCAATAAGGTCTCCCTTAACGCCCTTGCAGTGTGTTCTATGAAATAGCTAATCTTCAATATCTACTTAAAAACCCAAATATAATAATTGTTACAGTAATACAATAGTTTTCAAGACTCTGGACAACAGTGTGCAAAAAATAAAGGATATTTTATATTTAAATTAGAAATAAAATGCATATTGATTCTTGCAACGACAGGGAGTTTGCATTGCAGAAACTGTGTAAATTTCAATCTCTTTTGGTCCAACAGAACCACTCTCCTGTTGTTTGGTGTCTTCAACCATTTGAATGTTGTTGTAGTTAACAGGAAACTGTCCACTCCCACCTGATACAACAGCAAACTCTTTATCAACGTGCATATTGTCAGCATCATCCTCATTTCCTCCATTCATCATTGGTATCAAGCCATCAAAGCTATGAGCTGGTAAAAAAGAAAGCTAGATTTAGTTTCCAGAGCACATTTGAAAACTCATAACCAAGTAAATAAAGTGAAACAAATATTCTCATTATTAAAATGACAAAAGTATATGGCAAGATTAATTGTGTGCTTATAAAATAAGAATTCTCAGGGGTGCATGAAGAAGACTCTGAATTAGAAGGAATACTGTGAGTGTGAGAAACACTGGCAGGGTTTGGCAGCCCTGGGGACCCCTTCCAGTTTATTTCTTATGTTCCTAAAGCTAATGCTTCAGGGGCTCACACCGTGTTACCCACACAGATCAAAAGGGGATTTTCACCCCCAATGTATTCCAGGATGTTTAGGTTTTTTTGTGGCTGTTTTCCTCTGAAGCATCAGAGATGACCACTGCTGGAGATCAGACCTATATGTGGGTTTGGGAAGGAATTTTCCTCCAGGTCAGATTGCCAGTGATCACTGAGTGGGCTTTTTTGCCTTTTTTTGCAGCATGGAATGCAAATCACTTGCCAGGATTATCTCACTTGATCAGTTTCATTGCTGGGGCCTGAGGCATTGATGTACCTTGGTTCCTCCTATGTTCTGCCAGTGGCAACGCAGTACTTTAGCCTTATGTGTGCTGTAATATTTTGGTCTAATTTTGGCTGTTGCCTTTCAGTGTGTGTCAGTTCTGTGGTGGTCTGTCCTATACAGATCAGACGAGATGATCTCATTTGTCCCTTCTAGACTTAAATTCTATGATTAGGACTCAACAGATATTAAATGACCTAGCATACCAAAGTACATTAGATTGATTTTTCTGGTGAAGTGAACAGAAGAGAAATAGCTGACATTTCAATTACTCATCATCAGGCTTCAGAGTCAGCAGTGATATGAAGGAGAGCAATTCATACGCCTCAGAGAATATTTCTAGCTCAGAATCAGACCACTAGATATGGTGCAGTCTGAATGTTACCTTTGTCTATAGTTTTTATGGTTCCAATTTTGCTTTTAAGTAAAAGTTGAGACCCTTCTGAAGTCAGTAGTGACTGTTGTATGCAAAGACATCAAGCCTACATGCGCTAGAGGCCGTCCCTCACCAATGCTCTCACCATTTCCCTTTGCCTAAGGAACACCTAAATGTAAGGCCAGGTCTACACTGGCTGCAGATTACTGCAGCAATCGAAGGAAGATACGCAAGGTATTTAAAATAACTTGCATATCTTCCTTCAACTTCCTAACACCTTCTCACTGTGGAGTCTCCAGTATGCTGAGTCAATGGGAAATGACCTCCTATTTACTCAGTGCTGCTACTCTTGAATGGAAGGTCTTAACATGTCAACTTCCCGACTGATTGAGCAGGTCTTCACTGACCACTCAATTAAACCAAAAAGATCGAACTGATGGCGGTGAACTTGCTGCCATCAGTGTAGACCTGCCCAAATTGGGCTCCAGAACAGAGTAGAGGGAGGGAGAGAGGCTGAGCCAGTGTGGCTCTGTAGAGGCAAAACAGTTGTAGAACCAGAGTTATACAAGATAGGCAATGCCCTTCCTGACTTTGCCCTGTTTACACAAGATAGGCAATACCCTTCCTGACTTTGCCTCCACGGACCCTTGCTAATTAGCCAGTGGAAGAAGCACTGTGCTTCCCAAACCGCTTCTGTTGTCACTGCAATGGTGAGAGAATTGCAATTTATGCTGCAGTAAACCAACTAGCAGTCCTACAGATTTCTGACATGGGTACAATATATACAGTGCCTGTTGAAGAGCTCTCTCTAGGGTGTTCCAGTAGAACATCATGACCTAATCCTTAACAGGCCTGGATGTATCACTTAATTCGTTTAGCCTCTTTTGAATAGAGATGGCTTGACTTTGGGATATCTCTCCAAAGGCCATAGAGAGGTCCAATCTTTGTCAGAAATTTTGGGTGCCATCTTGTCTGCCTGACTGATTCTTGGTGGTGGATACTTCCAGAGAACATATCACCTGTTTAGGAGGCTAAATTAACATATCTCAACAGTTTATACTTGTTTAGTGCACTTTACTTACTCACCCTTGTAAAGGTTTTGTCTGCAGACATACAAATTGGGTTACAAGACTGCAGTCTGCCATCAACACCAACTTCCTCAGAAAACAGCTTTAGTGAACTCTGTGAAAT
The DNA here is from genome assembly GCA_007922175.1 of Pelusios castaneus. Classification (NCBI taxonomy): domain Eukaryota; kingdom Metazoa; phylum Chordata; order Testudines; family Pelomedusidae; genus Pelusios; species Pelusios castaneus. Next base: position 15,463,473 of record ML685801.1, on the reverse strand, counting down.
TGCCCTGAGGTGGATATAGCTAAATCCCTTGTGAAATTTGGATAGACACTATGAAAGTAAAGCTGAACTGAAATAAGGTCTAGGTTTTTTTTCTTCACTCAAATCAAGATGGTCTTGAAGATGGAACACTTCCTTAGGGCACAATGGTAAGATAAAATTCCTATAAGCCAGTACTCTAGGTATGGATAAGTCTGTAAGCTCTGATGATGCACATGAGCTGTGATAACTGACAGGAACTTGATGAACATCTTAGGACATGCCACTCTCCCAAAGAATAGCACCATATTGGTAAGAATCATTGTGCATCATGAATGTGTAGTAATACTTGTGCTTTCATTCTATCAAGTTGCTCAAGTAGGCAAGGACCCCAAAACCAAAAAGTGTTGTGTTCCTCAGAAGAAACCACACTGAATTTCATTTTTCCTTACACATTTGTTCAGTTTGAAAAAAATATTCCATGTAGGAAAGGAATAATACTGAGGGGAAAAATATCTCCTCCTGTAAATTTCACTAAAGCCAAAACATCTTTCTGTAAGTTTCTTAGCGGATCTTTCAGGAGAGAAAGGTGCATGTATGCAAAAAAGAGGAAGTGTGAACGAGCAACAAAATGGTTTGTTATGTCAAGAAAGAGCATGTAAATGAGTGAGAAAACCGTTTGTTATGTCAAGAAAGAATGAATGAACGAACCCTCTAAGGACAAACTGTCTCAAAAGGGAGGCACAAAGAAGAATATGCTTCCATAAAGCCACGAACAGGCTAATCTCTCTCATCTTGAAATTGCTGCTCGGCAACAATAAACAAGAAATGAAGGTCCTCTTCATCTATATCTTCTGAAAGGAATAAGGCTACTTTTGAGTTTGGACTTCTATGCAAAAAACTTACCCACAAATAGATGGCTGACACCTGAAGCAGTTGATTTAGTTACTTTCACCTTCTCTGGGATTTCATTTGGATTTGGATTAAAGAGGTCCACATACCCCCAACAGATATCCAAAGCCTGTGTCTAAGCATTAGAGGAAATGTTTAATTCCTAAATTATACTTGCCTTCTGAAAGACACTGCTGAAGTTAAAGATCTATCAGCAGTGTCAGACACTGGGGATTTCTGCCAGTCCCTGTGCCAGAATCTGGACCTCCTAAGGAAGTGGCAACTGAGTAAGGAGCAGAAGTCAATTTTCTCAGCTACAATCCTTCATATCACCAACTGATAGAGCTTCAGCAGCTGCCTTCTCTAGAACCAGTGCATTAAGGAAGCACTACTATCCAGAATCCTGTGCTCTGGAACAGTCCCTGGGAGGACCCCTTCATTTGCCAAGTGATCTGTGCTCTGTGAAGCCTGGGGCTTCCTGTCCATTAACTACATTTTTCAGTTCATAAGAACATATCATAACCTTGCTCCAACTTAACCAGGCTATACCAATCCTCTACTGCCGTGACCCTGGAACCCTTACCCTGTCAAGATACGTTCCCCCATGAGGGAGGTAGCTTCCAAGTAAGTCACATCCTGGGTCTTTTGCATACCTCAAAACCTTTTCCTATATGTATCAGCAATCAATAAAACTTGAGCAGCAATGCCTTTTTGAACAGTTCATAGTCCCGAGTATCAAGTCCATCCATTTGGCTGTAAGTCTATGGCTTTGGGACTGAGTAAGGGGGTGAGACGGGGAAGCCGGTCCACACAGTTAACCTGGTTTAAATCGCAAGCCTTTCAAGGGCAGTGAGGTAGGTCTATGCAAGCCCCCCTCTTTAAACTGGGGCAGCAATTTGGTATCTAGGTTCCCTGCAGACTTGGCATCCCATGGCCTCGTCCCACTTACCTCACTATGGGTCCTTTTGCTCCTCCACTTCATCTTCCATTAATGCTTTCGCTGCTTCTCAGTCCTCCAGTTCAGTTCTCAGCTCCAACACCCACAGCTTCAAATCTGTCCATGGGGAGCTATGTCATGAAGACCCTCTGCTGAATGGAGAACTAGGTCTTGTGGGTGCCCTGCCGCTGCCCTAGCTGCTCTCTCTGGCGCTTTTTCTGGATCCTCTGGAACCAGCCTCCTGGACTGAACTTCCTTCTCCAGCCATGCAATCAGCTGCACTTTGTTGAGCTCCTTGATCTCTGAACAGGCTTGCAATATCCTTCTTAGGAAGATGGTTACACACCATTTTCTTGCTGTTTCCTTGGACTACCCTTATTTACTGCTGCTACTCACTTATTACAAAATACTTCTCATGCATTCAGAGGCCATCCTCTGCTACCACCCACCACAGATCGAGAGGTCCAGTGCTCTGGAACAGTCCTGGAAGGACGCCTTCAGAGTGCCAAATCTTAGAGTCTCACTCTTTTACTAGTGTAAGCCAGTGGCTTCACTCCTGGAACCTAACCTCAGGGCTTTCGACACCCCTGCTTCGCACTGTGAGCTCCCTTCAGTGAGCCCACCTGAGTTGGACACATGAGAGAGACTTCTACAACCAAAGGGAGCAATACACCCCTAACTTCACCTTCTGCAGTGACTTTCAGCAGGCATTGCAAAAAAACAGTAGGGTTTATTAGCTGTCTAGAACACAGTGCAGAAAGTCCTTGTTTAGCATATATAAAGAAAATTACTGCATGGTTCATTCTGGTTACCCAGCCAAACATCATCCAGCCTTGGCTCCCACTCTTTTCCTCTATTCTCTTTGTTCAATTTCCTGGGGCAGTGCCACCTGGCCTCTCCTCAGTCCTTTGTTGTCCAGCTGCTCAAATATGGCTGGTATTCTTCAGAGGTGGTAAGCCATTCATGGTCATTAGTCATTGCTAGGTATCAAAACTCCTGGTGACTGGATTCACCATTGTCTTCACAGACCCTCCATTGATCTGGACTCTAAACCTGAGCGAGCTAGGTGCCATTCACAGGATTCACACACCTGTCCAAGAATAAACAGCCTTTTCTCATCATCTAGCTATTCATACATCATACAGAGGAAATTGAGGCTCACACAATATTCATTAAAACATTACAGAAAATTCCCTCTTTGTTACAACTACTTTGGCAACAATGGCTCCAGAGCTATCTAAAGCTGCCAAACCCAGTAAGGCATAATCACAGCTTGGCACAAACGATGGTGTAGAATCCGTCCCCTCCTTTGACACCCTTAGAAGCAATTCTTGGAGACCATGCTGGATGGATCAGATGGATGCCTTACTGCAGAAGACTAACACAAATGGCTCAAATACAAAGACATTTTTCACTCTTTCAGGACAACTAAAATTTGGGAAGGTCCACTGTACCAGGGTCAGACTGAATCTTTCTCTTTTCTTCCTCAGCTTAGTACTGAGTGAATTTTTGAAGCCAACAACACCCAGAGACTGTCACCCCCAGTTTCCACCAAAATTTGATACTGGAGCCTCTGAAACTTTTTGAAAGGTTTCTAAATGACTATCTTCTCCACAGACTAACTTCTCTCTCTGAAAGTCTAGGAAAATGCGGTGCTAATGTACATTTCACAGACCCCACTCATGCCAAAAAGCTTTTTTTGCAAAGGCTTTTCCAAATTTAAGGCTGAAGGAGAAGATTTTGGCATACTACTTTGAGGCCCTTTTAGAAAATGGCCAGCAGGTGCTCCAGGATTTTTGCAAAACTATCTTCTTTCAAGCAATCATTTGAAAGGGCAAGAGAATCACATCTTTTGAATTTTTGCTTTTTTGTAACACTCCAATAAGAATCCTATTGAATCACTAATATCTATGACTTATGAAAACCAAGCCTTATCTAAAAACAGTTAATTATTAAACTATTTATCTAGGATTTTGGGGGGTAATTTGTAACTACTGCACAGTGCTGAAGGGAAAAGAAAATGTCTCTAACTACAGCATATGGCATAAAGAAAGAGTGGGATTGGTAGAATGGGCAGTTATTTTATACCCTGAGTCCAGGATGCAGAAGAGGAGGTTAAGGTGTCACTTCTGCTTTAAGAAGGCTGTATGACTAGGGACACAACTCCCATTGAGAAAGCAATGAACATTACATATATTACATTAAGCAAGAACTAGATAATGACAAGCAGTTGAGGAACAAACAAATTATCTTTATGGATTGATAGTTATGAATTAGACAATACTACAGCTGAGGCCTCACTAGTGCCAAGGAGAAATGGACAATTGCCTCCCGTATTGTACATAAGATAAGTGAGGTAGAGGTCCTGCACTAGTAAGGCCTCAGCTGAAGGACTGTATGCAATTCTGAGCATCACACTTTAGAAAACAGATGCAGACAAATTGGAGAGATCCCAGAGGAGAGCAACAAAATGATAAATGATCTAGAAAACCTGACCTATGAGAAAAACTTAAAATACTGGTCATGTTTAGTTTTGAGAAAAGAAGACTGAGGAGGGGACCTGATAACAGTCTTCAAATATGTGAAGGGCAGTTATGAAGCGGGTGGTGATTAACTGTTCTCCATGTTCATTGGAGCAGGATAAATAGTCATGGGCTTAATTTGCTGAAAGGGAAATTTAGATTAGCTATTAGGAAAATACCTTCTGACTCAAGGTTAATTAAGGACTGGAACAGGATTTCAAGGGAGCTTGCAGAAACTAATTGGAGATTTAAGAACAGGTCCAGTGATTCTCAAGCCATGTATACAGCACTCTCTCTTATGTGGGCTTCATCCACATAATATAAATAATACGTGCATGGCCTGATGTCACATGGGCTGCAGCTGTGTGCTGACTGGATCATAGCTGAGAAACACCGTGTTAAACATCTGTCAGGGATAGACTACATCAGAGCTCGACATATCCCAGGTGTCTGGTCGCTATGGCACCCAGAAATTTAACCATGGTGCCTAGCTGTGCTCCGGTACTTAAGTAGTAGAACACCCCCCAGTGCAAAAGGAAAAAAAGCCACTGGGGCGAACACTTTCAGCATCGCTGCTCCTCCCTACCGCAACTGAAAATGCCCTGGGCAGTGGCTTTTTTCAGCAGCAGGGGCCTTTTCTGCACTGCAGAAACTGGTGGGGGCTTTTTCAGGGGCAGGGAGCCTTTTTAGCACCACCGAAATTGGTGGCAGCGGTGGCTTTTTTTCCAGTGGTGGGGGGTGTTCTGAAGTGCCGTGGCACAGCCAGGTGCCTTAGTTTTTGGACTGGACCCTAGGTGGTGGGAAATTTGTGGAGGCCTGCTTTATATTTATTATGTCTTGCATCAGAACTGAGTTCTGCAGTTGACTTCTCCAAGTCTCTTGTAACATTACACTTCTGTGATTACATGATCTTCATGACATTTAGAAAGAAGCCAAAATATGCTCTGAGGTCCTTTTATGAATCATCTGAGTCATGAGCATGCACCCATTCCCTCCAAATCAGAAGTGAGAAGTGAGACATGCTTATTAGAGCAGGAACCTACAAAAGTAATTCTCTAAGGAGGCCACCAGTATTGTTTTCATAATTATTTTATTCATATTTGATTCATGTATCTCTTTTAGGCATGTCAAAAATAAATTTTCAGCCATTGCCCCTCCCACTTTCACCGCTGAAGTCTCACCTTCAATCCTGGCTTTCTTTACTCCAGCAGACTCTACATCTTCAAAGGATCTCTTTCGACTTGTCCCACCATTGAGTGGACTGGGACCTCCATTTAAGGTGCCATTGCTAAAGAAACAGTTCAGGTGACAGTTCTGGAGATTCAAGAGAAACTGGGCACATTCTTGGAAGCCCTGGGTATGTGCAAGGTCTGCTGCTGTCAGGCCACTGGCATTTCTCAAGCTGCACAATACAAACAAACTGAATTACACTCATTCATCAACCCAACTTGGCTGCTGCTGCTGCTGCTTTTACTGACTAACTATCTGCAGGTGATGAGAGAGAAAGAATATAATCTTAACTAATTCCTTAATGGAAATTTGCTATCAATCTTAGTTATAAAACTAACTTGGCTTTTTGCACATATCTGGCTTCTAAGCAAACTCTGGGAGACAATATACTTTTCAATAAAATCAACATACTATGTGCCTTTAAAAAGGTATCTTCCTATTTAAATGTCTCAAAATGCTTAATTTCTAAATTACAGGCTGAAGCATCTGAGCTTTACAGACTTCAGACTCAATCTAAATCTTGAATTCTATCAACTTCTGCAGTTTATTTTGACAATCTGTTTCTTTATCTTGAGTAAAAACCACCCTCAAAACAAACTTAACATGACTTAGCAATTGTCCATGGCATTCTGGTATCTTAGACAACAATAATTAACATCACTAATCTTCCTAACAATAAAATATAAAAGCTATGCTTAGTTATGCTTTCCTTATGGTTTGGTTTTTTCGCTGTTTCTTATGTGAAAGTATGTGACATTATAAAGGGTGGGGATATGTTCTGTTATTTGATTCAAGATTGTTCCAACTCGGACAACTGGCATTTAATTTTTGAATTTTCTAATTTAGCAAGAAGATTATGAATTAAGTGAAGCCAGATAGAACACCAACAATTATAGATGAAAGTTTCAGTTTGAGAGAGTTCTCCCTTTGAACTTTCCCAATACATGTACATGAATGGCCTCTGACAACCAACAGTAAGCCTGTCTTTAGAAATATGAGCATTGAAGTGTAATAAGAAAATAATGCAATGACAGTGTAGACAAAGCGGGTTGGCAGTAGCAGAATTAGAGAGAGGAAGAGAGGATGCTCATGAATCTTTCCTAACTGTATACACCAGGAAACGAAAAACTAGCCAGCCAGAAAATTGGGTCTTTACTCCTTGGATTTTGTAGTCTGGCCAAGAAGCTTATTACTTTAAACTCTGGAAAGAAGTAGATGGACCAACAGGAGAGATAATTTAGGATATTAATATAGCTAATCCATTGAACTGGCAACTTTGTTGAAATTTCCTTGAAATATAATAAGCTGCTCTTGACAAATACATGAAAACAGAGGAACAATATATAGATAGAATAATATCCTTTTCAATTTAGTCAGAACTACTATTTCACTATTAACACGCATGGTTTAGGACTAAATCAGCAAGACCTGCAAAGAACAGCTGACTAGACCCAGAAGGAAGCCCTAACTTTGACACAGACTGGAATATGGAATTTGAAACATCATGGACTAGGATTGTTTCCTAGAAGATTGTGGGTTGCTTGCCACACAGATCAGAAAGGAGGTAAAAATCTTTACAAGTAGAATTACCACTAGATCAATTCCTTAACAGGAAGGATATAGCTAGACTTAAAAGTTGTTTTGGTGGGAATGGTCTGAGGAGAAGAGCTTATAGAATGTGTTTCACTTCCTTCAGTCTCCACAACCAGACATACCAGTGCACAAAGGAAATCAAGAAGGTCTCCTTTTCTACCAGAATACCCAAGCCATCCACTTTGGACTTTGCTTGTGCTAATTTACCTGAACAGCACAGGTATTATTTAGTAAGTGCCACAGGAAACACAACATTAGATAGACTTCAAACAATGCAAACAAAATTTGAACAAAAATTGAAGAAATGGCCAGCTCAGGATCAAGTGAAATCCATATCCACTCAAGTTAGTGTTGTCTAAAGTGTGCATCATATTTCTCAGCCTCACTGGACAGGGGAAGAAGACATGTGTTCAAAGGACTAGATGAATGATGGACTGGTAAATTTCCTCCAAAGTGTAAGCTTTTGTTAATTTTTTTTTAATAAAAAGGGAGGAGAGGTGTCTAGTTGTTATGGTTGTGAAGAAAACCCTGTAACATGTCACAAATGTGACTGATGCAAAGACACCTGAGTGGGTTTGCAGACAACCTCAAACAGCTCTGAGATGGGAAATGCACTATTCATTTCTATGAGTGCTAATTCAGATACCAATGACAAATAGCAATACTGACATATAAAAGCATTATTGAACTTCTCCACTGCTCTAAGCAGCAAAGAAAGAAGGATAAAATGCTAAGAAGAACTACAATAGCATTTCCTAAAGTGGCAGGTGGGATAGAGAAGAAAGACTAGTCGATTTTTCTTTTTTTAATTAAAGAATGATTCCTCGCTAATATGAAGGTCCAAACTCTTTACCTTCTATGAAAGAGCTATCCGATTAGTACTATAGTATTGCAGTAGTACCCCGAGGCTCCAATGTGCAAAAATATGTAACAAAAACATAGTAGCTGTGCCAAAGAGCTCATAAATACATCTTGCAAAGATGTTGAGAACATTAAATCAGATCTTAACTAAATAAGGAAAATGGGAATTTGCTACTTCAAGAGGCTAACAATGGGAAGAAAGAAGAGGACACAAACTGGAATTGACTGAGAGAGATCCAAGAATCCAAAAGAGACCATCCAAAAATAAGACTGCCTAGTAAAAAATAAATCGAAACAGGCCTACCAAGTTTGGCTTTTTTTTCCTTGTCACCTATTTAGAAGGGAAATTTGTTGGCCAAAGCACAAAATCCCAATAAAGAGGCCACAGCACTATGAAATCCTAATAGAAATAAATTGATGGAAAGAGTGCAAATACTCAACTAACAAGCTCCCTGGAACAACAAAGAACCATCATAGGAATTATATAATTATAGGGTTTGGATATAGGTCATATACCTTACAGATGAAAAATTAACCTTCATTAAAGAAAGCAAGTGGGTTTTCCAAGTAATATCATGGAAAATACTGGAGGAAAGCTGATGCTACCCACCGAGAGTCATCTAGGTACACAGTGAATTGCAATATTCTCACATAGTCTTCTAGAGGCTCTGAACCAGAGCATGAATACGTATTAAAAAACTAAGGACTCCCCTGTGCCCTTAAAACAATGGTTCTCAAGCTATTTACCATCAGATGCAGCTCTCCTATTTGTTATTGGGACACAGCCACACAATACATATATTACCTGTATGGCTCTGAGGATTTCACATGGGCCACAGCTCTGAGCTGTCTGGGCCATAAGTGGCCTGCAGACCACAGGTTGAGAACCATTGCTTTAAAACCACTGACCTGGATAGGGGCTGGTGCCAACCTAATCTGTACTATTTTAGCAACAATCACCTCCATTACTACTCCGCTTCAGAGGCTGCAGCACATATTTCCCTCTGTGGTTAGGCAGTGGTTATACAGATGTTCAGAGATGCTGGTAACTAGCTCTTCCTATGCTTTGTGCTAACATGAATAGAAAACATTCTAACTATGGGCAGGTTCTGTAGAGGAATGAAAGTGATTCGTTACACCATATACTTCCCTTTCCTTACACTGTGTACCAAGGGGCTGACTACAACTTGGTCTTCAAGTCATTATGATCTGAACGCTTATATTAAATCTCCAAAAGACATATCCAGAGATGAGTAGATCTGAGTTTTAACCCTCCTCTAACAGGAAAGAAGAAAGGAGGGGAGTGGCAAGTTGAATACTTCTTTAAAAATTAAGTGAGGTGGACTGTGCCTCTTTCCACTGAAAAGTAACTAAATAACCTGTATCAATTTCTGAATTAGTATAGATGGCTGGGAAATAAAAGGCAAAAACTAAGTAATGTGAGTGTATGTCTAGGTTCACTGAAAAACTGAAAAGAGGCTAGTGTTTCCAACTAGAAGACTCACCAAAGCTAGTACTAATGAATACAAGGAAAATTATTTCTCTAAAGTGAGTCAGATTCTCAGCCATGATACAATCAGAGGTGCCTGGTCAACTGATGAAGAGACTACATCACATTCTCATAACTGCTTGAAAAAGTAGTAAGTCTTTCTAAATGATTCAAATTCTAAAAAGCTTTCATGGATCAAACCCTGAAGGACAAAAATTTAAGAATACGGGCCAAACGACGGGCAACAGGGAAGGGAGTTCTCTCAGACTTCATGTTTCCCTTAATCTATCTCCCCATATTTTTAGAACAATACAGAACACTCTAAAATCAAATTTCAGACATAGTTTTGACCAAGCCCTGCCAGTCCTGAATCTTGGGTTTGGACACCTCTTTCAAAAGAGCCCAAAATACACAGGTCACAGATACACTGCCACTGTTAGATTCTAATCATCAGTAGCAGATTGGACTATTCCACTTGCAATTTTACAATGTAGAATATAGAACCCAGTCTGACAAGTCTCACAAAAGGCTATTTAGAGGATGGACTAGATTGCTAAAACAAACAACAAAAATATCCAAAACACAAAACTTGATACTAACAGGGGACTTTACCCACTTAGACATCTATTGCAAAAGTAATACTGCAAAACACGAAGGCCCAATACATTCTCAGACTATATTGGGGACAACTTCTTGTTACAGAAGATGAAGTAATCAACCAGGGGACAGCCCATTAGAATTGATTCAGATTAACAGGAAGGTAGTAGTTGTTAAATCTGAAGTTGGAAGGCAATTTGGGCAAAGTGATTTCACAATTTTAAGGAAAAGAGTGACAGGAGCAGAATAAGGACAATGGACTTAAAAAAATTAAGAGAGAGACTAAAACTTAAAAGAACTAGTAGGCTAGGTCCCATAGGAATACCTAAGGGGAAAAAAGTTCAGGAGAGCTGCAAGTTTCTCAAAGAGACAATATAAGAAACAGAACAGCAAACTATCCTGATGTGAAAAAAAGATAGGAAGAATAGTAAGAAGCTAATATGGTTCCAATCAAGAGCTCTTTAAATGACTTGAAAATAGAAGAATCCTATAAAAAAGCAGAAACATGGTCAAATCACTAATGAGGAGTAAAAAAAAAGAAAAAAAGAAAAAAAAAGAATAGCAAGCATATATAGGCAACAAAAAGAGTTACATCCAGCAAGGGACCAAAAAGGTAATAAGATGACCAAGAGAGAAACAAAGGCAAGTGTAAGTCCACTACTTCGCAGGGAAAGAGAGCTAACAACAGATGATACCAAGAAGGCTAAGTTGTATAATTTTGATTCAGTCTTTAGTAAAAAAAAAATTAATGGTGACCAGATGCACAACACAATTAATATTAGCAACAAGAAGGAAAGAACATGGGCCAAATAACACCCCTAAGAGCTTATGGAGGAAAAGTGAGTGAGATCCCAAGCGACTGTAAAAGGGCAAACATAGTACCTATCTTTAAAAAGGTGAATAAAGAGAATGTGAGGAATTTTAGACCAATCAGACTAACTTCTGTACCTGGAAAATAATTAAACACCCATTTTTAAGCATCTAGAGGATAAAAGGATAAGTAATAGCCAACATAGATTTGTCAAGAGCACATCATGCCAGACCAATCCATTTCTACCTAACATGGTTACTGGTCTAATGGATGGAAGGAAGCTATAGAAGTGATTTCTTGGTTTCAGTATGGCTTTTGACACAATCTCACATGAGATTTTCACAAACGAACAAGAGAAATGTGGTCAAGATGAAATTACTATAAGGTGGATGCACAACTTGTTTAAAGAATGTGCTCGGAGTAATCAGTAGTTCTCTATCAGATTGGAAAGATGTATCTAGTGGGATACATCCTGGGTCCAGCACTCTTTGATATCTTCATTAATGACTTGGATAACAGAATGAAGAGCATGATTATAAAATCTGTAGGTAAAACCAAGCTGGGTGGGGCTGGGGCACTTTAGAGCCCAGGATTAGAATTTAAAATGATTCTGACAAATTGGAGAACTGGCCTGAAATCAACCAGATGAAATTCAATAAAGACAAGTGCAAAGTACTATACTTAGGAAAACCAAAAATTCCAAGGCTCAACTACGAAGTTGGAATAACTAGCTAGGTAGCAGTACTGCTAAAAAAAGACCTAGGTGTTAAAAGACGAAAAACTGAGTGAGAGTCAACTAAGTGAGGCAGTTGATTTTTTTTTTTAAAGGCCATTACTGACAGGAGTGTCATATGGAAGACATGGGATGTAAATCTCCTCCGCTCAGCAGGAGTACTATGTTCAGTTGCAGGAGTCACACTTTAGGAGAGGTGTGGACAAACTGGAGAGAGTCCAGAGGAGAGTAACAGAAGCGATAAAAGGTTAGAAAATCTTACCGCATAGGATAGGCTAAGAAACCTGGACATGTTTAGTTTGGACTAAAGACGACTAAAGGGGGAACTGATAACAATCTTCAAATATTTTAAGGGCTGCTAAAAAGAAAACAACGATCAGTTGTTCACCATGCCCGCTGAACATGGAAAAAGTAGTAACGGGCTTAAAATGCACCAAAGAAGATGTAAGTTAGATATTAGGAACAAAATTTCAAAACACAAGGATAGTTAAGCACTAGAATAGACTTCCAAGGAAGATTGTGGAATTTGTCATTGAAGGTTTCTAAGAACAGGTTAGACCAGTGGTCTTTGACCTATTTATCACTGTAAGCCTCATATGCAGCTGTGTGTGTGTTACATGGGCTACATCCACACCATCTACTACCTGAATGATCCTGAGGTTGTCAGATGGGCCACAGCTGTGTGCTGATTGGGAAGTGGATTGAGAACCACTGGGTTAGACAAACATCTATCAAGGACAGTTTAGGTTTATTTGGTCCTGCCTTAGTGAAGGGGCTGGACTAAAGGACCTCTCAAGGTCCTTTTCAGTACTATATTTCTAGGAATTTGGGGGCTTGTAGACAAAGACACGCCTTCCCTTCAGAGAAATTTGTTACTCAAGAAATTTTTTTAAGGAGGGTGAGAACACAAAAGTAATGCCTTCTTTAAATCCAAACAAACATGAAGTAACCAGTTGGGGGTGGGAGGCATGGAAAGTCAAGCAGAAAAATTGAGACAATTTTAGCCTTGAAGAACTACTTTAGGTTGGCAAGCCCAGTGACAAGTTATACTCCTTTACTGCATTATGTGTAAAAGAAAATTCTTTATTAAGTTGTCTATCAAAATGTTTATTTGCTTTAGGCAAGAACTTTCCAAGACTAGCTTAATTAGTCACAAAAAGTCTGTCTAAAAAGTAAAAATCCACACAACCTTCTTTTTCCTGTACAAGAAATGGAGGACTGCTCAGTCCATCTTTAGGAACAGAATGGAAGCTGAACGACAAAGGCAACTCTAATAACAGGAGGATTCTGACTCCTCCGTGATCCACCTACCCTACTGAGAAGCACAGAGTTGAACTGGCAAATATGACAAGGAACTTTAAGTTAACATTAGATGGAGTTGAGTGTGAATCTTTATTGATCAGAAGATCAATTCACTCTGCATTTAGAGAATAGGTATACCTGGCACCAATTTATGAGTGACGTTTAGGTTCTTGTGGAAATGTTTCAAGTATGACATTGATTTCTCCAAAGACTTTATTCTTGAATTAACAGAGACAGATATTTCCATTTTGCTCAGAAGCATAAGAATGAATACCGTGGAGAGAAAAATCTCATAAAGAGGTTATACAAAAAATGGAGAAAAGAAATTTAATTCCATGAAAGGTAGTCTAATTATGACTAAAACTGGATAAATGTAATGTTTGCTTGTTTACATTTTGCTCTTCTTCAGGTATTGGACAATGCATCAGTTTATATATAGACTATGCATGTTCTTTTAATTTAAATATTTAAATCCTGTCTTTTGAGAAATATATTTATTTGTATACTTTCTCTTGAAGAGCAAAGGAAAACATTTAACAATCGACTTCTTCCCTTTCACCTGATCCATTTGCTTCATGCAACGAGAAGTGTCTGTGTTTGGGTCTTCAGAAAAAATGGTTACTAACCTTCCAAAACTGCTGTTCTCTGATATGCACTGCTCATGTCCATTAGAAGTAGGTGTGTGCACACTGTGTGTAGTGTCACCAGAAGGTTTTTCCCCTTGTGTTATCTGTAGGGTCAGCTCTGGAACTCCATAGAGTCACTCCTTCATGCACCGCATGCAGGACTCTGCTGACCTCCCACCTCTTCAGTTGACTCCCAAGCAGAGAAGGGGCCAGAGTTCAATGACCTTTGGATCAGCACTACTCTACTGAATGCAGAATTGTCTCTAACCTGCTGTGCCATAGTATGCCACAAAGGTATGCACAGATTATCACATCGCAGCTCTGTAAATGTCTTGGATGGAATCTGAGCAAGGAATGTTGCCAAGAATGCCTGTGCCCTTGTGGAGTGAGCTGTCAGCACTGTTGCCGATATCTCTGCCAAGTAATAATAACACACCTTGACACACAATGCGATCCATTAAGAGTTTCTTTATGACACCAGAAGGCTTTTAATCCTTTCTGCTATTGTTATGAACAGCTGTGTTTTTTTTCCCTAAAGGGTCCTCTCACTATAAAAAGCCAAAGCCCATCTAACATCAGAACACATAACCTCTGCTCCCTGATGCTGGCATGTGGCTTTGAGTAGAAAACCAGAAGGAATATGTCCTGTTTGAGTGGAATTGTGACATCACCTCTGGAAGGAATGTTGGAGGGCACAGTTGAACTTTGGCCTGGTCTATACCGTGGGGCTAAGTCAACCAGAGATACGCAATCTGCATGCTGCCAAAGAGGGCCTCTGTGACTCATTCTGAACACTCTAGTTCCAGATAATTCAGCCATGGAGATTCCATACTGTAAGGTGGAGAGACTCTAGATAGGGATGATGAAGGTGGCTGTGCACCTAAATGATTAAGTCCAGAACTAGGACTATCGATATGAGTTTCCACTGAGTGGTTGAGGAGTGTGGTGTACCAATGTTGGCACAGCCACGTTGGAGCTACCAGAATTATGAAGGATCCTTCTTTCCTGACCGTAAGCAGGACCTTGTGAATGAATGAAATATGTGGAAATGCATCGAACAAATGGCCTGCTCAGGAGATGAGGAATGCATCTGCAACTGATCCCAGGCTGTGATTTTGGAAGGAGCAAATCTGCATGCACCTCCTGCTGCATTTTGTCACAAACAAGTCTATGTGGGCAACTCCTCACCATTGGAAGATGCTGTTCATCACATCCAGGTGGAGAGCCTACTCGTGGGTGGATAAAAACGTCCTGAGATAGTCAGCCTACTTGTCCTGAGACCTGGGCAGGTATGATGCCCAAGATGAACCAAACGGTCTATGCAGAAGTCCCGGTCTGAGGGCTTCCTGACAGAGGAGACAGGAGCATACACCACCCTGTCTGTTAATATAGAACAATTGCTGTTGTAGTGTCCGTCATGACTGACACATATCTGCCTTCCAAGTGGGTTTGGAAGGTTTGACAAGCCAACTGTACCACCCTCAGTTCTCTTACACTGATGTGGAGTGAGAGTTCTAGCTGGGAGCAGAAGCCTTACGGTCTGAACCACCCAATGACGGGCTGAGGAGCCAGTATCCAGGAACAACAAGGAGTAAAGTGTGGAGGGCAGGACTGCTGCGCCGACTGACTGTGGATTGAGCCACCAATAAAAGATTTCTAACACAGGAGGAGGAAACCAGACTACCCTGTCTATGTGGTCTCAGGATGGATGATACACTGAGGCTAGCCAAGCCTAGAGTGGGTCTTAGACTGTCCGGCATGCTGAATGTCATATGTGCATATCATGAAGCTACTTCATATGTGCATATCCTGCCCCAGCAACTTCAGGCAGTTTCAAGCCATGATGGTGGGGTTTCATTTTAACTCTATGATGGAGCACATAGCCTGGAATTGAGATCCTGGAAGAAAACCCCTGGCCTGGTTCAAATCTAGCACTGCCTTTATGAACTCTATCCCTTTGAGTGGGAGTCAAGGTCAACCTCTGCACATTGACCAGGAGACCCAACTTTGCAAAGGCTGACCGTACCACAACTGTACATATGCTTACACCTATGCTTTGATGCAACCCTTGACCTACCAGTTATCATGGTACAGGTAGACTTGTGCCTTCCATTTCCTCAGGAATATGGCAATGACCACCATACACTTAGTAAACATTTGAGGGGCCACAGAAAGGTCAAACAGAAGTACCATGATCTGATAATGGGTGTGGCTCACTATGAACTAGAGAAATCTTCTGTGACTAGGAATGATCAGCACATGAAATTACGCATCCCTTCAAGTTGAGGATGGCATACCAATTCCCCAGATATATGCAAGTAATAATCAAGACTAAAAAGACCACTTGGAACTTCCTTTTCTTCATGAATCTGTTGAGGCTTTGTAGGTCTAGGATGGGTCTGAGGCTGCCTTTTGCTTTTGGGATTAGGAAGCAGTGAAAGTAGAATCCTTTGCCCTGGGGGACCTTCTCCACTACTCCTATCTTTAGGAACACCTGCACTTCTTGGATTAGAATTTGCTTGTGAGAAGCGTCTCTGAAAGGGGCAGGGACTGTGGGAATGGGAGGAAGGAAGGGGAACTGAACTAAATGAAGTCCTACCATGAAGATTCTATCATGTGTAGCACTCAGCGATTTGACATGATCTGGGCCCACATGTGGTAGAAGTGGGGTAGTCAGTATGAAAAGAACAGGGGTGAAGGATCCAAGTCCTGAATTGGTATGCCGCCTTTTGGGTGCACTCTTGAAAGTTCTGATTAGAACTGGAGGATTGTCTTGCTGGTTCAGGACCCCAGCTGGTAGAAAGCTGAAAGGATCTCCTCCTATAGTTCCTGCCCATCTTATGGCTATACTCCTGTCTGGATCGAGACTGGCAGAACTGAGGTGGGGGTTCAGGTCTGAAATTCCTCCTCTGTAGTGCTGGAATGTGGAGGCCTAAGGACTTTAAAACAGCCTGAGAGTCTTGAAGGCTGTGAAGTTTCGAGTCCATCTGCTCAGACAACAGCACCAGACCCTCAAAGAGAAGGCCCTGGATCATCTGTTTGACCTTGCGAGGGACACCCGAAGCTTGTAGCCATGAATGCCAATGCATTGTTAACGTCAATGATGTAGTGCAAACTGAAGCATCCACCATATCCAGGGCTGCCTGAAGCAAGGGTTTTGCAACTTCCTTGCCTTCCTCTATTAGATCTATGAACTCTGCCCTGGAATCTAATGGTATAGGCTCCAAGAAGTCTGACATAGACCACCAAAAGTTAAAATTGTATCCACTCAAAACCATCCACTGGTTCACAATATGCAGCTGGAGCCTACTCCTCCCTTCCCCTACCCCAGTAGAATACACCTTTTTATTGAAGAGATCCAATTTTTTTTAGCATCCTTTGCCTTTGGCATATGGCCTTGCTGACCTTGCCTCTCATGCTCATTGGCCACTATTATTATAAGCGATCCTCATGGGTGATGAGTATATAGGTATTCATCATCCTTGAAGAATACAAAATAGTTTCATTCTACTTTCTTAGCAGTTGGAGGGAGAAAAGTAGGAGTCTGCCATAGTAACTCTGTTGCCTCAAGAATGGTCTTTATCAGCAGCAGTACTACCTTGGACAGGCACACATGGACTAGAATTATCTACCATAGGGTCTGTGTTGTCAGAGACCTCCTCAATCTGGAGTCCCAAATTCTGCACCACCATCCTCAAGAGTGCCAGAGGAGATCCACTGTCATCTGCAACTGGTGCCACTGAGAAACCCACTACTGCTTCATCTGGGGATTCATTTCCTCCTCCTGTGTTAGAAACCCTCTATTGGTGGCTCAATCCACAGCTGGTTTGTGCAGCAGTCCTGCCCTTTACACCTTATTCCTTGTGGCTCATTCCTCTGACTAGGGAAGTCTCTTGACCTTCTGCTCCCAGGCACTGGTTCTGGTGTTGTGCTCAGTGCTGGTTCCAGTATCATGAAATAGCACTTCATCCAATTGAGGTGGATGAAGTCAGCTCCCCAGATGAGCGAGAGTGACCATCCAGATTGCAGCCTCTAAGCCTGGAGGAATCTTGAAGAGAACCAAAAAAGCCACTGAGCTGGCATTTGAAACTATGGTGGCCAAGTCATGGAGGAGGACTGACCAGCCTCTCTGACTAACACCAGCTTCTTCCAGAGAAGCAGGACTCCACTTTAGAAAGTCAGAGCACAACAACTTGCTTTGCGGGGATCAGGACAGTGTGGTTACTGACAGGGCTGGAGAGATAGCAGCATCATAGCCAGCTTTCCCCTGAATGGCACCCCATGCTCTTTCGGTACTAGAGGTTTGGCATCTGGAGCACACTTGTGCCTGGAAGAGGATGGCAGCATTGTGCTCTTTATCAACTCCCTGGCTGTTTCACAAGTCTCTGGTGTGGCGAGGAATTGTGGGTCTTCCTTCCCTTGGTGGGGAGTTGAAAGTCACTGGATTCGACAGACCTCTTCCTGCGGCCACAGTCAATGGTACCAAGGCTGAGGGTATGGCCCTTGAGTGTCATGCCATAGGTCACACTCTGCTGTAGCTCATACATCCCGTTTTTGGGGGCTTCAGAGAGCACCCTGTCAGTCTTTCTCTGCTTCCTATGTAGTAAGGGGATTGTGAGCAGTTGCATTCCTGTGAGGTGTCCCTCTGGGCTGGTGCCAAGGGTCTCTAGACACAGAGTCCTTCTTGGTGCTGTCTCTCTTGCAGATGCCAGTGTGTTCTGCACCAAAGTCAACATACCAGGTGGTGGCTCAGCACTGAGTGTGGTCAGAGAGCAGCCTCCATTAAGATGAACTTCAGTCTTGGACTCCTCTACTTCTTTGTCCTAGGGCAGAATATTCTGCAGATGTTAAAGTGATCTCTCTGATGGGTCTTCTTGAGACACATTAGACAAGTGATATATGGAATCACCCCTGGGCATTGGATTTTTGCAAGCCCTGCATGGTTTAAAACCAAGGGAACAAGGCATACCCCAATCCCAGGGAAGGGAAGGTGACCCTGATAACCTGGGTTCTATCTAACAAAACTAACTATAACTACAAGCTAACAAACTATTTATTTACACGTATCAGTTCAAACAACCAGTAGGAAGATGCTAGCAGAGCATGAGAAGATCAATGTTTCAGTAACTGTCATGGTCACACACAAAAAAGGAAAAAAAAAAAAACCCCACCCACAACAACCTGAAGAGGCAGGGGGTCCGCAGAGCCGTATATATGGTGCCATGAATGTGCAACTCAACGGGGCTCCAGAGCTGACACCATCAACACCACCAGGGGAAAAAAAACTTCCAGAAACTGTGCACACACCTACTTGAATCACCATGAGCAAGCACTTGAAGAACTATTACAACTCTTGGTATGAAAAATGTTCGGTGGTTTACACTTATCGTTTGTACTGAGTTTCCATTTTCCTCCCTTAAGCAACATCACCTTGGCAACTGTTCTAGAAACAGAATTCATTTGAGACCTATGTCAATATAAGCCAGCTATTAAAAGGACAACAATGCAGCATATAACCTAGAATAAAAAGGCATCACTTCCGCAGTGCTCCTAGATAATGCTGATGAATGGGAATTGGATCAGGCCATGAAAGTAAATAAAGGTTTGCTCATTAACTAAATGGGAACTGGGTGTTGAAACCTGAGGTAAGCTTTCAACCCAGGAAACTTAAGGTAGCCTGATGCTTTTTGTTCCCTATTTCTAATTGAAGTTTTCCCCTAAAAAATTTTTTTTGTAATAAAATACAATCCATCTTATGCAAAGGACCAGAATACATGCTTTGCAAATTACTTCCTTCTAGTATAAAGACAGTTAAAAAAACTGGAGTGCCAAAGAGGTCTGTTAAATTTAAAGAATTTTAGGCTAACTACCTTTCTTGTAAATATTACAAAAACTAATCTCTCAATACAATTTATAAAATTTATTCTTAAAAGATTTGTAGGAAGGACAGATACAGTGAAAAGCACTCTACTTTTTAAAGAGCAACTGACTTTACTAAAAAGAAACCTATAATCAAGTTTTTCCTGCAAGTGATCAGATTTTTGCTGTCTCTGGAGAAAAATGCATTTAATAGCTGCAAGAAGTCATAAATCTTGTAACTCAAGAACTCTTCCACTTATAATGTCACATACTTTAGAAAATAAAGCAAGTGTTTGCTACAAAAAATAATCAACTTTTATAAACATACACATAAAATTCCCTGAAACTATCATTTTAAAGAGTGATTATCACATCACCTTACATCACAGCGCATTGAATTCTTTATTAATGCCATGTGACAATCTAGGAAAATAAACCACAGTTTTTGTATATCAATGTAATACTTCTGTTAAAAATACTGATCTCAACTTACTTATTGTTAGTTTACAAATAAAAATGTAGATATAGTAAATTAGGGTAAGCAAAAGCATGCAAATCTATAGATTCTATATCTGAATTCCTAGATTAGCATTAAAACCAATCACCGCAACAAATACCTCAACAGTATGCCTTGTGTGCAGAAAGGAAGCGATACTGAACATTCAATGCCACAACTGTAAGGTTTTCGGAGAAGCACCTGTGGCAGTTTCAGCAGTTTCTATATGGAATGCTCCCCCTTTCTAGGATTACTTGAAAAAATCAAGTCAATTCGAATTACGTAGCTGTAAAACATTGACATGTGTAGTTTTTACAGTTTCAGAATCTTCTGTTTGATTTAAACGGGCAATGGTGCATAAACAGGAAACTTATATCATAAGGGATCACATATTTGCAGGCAACATTAAGATTAAAAGTTACATTAACATACATAGAGTGCTGTAGCACATTAGTCATTGTGTTTAAGCCATCACCATGTGACCACCTCAATAACGAGACAATGAGCTTTTATGGCTTTCAAACATTACTACTTTCATCCTGAAGCCATTTTAATTGTCACGTTTTTCATGAAATTTAAATAGTATGGACTAAAAACTACTGGTCAACTCATGGCTTCAGTTACTTTAAATTTAATATGCTGTATCTTAAATGAATTAGTACTATACCTATACAAAAGTTAGCAGATAAAAGGATTAAAAAGAGATCAGAACACCAATATGCCCACAGTGAAATTTTTTCCTATAGACATCAATATACTTAGTCTAAAGTTTCTAAAACAAAAGGTTTAAAATATTAAAACTTTAAAAATGTTTTAACCCTTTGGTGTCCAAATACAGAAATTGCAAAATATTTTTTTAAAATGCATGTTCTACAGATAGTGCCAGCAGAAAAGGAAAAGCACCCTTACTTAACAGCATTTGTGAACTGCTGAGGAAGTGGTGAAACATTTTGGCAGAAATACATACGGGGCTTCTATACACAGACATGAGAAGTTGGTGCCAAGTTTTCATTTTACATCCACTGACATGGTATAATGAATGTTTAATTTTAATTAAAATTATTTTTTTAAAAAAATGTTTAAACTATTGGCCTAATTCTCAGGCTCACCCCATAACTCAACATAGAGTGTGTGAGGAGGATGAGTGGAACACCATTCCACTAAGGCAATTCCCATATACTAATTTATGTCAGGGCCACAGGTAGCTTGGGAACCATAGAGCTGTAAAAAACAGAAGTAACTGACAGATTTTCCTTCATGTGCTCTATTACATAAGAAGTATTTCCTAAACATTGTTCAAAGACAAGAGGAAAAGGCCTACAATAATTTTCACAGCAATAGTCTACTTACCTAAGCAGTGTACCATAGTGGAAAAGACTTTCTACACTAAAGAAACCCCCCCCCACCACAGGGAAAAAAGAAGAGAACACACACACTTCTCAAGACTGTTGGCAGCTCTGCACATCAAAACCTTTACAGCACCACAGATGTGAAACTGATCACAAGGAACATTCACAGGAGAATACTAGAAGATGCCAAGTAAAAGAGAAACCCAGGCAGGAAACAGTATACCCACTAGATACAAAGGCAACTGACAAAGTACACCATTTCTGCTACATCAAATACAAGCATCAAGCTGGAACTGGATGGTCTACATCAGCAAAGCCAGAATAGAGCAAGTATTATTGCTGCAGTTATTCAGTTACTAGAGACAGAACTGGAATTCAAATTAGATTTATTTCCATAAAGGAAGTATTAAGGAGGTGTCTTCAAAGCAGAAACTGAAATGGTGTATGTTTGGGTTTATTCTATCAAAAAGCAAGCAAGTCATACTTTTTAGTCTCACACTCAGGAAAGACTACCACCCAAGTGTTGCTGCAGAAGAGAGTTCTTTACATGCATCAGAGGACAGGTTGTGCATAATTGTTTCAACAATCACTTCAATACTGCTCCATACACACAGAGAAGAGAAGACCAATGGCAACATGTGGATTGACAGTTTAGTCAAGAATATTTCTCACGTCAGATGGCCTGAAGCACATGCTGTGGAACTCCCTGGGACAATAATCTACAGAAAAAGAAGTTTTACCTGAGGGAAGTAATTAAAAAAAAAAAACTGAGGACATGAAGTCGAACAAATGATGGGACTGATGTAGGTCAATCATCTTAAACTTTTATGCTAAGTGAAAGTGAAGAAACAGACATATAATGCAAAGTGGACATATGACAGTTAATTACAAAACAAGTGAAAGATCCATTAGTTTCCATTAGCGATGTGGAAATGAAGATATCTAGATTCACAGAACTCTGGAATACCATCTGCAACAAGATGACTGGATGTCTTAAGCAGAGAAAAAGACCTTCTGGATTCAAAACTAGCAGGGTCTATGAGTAGAATTTAGATGAGCAAAATCTCTCATGACAAAACCAAACTAAATTAAAAAATCTCCAAACCCTGCCACATACTATTAACATAATACAAGACAGAAAAAGGGAACTATTTTGATATGAGTATTAATAAAGCAATGGTTCTCAAATAGTGGCCAGTGAAGCACTTCCAGGCAATCAGCAGACATGCTTATGTCAGAGATAAAGCATCTGTCAGGCTTTTATACAAGAGATGGCTCCTACAAACTGTACTGAAGACCCAGACGCAAACAAGAACTTTCAGAGCATTTTTTTTGGCCAATTAAACTTAAAATTTCTGTAGTTTGTGTGACTGGTTCATGTTTCAATTTGCCAGCTGTTTCTTTTGAGTAAATGTAATCATTATCAATAATCTATTGAGAACACTGACTAGTCTTCACTGACGGCGACAAAATTGCTGCAGTCAGATTGAACTTTCCCAATCGACTAGTAGAGTCTTCACATAGTTGATAGTTTGGGTTTTGTCCTATTTTTTGCCTTCAATTCTAAATTTGGGGCAAGTCTACACTGCCCACAATTTTTGGATTAGTCAAACAGAGATACGCAAGTTACTTAAAATAACTTGCGTATCTCAATTTGACCACCCTTCGCCCAGCAGGACACCGATCTATTAAAACCCCCTAGGTAACTCGAATAGTGCCATGTTGAAGGGAGGCCCCTCCCTCTGACTCAGTGCAGTGGCTGCCAAATTGATACGCAAGTTACTTTAAGTAACTTACGTATCTCTGTTCAACTGCCGCCGAAAATGGCAGGCAGCATAGACTTATCTCAAAATTTAGAACTGAAGACAAAAAATAGAACAAAACCAAAACTGCCAAAAGTATCTATAGAGATTAAAGCAACAGAGACTACAATGAAATTTGGTATGAGTTCAAAATCATACATCCAAATGGAGGGTATCAGCAGAACAAATACAACAAATTCTACCCTTTCTTATTGTTACAGACTTACAAACACAGCCAAGTCAGACCCTGAACCTGATTTTTGTGGCCAACATTATATTTTTTCACCATAGCAGCTACTAAAATAATGCCCTATGGGACATTTTCAAATAATTCTTCTCTTCGTCTACAAGAGGAGTCTCCACTTCATTCCAAAAACCAGCACTTTCTGTTGCAAGTAAATATCAAATTTATTTTACAGAAAAGTTCACTTGCATCTGGAACAGTCCATCTGAGCTTGAGCACAAGCCTAATCTCCTCCATCTCAGAGTCCACTTCTTCAACAAAGAATCCTCAAAACAGCACAAGAAGCCTTGCAAATTACCACATCTGTACTCCCTTTTCTAAACAAGTTAATTCTTAACAATTCAATTAGACTTATGCCAATAACCTGCATCCTTTCCAGGGGTGTTCCAGACAGGGGCATGGAAAAGAGACATCTGTTATTTGCATGGAGGACATCCTTTCCTCTCCAGACTTTAAGCATTCTCCCTTAAAGCAGCATTTCTCTTTTGTATCTGATAATATTGTACTGCTGTCCTGACTAAGCACTTTTCAGACTCTGACTTGATACAGCTATCCAGATGTGTGACCCTCCAGAATTAGTGCACTGTGATGTACTGTACTTAGGAAGCTTCCAATCTTAAAACAAAAGACCCACTTACCAAAACCAAAATACTGAATACAGTCAGGCTTAAGGTTTTGGTACTTATCTTCAAATCCCTCCTTGAATTTGTCCCCAATAACCTAAGGGATCAGCTTACTCTGAAGTCATGACCTCAAGATACATATACATTTCTCTGAAGCAACAGATTAATCAATCTCAAGAGTGAAACCAACACACCTAGGAGCCTGCTTTCTCTGCAACTGGCCCACATAGCAACACTCACAAAAGAACAGAACCAAAATAAATCTCACTGCCTTCACACAGACATGTAGAAGCCACTTTGATCTTGTCTTCTACATTAATTATTGATATGTGAGGGAATGGAAAGAAAAATCTCAGATTCTTTAGTATTCAGTTTGCAGTCTATAAGATGCTTGGATATTATGATAAGGAGCACAGCATAAATACTCAGATTAGATACAGTGTAACAAAGCAGAATTTGGTTTTGATTACATCTCCTTGATGATGCCCTAAAATACTTTAAGTAACCTATAGATATAGTTGCCACAGGGAAGGTGTGGGAGTTGAGTTCAGGAGAGGAGGTATCTGCAAATTGGTCTTTAGCTTGAAAAGAGTCTGTGTAGTGGCTTACCATAAATGTGAAACACTGTGTTAAGAAATGTTTAAATAAATATCATATGGAAAATAATCAGTAAGAATTAGAATTATTTGTACAGGTGGGCAAAATAAAACTAGTATGACGATTCTTCTATACAGAGTGTCAGTATTGCCATGAAAAAACAAACAAGGAGTCCTGTAGCACTTTTAAAGACTAACAAATTTATCGTCTGAAGTGGGATTTTCACCCAGGAAAGTTCATGCGATAAATAAATTTGTTAGCCTTTAGAAGTGCCACGGGACTCCTTGTTTGTTTTGCTGAACTAGTATAACAAGTTCCAAAGGGGTAGCCGTGTTAGTCTATTGTAGAAAGACAACAGAGTCCTGTGGCACTTTTAGTTAGTCTTTAAAAGTGCCACAGGACTCTGTTGTCTAGTATAACAAGGCTACTCCTTTGGAATTTAGTGTGTGCATGGCAATACTGACATTACAGAAGAAATGGTGTAGAAGCATTTCACATAAAAAAATACTAGCAAGCTGCCATCCAACAATGATGAATAAAAATAAAATACAAGAGTGGGCACATGCTAAAGAGCACCAGGAATCTACGACACCAAAAATAAACAACTTCTCATACTTGAAAACTCCATATATCTGCTAGATGACACACATAAACCTATATGTGAAGAAGGTTCCTGAATCCTACAGCAGAGAAACCAAAGGAGAAATTTTGATTTTTTTTCCAAACTGATGAGGAACTGGATGATAGAAATCTTACAACGTAGCCTTTCATACTATACATCTAAGGCTCTTCTAAAGGAGCAGTCACCATAAAATCTAAGCATCACTGTAATCTCCAAGTGCTAGGAAGCAAGATTTGGAAAAAAAAAAAAAGAAATGTTGTGAAGGTAAAATAAGTATCTACCAGCATGGATGAAGGCTAAGGAAATCCTAAAAGAGGTCACAATTAATATGCCAACTATAATTCACCTGAAGAAGAATGGAACGACAAATGTGATTACAGAGGCTTCACAGAGGGCTTCTTTAAAATTCTAAAGAATATGCCATTAGAACTGTCTAATACTTAAGAAAAAGGAGGAAGCAACCAAATAAGAATAAACAATCAAAGCCCGAAAAGAAAAAAAAATAGCAAAAGCAGCTTAAATCATTAGGACAAAGGAGGGCGAGGAAATTCTGAGAAAACTGAGAAAGCACTAAATACAACATAATTAAAGGACTGAATTTACTCACTCAAATATACTCCCAGCCTGTTCTGTAGCCAGGGATAAAATATATCAGGTAATATTCTAGATATCGAGGTGAAATATATCCATGAATTCGGTTGTAACAAAAGGTCTACAGGCCTTTAAGGGGATATTTAGCTTAGAGACAAGGCCAGAGGCCTAAAGGAACACCTGACATAAAGAAGTAACCAGTAACTGAATGCTGCAACAAGTTATGTGTATTAAATTGCTGATAGCTAGGAAACATTTGTGTGTGTGTGTGTGTGTCTGTATACATATACATATAGCAATGTACCAGTTAAAATATTTCTGGGATTTTGCAGACTAAGAATGTCAGCAATGAGCTAGCCACAAGTTATGATGATTGAGTGATAAAAATGTTAATGAGCATAAAAAGAATGAACGAGTTTGTCTATCATAAACAGGGCACTCCAGAAGTAAAGGGGTTTGGAAGTTGAAATAAGGAAAAAGGATTAAAGCATAGTGGACATCAGTGTAACACATTATAAAAGCTATTTTGGCCATTGTACCTTGGAAGATAGCAGGATGACATCCATTGGTTATGATGGTAACGAAAATGATTAGGAAGATATTGACTCACACTTTGGATTTCTTTGGAAAGGATGGAATGAGCATATGAATGCTCTGATGCCAGAGGTCTTGATCATTCTGAATTACCTCTAAATTCTTTACTGGGATAGAGTGTTTGTGATCTTCCAAGTTGTATTAATGAATATATTACAAGGTCAAAATGCCTTTCCTAACTGTGTAAGCATTTCTCCTGTGCACACCCGAGCTGTTATATTGAGTACTCTAATAATACTGGGTTCAACTTTGAGGCTTGAACCTTGCCAAACCACAGAATGCTAATTGGGAATTAATGCATAATCAATACATCAAGCAACAGTTCTGGTGAAAAAGTCACTGAAACCTTTGTGACTGCTACAGCTGAATGCATAAGCATCACCACAATGCATGTTAGTCACCCAACAGAAGCAGATGTACTAATGATTTAACAGTTTCAAATGCCAGTGGTCTCATTTTGACTTTGACCATTGACATGCCTATCCCAGAACTTCACTATCTACCCTTAGAGACTAAATTAAGTTATCACATGACAGGAATGAAAACACTCTTTCCTCTAAACAAACAAGGAGTCCTGTGGCACTTTTAAAGACTAACAAATTTATTCATCACGAGCTTTCGTGGGAGAAAATCTCACTTCATCCGACACTTGAAGATGGGGAACTTACAGAATGGGAGGAAAATAAATGCAAGGAAGTGTAAGTCCTAAGATTAGGTCAGACTGTTACAGCAAATCAAAACAGTTGTTTAGAATCAAACAGTGGGGAACAGCATATAGAGGGAGGTGAGGTCCTATCACCTGTTGTAATAAGAAAAAAACCCCCGAGATCCCTATTAAGCCCTAAGGCAATGGTGTCAAATCTGCATATGAATTCCAATTCTGCAGTTTCTCTTTGAAGTTTTGATTTGTAATCCATTTGTTTAAGTACAGCTATTAACAAAACATCAATGTAGTGAGCAGGGAGATTGAAGGGTTGTCTATTGGTTTCTGAATGTTATTTCTGATGTCAGACTTGTGGCCATTTATTCTTTTGAGTAGGGACTGTCCAGTTTGTCTCACGTATAAGGCAGAGGGACATTGCTGGCACATGACACCATAAATCACATTGGCAGATGAGCAAGTGAATGAGCCCTTGACAGAGTAGCTTGTTAAATTAAGTCCTGTGATGGTGTCTTTTGTCCAGATATGTGGGCAAAGTTGGCAATGTGGTTTGTTGCAGGAATACGTACCTGCTTTAATGTTTCTGTTATTTGATTTGCAGTTGCTGTGAGTACCTGCTTAAGGCTGGGGGGCTGTCTATGAACGAGAAGGGGCCTGTCTCTTTCTTCTCTAACTTTTCTCTAATGGCCATAGACAATAGGACTGGAATATCACTACCAAGCTTCCCAGCATGACATTCAAACTGTTTTTTTTAGAAGACTTTACAGAATACTTCCTCAAGCAAATGAAGCTTTCACTTATTTTGGTATTTAAGAACCCTGAACAATAATATATCTGAATATTTTAAGAACAAACATGGTATGGAAAAAACATGGGGAATTTCATTCACTTTTTATCAGTTTAAGCAAAACTACTACCTGTAGGAAGATTTAGAGTGTTCATTTGAATGAACACATGTCAAACCACGTCATGATCTCAAGTCACAAGTTCTCTTGCCACCTTTGCAGGATACAGATGAATGAACAACTGGCCCTCGGCAGAGGGTCTTCTCCATCAATCCAACTCAAGACTGAGTCATTGATGTAGTACAGTGTGATTGCACAAATGGCAATTGCAGAAGTCTGAACTGTTCAGACAAAGAGGAAAAAGAAAGACTGATGTGCTCAGAAGCATGCTTATATAAGGCACAGATGCAAAGTACCAGAAACCATTTCAAATGAACATGGTTATTAATAATAACAGATATAATCAGATATGTATTGCTTTTCCATTTCTCCAAGAATGTACGTTCAGCATTTATATTTGGGTATTTTTGTCTGAGTTATTTAATAATTTGGGTCTGGAAAAGGCATCTTAAAAGTGTAAAAGAAAACATGGCACCAAGAAGTCTTTTCTACAAGTTTTGTAAACACTTATTTTGAAATTTTTAGTGTGCACAATTTTAATAAATTTTAAATTGTGCTATTATGCCATTTTAATAAAAATCCAGCAGTTATTATGGATTACTTTAAAAGGTATTATCCACATTAACAAGTCAGTTATACTGCAAACCTTTCCACTCATATGAGGACATTGTAGCCACCTGCTTCCCCTCTTCAAAGGTCCAGGAATACCATAGTTAGAAGCAATCATTTTTGTGCACAGAATATGCTTCAGCTAAAATGAGAAGGCAAATACCACCAAAAAAAAAAAAAGTCAAACTATTTTCAATGGGGTACATTTAATATTGTTTTACAATTAAAAATTTACACAGGAATGGAGACCTATATTTTCTTTCATCAATTAGGTAAATAATGCAAATCACTGTCCAGTTTAGATTGCAACAAATTGCATTCATTTTATAGGAGTGGTAAATTACCAAAAGCTGGAAAGAAAGTAAACTTGAAGAACTTCATGGAGGTAAATTTATTCAAACTAAAATTATCTTTATTTGTCCAGCAAGGATAAAATTAACTATTATCAACGTTAGTTAGCTTCCAATTTAACTGAATGAGTAATATAAGAATACTGTTATCAAACACTGTGGTAGTCCAAGTTAGGTTTTGTATTCAATTTTAAAAGAGCACTATTTCAATTATCAGGCTTTAATAGATACCCTGATGAAAATATTATACTACTACTATAAAGTCCATAGTGAAAACAAGTCTTAGTGTCCTTGTGTTACTTCTCATACAACACAAGCAAATGCTGTGAAATCCAGTGTACATCGTGTACCTGTTTATATCAGCTGTCTTTATATTTGCCTATCTGCAGTCACAGATGTATCCCAGTATCTTCATGCAACTACAGTTTTTAGTAACAAAAACACTGTATAAAGAAATAAGACTTTATTTATAAAAAACAGAATTAGAAAAGCAGATCTCTATGAAAACAAAAGGGCCAAGTTCACCACCAATACCTGTGGGCACAGTTAACTAAAATAAAAGACATAATTGTTTTATATCATCAATGTATTTGGTTCAATGTGTTTAGTTCTGTATTATTATTTTACAACCACCACCACTTCCGATCCCAAATAGGCAATCTTTTCATTTACTATATCCTTGATGGAATTCTTAATTAGCATTCCATAGAGGAAACATCCATGTCTTTTTCCTTAAACTACAAAACAGATGAGAATAAAAACTTGGTACTTGACGTATTATGCATTTTCAAGAGGTTACATAATCAATAAGACTATTGACTGTGGGTCCAGATTCAAACTTGGAGGTCTAAAATCAACATCCCTTTCAGGTGTTTAAATATGGATATGGCTTACTCAGTCTACTTTTCAAATTTAAATGCCTATGGGTGAAATCCAGGCCCAATGAAGTTAATGGCAAAACTGTCACTGGGTTCACTAGGACCAGAATTTCACCCAATATGCAACTCATGAGTCAAATTAAGGTACTGATCCTGGAAACTGATCTACAGACACAGACCTGTGGGTTTACATAGAATTATACTGCATTCAGTTAGGCTCTATGCAGACTAACAAATCCATGGAAGCAAATCACATTGGAAGACTGAAGCTTTAAATTATAAAGCATCATGGACACCTACAGGACTAAATAAATAATGAAATAACTAAGAAAAAAAAAATTGGTAATAAACTACAACAAATTGTCATAAATCTGCACTATTTATGATGCATTTTAGATTATAATAGAAAAATAAAAAATTATTTTGGTCAAAGTTAGATACCCTCTACAAAAGTTTATAACATTATATATAATTATAATTATACTTATATGTATGTATATATAAAATATATATTTTGTTCAACATGTCAACAGCAGGAAAGATTAGTGAAATGATTTAAATATATAGTAGCCTTTCTTAATTGTACTGCTTGTCTAAGGAAACCCTTATTAGTGCTAGCCATTAATTTCTTTTACTTTTAGAATCTTAAGTAATTTATTTCAGAGTGCTTCATACTAAAATTCTATACCTTACTATTCTCACTTCGGACAATTACAAATTCAACTGGTCACATGCTAATTGATGATGATAAGCACGGTTTCCACAATTCCACTGTAAATTTTAATTCAAGTTTGCCTCAAGCATTCACTTTCAGTTCAGTTCAAAAAGGGGATTCATAAAGTTAAGTTTAATTTTAAGTAACACGTCACAATTCTATTCAGAGTTTGCATAACGATTTTGAATTGAACACCATTATTCTAGCAACACAGTTTGCTTAATATTAGTAACTATAAACTATGCTTTCTGGACACTATATAAAATTAAGGTAGATTTTACCGATGCAGGATTACAAAAAACAGTAAGATGGAAACCAAAGGGTTAAACAAGAAATCAACTGATTCTTATTTTCTTATAACTCAAGAGATTCACATTGCAGATTAAAATAACAAAACCCACTAATTATCATTTAAATAATAAAGCTAGTTCTAATTATATACAAAATGCTAAAGCATTTACATTATTATAAGCCATAGAGCTTATACTCAACATGTCTAGGTGAAAACTGCATCCATTTTGTCCATGCTGTAAGTTGCAAAAGTTTGTAAAATTTTCTGAATGTTTTTGCAGTGCACACACCTTTAAAGAAAAAAGTTAACAGTGCAAATACATAATATAAACTAACAAAAATACTAAAGACTAAGTGAGTGTAAACTTATTTTGCCAAATAACTATGCTTTAGCTCTTTTTGTGAATTTATTCACTAATATGATGTATGAAGTGTTGCAACAGAATACATACACTTGTCTACATAATAGACAAGATGTAAAATTTGGGGGCATTTTACAGAAGTGTGAAATATTATTTTAATATCAAATACATTCAGTGTTTCATATATTGCACTGATTGATATCACATACAATATTGTTTATGACTAGACATGTTAAGAATCTGTTTTACAATAAATGTACATGTGTAACAGAAGTTCTCTTAATGTTTGCTCTTCTGATTTTTTTCTTGTTTTATTAGTATCTATATTCACTATACTATATTAGTTAGCTAGACACAAACAGCAACAGAGCAAAAAACCCCACTTACTCTATCTGAGCTCCATGAGCTACAAGGGCACTTATGGAATCCATACTACCAGATCGTGCTGCTTTATGAATAGGAGTTTCACCAACATAATCCTGCAAAGACAGATCACATTTTGTCAGATAGTTATATTATTTCTAAACATGCAGTGCTTTTTTCCTGAGAAATTAAGGAAGTGGATTAGTAAAGGCTGCCAGAATCCAGTTATGAATGTGACTACTACTTTAACAACAGAGTCCTGTGGCACTTTTAAAGACTAACAGATTTATTTATCACATGAGCTTTTGTGGGAGAACATCCCACTTCGTCAGACGCATCTGACGAAGTGGGATTTTCTCCCACGAAAGCTCATGCGATAAATATATTTGTTAGTCCTTAAAAGTGCCACAGGACTCTGTTGTTTTTCTACAATAGACTAACACAGCTGCCCCTTTGAAACTTTACTTTAACAGTACTGTAAAGATTATTCTGGGTTTCTCTATTTTGGATGACTCTTAGGGAAACAAAATGCCATGTGATTATAGAAGGATCCTTCTTTGAGGCTATCTTTATCTTGTTAGTATTGCAGTAGTGCTCAGAGGCCCCAATCAGATTTTGAACCTCTTTGTAATAGATATACAAACAGCCCAGTAAAAATGCATCTTCTTTTATATACAATTCTCTGCACTTCCTCTCCCCTACCATAGGTCTTTATAAGTTTGACAGCTAATCTATAGTAGGGATGCCAGAGTCACCTGCAGAATTGTGTGATTAAGCTCTGTGGGCCCACATTATAAATTCAGGACTACAAGCTTCCTATAATGTGTCATGGATCTCCCATTGAAAGTGTACCCAGATATCACGAGAAGGACGTGGGCTTAAGTAAATGTGTGGTTAGTTTTTCAGTGCCTCACTGAGTGACTGAAACAGTAAGAACACATGCTTCCCTTTAAGAAACAAATGGTAGGAATAGTTGTATCTTTTCCCCTTCCCAATCTCTAGAGAGGAGACTTTGCATCGCCTTCATTGCAGTAACTCCCCATTCTTACGACATGCGTTTCATTCCTACCCCCATTTTATCTGTTAACATGATCAATATCAGCATTAACAGGCAAAGATCATCACTGGGTTTTAGAGCTGATATTCCAATGAAATTAATAAAGGATGGGGGGGAAGGGGTAACAGTTGTTAGTCACTGGTTCAGATTGGCTGCAGAGTAAGGCAGACATCATTACAAAAGTTACACTCTGTTTACATTTGGAAATTTCTCTCTGCAGTTGTGAGGGTTAGATTTAAAAAAAAAAAAAAAAAGAAAACCAAGATTCTTCACTACCTGGGGTCTGTCAACTGTTTCATGGTAAAAACAATTTTACAGAGGTCACGCCTGTGTTCAGCTGAGTTGGAGGCTGGGCATATTCAGAGGGCATAAACTTGCTCCTATAGAAAGGAACTATGTTGCAGATCAAGAGTTTACCTTTACCTACCCTAAAGTAAGAGGATACCAGAGCTTTTGACATACCAACTTTGAAGACAGAAAGGTTAGGAGGCTTCCAGTGGTGATTCAGAATAGTAGAATATTAGGGATGGAAGGGACCTCAAGAGGTCTTCTAGTCCAACCCCAACTAAATCAGCCCAGCAAGGGCTTTGTCAAGCCAGATTTTAAAAACCTCCAAGGATGGATATTCCACTACCTCCCTAGGTAACCCATTCCAGTTCTTCACCACTCCTAGTGAAAAAGTTTTAAAATATATATATATATATATATATATATATATATATAAAAAAAAAACCTAGACTTCTCTCACTGTAAGTTGAGACCATTGCTCCTTCTCCTGTCATCTACCATTAAGGAGAACAGCCTAGTTCCATCCTCCCTGGAATGCCCATTCAGGTAGTTGAAGGCCACTTTCAAAGCCCCACTCTCTTTTCTTCTGCAGACTAAACAAGCCCAGTTCCAATGACTCAAATGCCCAGCCTTCCTGATCAATGTAACCCCTCATTAATGTGTTATTAGACTAATAAGTGAGAGATGCCAGGACACCATGTGCATGAATATGCAAACTTACCTAAACGATACCTGAGAAACTGATCCTGAATAAGCTGCTCTGAGGTCAGCAAGCAAGGCTGATATGATCATCATAGCGGTCAAAAAGAAAATATTTTCCAGGAATTTCTACCCCTCTATAAATCTGAGAATGCCTTATCTTGAGTAATTTATGCTAAGCATACGTCTGTACTTAAAGTGTTACAGTGTAGACACTACATACAATGGGAGAATCACTCCTGCAATGAAGTAACTGGTCTCCCTGAGAGGGAGTAGCCAGCACTGTCTATGCTGGTGGTTAGGTCAGCATCAGGGCCATCCTTTGGGGGGGGGGGGGAGGAGAGGAAGAGGGGGGTGGGGGGATCACTCCAAACCCCAGTTTTGCAGGGCAACACAGGACACAAACCGCTGCCCCCCACCTCCACTGCTGTGCAGCCCGCTCCCTGCTGCCTTCAGCTTGCCACCGAAGGCAAGGGGCAGGATGGGAGGGCAGAGCCCAGCCTCCGGTCCAGCCTGCCCCACCCCCAGGGCAGAGCAACTAGCCCAGGGGTGGAGCAGGAAAGTAGAGCCCAGTCTCTAGGCCAGGGGCTGGCTCTGGGCAGTGGCCTTGGGTTCCCGGCCACCGGTTGGAGCTAGCTAACGCCGGTGGGCTTCGGTCCCTGACCACAGCCAGGGCCAGCTCCTGCAGGAAGCAGCAATTCTGGGTCCCAGGGGGGTGGAGCAAGCTGGGGAGTGGAGGGGGGCACACCCCGGTCAATTGGCACTGGGCCCCATTCCCCCCCAAAGGACAACCCTGGTCAGCATAGCTACATCCCCTCGGGTTACGGATTTTTCAACCCCGCTGAGAGAGGTAGCTATACCTATAACTTTCTAATGTAATCCAGCATTGTTTGTAGGTCTACAAAAAGATTAAGCAACATTTATTTAAATTCCATTCTCCATTTTAAGAACAATCTTTTTGTTAAGATTGCTGTTGTATAGTGTCACACCGACCTTTTAGAAAAGGAGACAATCCTATAACCTCAAAGATGTCCTGAATGACAAAGTTTTTCTGGAATCTGCAAGCCCACTCAATTTGGTCAAGGGGCACAGACAAAGGTATCCTATCTCTGCAAGTTATGGCCCCATCAGGCTGGGACAGGTGAACACAGGAGGTGTGGCCAAAAGATCAAGGAGAAACGAGACCTGACAGAGGTGTGTGTTGGAACAGGATTTCATTTTATGCTTTCAAAGTTGCTGCTTTTCATCATTTTCACATAAACCATTGAAATAAAATGATTTTACTGATTAAAAAAGGATGAGAGCTGGTCAGTTACACTCATTAAAAACATAAAATCAAAAACTAAAGAAAACGTTTACTAACTTTTATGTAACACATGATCTTTGAGATGTGCTGCTTATGTCCATTCTGTTTGGTGTTTATACATTGTAAGCACCATCACCAGAGATTTAGTAATTCAGTGCTATCTACTGGGCCAGCTCTAGTGCACTCTGGCATCATGAACTCATGCTCAGCTGCCCACACCCTCAGTTTCTTCTTGCCAGCTAACTAACAGCTGGGCAAGGAGTGTTGGTTGCAGAATGGACATGAGCAGCACATCTTGAACGACAGTTACAGAAGATTAGTAACCATTTTTCCTTGGAGTGCTTGTGGTCTCGGGAAGCACAGTCTCACATAACCAGCACTCCGTGATGTTGCGAGACCTGACAGTCTCGTGGCATTGAGGAGTGCTGGGTATGCAAGACCTCTCTCTCTCTCGGAGAGAGTGTGGTCCTGCCAAATGTAATCACAGGCCAGATGGAAAAGATTCACAGGCAACATTTGACAGACCTACTCTAGACTGAGACACAACTCTAGACTGTTTGACACACCTGCTTTAAACTGAGACAAGCAGAGAAGCTTGTTGGGTAATGAAGTTGTAAATCTGAAAATTCAGTTCTTAGTTTGAGCATGCTCAGTAATAGCAGAGCCTAATTAAGCCCCCTTTGTGACAAAATGCATATTTCTCCTGCTCAGAACAGCTCCAGGGGCTGAAGATGAGGTAACTTGTATGGGAAGTTATTCATGTCTCATTGAAAGAATCACAACACATTACTTCCTCAATGCAAAAGCTAACCTCTTTCCCTTATGCAAGATTCCCTGTCCTTTCATCTATTAAGACACAGTAGTGAGCTAGCTCAGTGAGTGTCCTATTCATTTCAACAATTGTGACAATTTGGATGTTAAAATTGTGTGACAATTTTAACTTTTATATTAACTGTGTATTTTACCTAAGCAACAAGGCAATTGTGAAATTTGTGATCCATCACTGTAGATTTTTGAAGTCTACAAATCTCTTGATATTGACAGCTATGCCACAGCATTATAATAAATATTTTCACTGCTGCCAGAATATACATGGCACATTGTTCAGCACTGAAGGGATTTATGGTTATGCTCCCTCCCACCCCCTTTTTTTTGGAAAGGCACAACAGTACAAGTTGTAATTATTACTGCTTGTTTCTATTACTGTTAAGAAAGTTCCAGAATACAAAAGTCACCTCATAATTTCATTGTTTATTATACTAATTCATCCTCTAGTTGCAGTCTAGCAATATAGTAATGAGGATTAACCAGACCAAGATAAAAATATATTCATCCATGCACACTATATGAAAAACATGTTTTCTTACTTATAGAATTTTGCAAGACTTTTTGTCTCAATAGAGAAACATTATGAAAGCAAGTAGATCCTAAAATAATCTCAGTCAGCTCCTATTAATACGAGTTAGAATTTTGATTGAATCATGTTGGACTGACTGGTGGTTTCCATGGTTTAATGAGATAAGGTGGCTTGACAGAATTGTATGTTTGTTTTTTTTACATTTGTATCAGAGATGTAGTGTAATAACGGAATTGTGATCATGCTCTCAACACCAGAGAAACTTGATAAAGACAGTTTTATTGAAAACAGCAACCAGCAATCTCATATCTTGGAGCAGAAAAATGGGTTCTTCAGATCTTCAGTTGAGTTAAAACTCATTTACAAAATTTCTCAGTGGTTAGCCTTCTTTAAAAATCTCATTTTATTAAGATGCTTATTCTTCCTAGTTATCTTGAAATACAAATAATTAAAACTTTTCCATACTATTCTTCATTAAGGACTATGGTCCAGATCCACAAAGATACCTTGATTCTTAAGTTCTGATTTGGGCCTTACTGCAATCCATTAAACTCCTGCTCAGTTCCTGCCCAACCCAGTAGGCAAAGACTCACTCAATGAGTAAATTTTCAGCATAAATGTTCCCTAGGTGCTTATGTTTTCCCCCATGGGCAGGCATACTGCTACCACCTGAGCCCCGGAGAAATCCACAAATAGGCAAGGGAAAACACAGGTGCTGCTGATCTTGTATTTGGGGACCGATCTGGTCAACATGTTTAGAGGATACCTACTGGACTGGGTATCATACAAAAAATCAAGGAGGCAGTGGTGACATCCATATTATAACGTTTAGCCCAGTGTTTGGAGCACTTCCATCAAAGACCCAAGTTCAATTCTTTGCTATGCATGATGGAGAGAAAGGATTTGAATGAGTCTCCCACCTCTAAGCAGTGTGCTCTAACCCCTGAGCTATGGGATATTTTGATACAAGACTACCTCAATCTCTCCTGCTGATGCAGTGGCTAAGTAAGAAGAGTCATGGAGCAGTGGAGCTGGAACCAGGATCCCCCACATTCTAGGTGAGTATCCTAACCACCAGACTTTAGAGCAATTCTCCCCTACTCCATCATGGTGGATCACTAGCAGATATAGACAGGTTGCAAGGAGATGCCTATCTCCATGAAAGAGGCAGGTTTAGGGCACATATCTCTCATAAGCATTTCCCTTTGTGTAGTTTAGGCAGCTCCTCACTTAACCTGCTAGCTTTTGGGAATTGCATTCAAAGATGTCACTCTCTCCCCATTCGTTGTATACAGGGATCTTACACCTAACTCAACCTTTGTGGATTGCAACAGTGCTTCTGTGACTTTTCAGGTGCCTAGAATTAAGCAGTGCAATGCTCAGTATCACACCACCAGTTCCTTTGTGGACCCAGACCTACAAGTATTTTTAAAACCTAACAAATATCAAATGCAACATTAATACATACCTGCTTGTTTATGTTGGCTCCAGCTTGAATCAACCAGATCAGGCACTGAGGATGTCCTCCAAAAGCAGCAATATGGGCTGGTGTTTGCGCAAAACGTGTTGTACAGGCATTTACAGTAGCGCCAGCTCTCACTAACTGCATTAGACACTCCAGCTTTAAACAGACAAGGGAAAAATAATTTAGAAATATTACACAACAAATATGCCCCCAATGCTTTATGCATTCTTGGTAAAAATTAAAGGAGACAGTGGAAAAATTTCAGTTAAATTGACCATTAGTGTAATCAGGCTGATGCAATATGACTAAAAAAATAATAAACTGAGGCTTCACCACCTCTTCCAGGTTTCTCAGGGTATGTCTACACTGCCGGGACTGCAGGGATCGATGCAGCGGGATCAATGTTGAGTAGACTGGGGAGATCTGCTCAATCGATCCTGGAAGTGCTCTCCAATCAACGTCATTAATCCACTCCACCCCCTCCTGAAAGGAGTAAGAATGCCATCAACCAGAGGGCATCTCCCATTAATGCAGCGCAGTGGAGATGCCATGATATGTCAACCTAAGTCAGTCAATGGGAGACATACAAACTACATTATGTAACTTGCATATCACCCATTGACAAGCCAAAGAAGTAGCCAAGAGAAATTTAATTCTTGCCAAAGATTTTAATAAACCTCACACCATTAACTTCATAGGGGAAAAATTGATAGTTTAGAGTTGAAAACTTGTATTCTGTTTGCTTCTGTCAGTAAAGTTGCTAAGTTTGTGATCTGGAAAGTTATCAATGTAACATTAAACAGACACTATCAAGTAGCATAGAACTAACTTTTTTTGAAAGAAAGAAAGAAAGAAAGAAAGAAAGAAAGAAAGAAAGAAAGAAAGAAAGAAAGAAAGAAACCTACTGTGAACTTAAATGTTTTCAGAGAAGTATAAAGGAAAGGACTGTGGGGAGTCTGGAATAAAGAATAACTGAAAATTCTATTTTAATATTCCCCAGCAGCTTTGGAAACCCCAACTGTAAAAATAAAGTAAAATGCTTATTAACTTTTCAGTGCCCCCACTGAATTAAGTGAAAAGATAACAGAAAAATGTTGAAAAGTATATTTATTAAAATTCTTTCCATTTAAAATTTTTCTAAAGTGCAATTATTGGTAACACAGCAAAAGGATGCTTGGATGTTTTGGTTGTCTTTTCAAATATGATCACTTTGGCATTTTCTCTTTATTCTGATAGTATGATATAAAAGTGACTATGCTGAAATGTTTAGTATTTCAACATTAAAATAATTTCAAGAATACTTTGAAAAGACATCAGATTAATAGGGAATAGGGGAACTTCAACGGTGATGATCTTGATTTAGAGAAAAAAGTGGTTGGAAAACTGTGTAACGCAACACCATCAACCTTTTGGACTTCAGGAATAGGAAATTAATGTATGCATTTGTTTTATATTAAATTTCACTGTAGTATGGCTAACTTTACTCTAAAGAGTTTAGAGTATGTAGATCAAAGTTTTCAAGTCAAAAGACTAAAATTAGGTATCGGTTTGAAAATGTTAGCCTAAAGATATGACCACTCCAAATGTTTTTTAAACCTCAAATGTAATTGGGCAAATATGCTATGGCATTAGTGACTATCCCTACAACTGAATAAAAAAGTTAAAATACAATAATCAATTTGTAATTTAGGAACTGATAAGAGGACTATGACAATTAACTGTACTTCTCTTCTGAGAAAACAGAATGTATGAACAACATACAGAAAATAAAATGCATTTAAAAAGTCAGAATGGATTTAAGATTGGATATAAAGGAAATATCGTAACTCACCATGCAACAGAGAGGGTTCAGAGAAGAGTCATGAGAATGATTAAAGGATTAGAAAACATGCCTTATAATGATAGACTCAAAGTTCAATCTATTTAGATTAACAAGGAGACGGTTTAGGGGAAAAATTATTACAGTGTAAAAGTATCAACATGAAAAGCAAATATTTAATAAAGGAGTCTTCAATCTAGCAGAGAAAGGTACAACACAGTCCAATGGCTCGAAGCTGAAATTAAACAAGTTCTGAGAGGAAATAAGGCATAAATTTTTAAGTGAAAGTCAGTAACCATTGGAACAATTTACCAACGGTCATGGTGGATTCTCCATCATTGAAATTTTAAATCAAGACTGAATTTTTTCTATAAGGTATGCTTAGGAATTGTTTTGGGAAGTTCCATGGCCTTTGTTTTATGGGAGATCAGGCTAGAGGATCAGAAAATTCCCTTCTGGCCTTGGAATCTATAAATAAAAGTACCTTTGGGTGAGCAAATTATTATAGTGCTAATAAATCTAGCTCCCAAAACCCTAACATTCATCATGGGAGAAGGTATCCTTTGAAAAGATAAAAAATAAATGAATAATAGGTACTTAAACAACTGCAATAATAAAGATAGCTATATCAAAGGATAACAAACCTAAAGATGCTGTATTAGAGATACAGTTTTAACAGTGGGTTACCTTTCTAAGCGTTTTGTGAATTCTACAAAATTTTCCCACCATTACCCAATACTGGTGTTTATATACCAAGGACCACAGTGTCGGTGATGGGTTACCATAACCAAGCAGGGTTAAATGAGACCAGTGATGGCCAGTGGCCTGCCTACTAAAGTTACAAACAAAGGTGAAGTTGAACCAGTATTAGTTATTGTAGGAGATTTTGCAATTTAAGGACTAAGATGTCTAAAGGTTATAGTGAAAATGTTAATCCTTCATTCTGCTAAGCGCAAAGGATTTTTCTTTTCTTTTTAGCATACATATCTACATTGCTGGACTGAAGAGAGGCAGGAAAACCTCAATGTTAACAACAGAGAACAGCAACAGAATTGGAGAACCAGTGCCGCCTTCTAGCATTTAAGGTGGATTTGTAACCCACACTAGCATGATTTCATAGCCTGAAACTAAACAAGGTTATTTTAAAATAGTTCTCTTTTAAAAATGTATTTCTTTTCTCTAATTTTAAGAAGTCTAATAACAGACAGAATGAGCTGCTGCTCTTTATTAAAAATCAGAACACAAGGCCTTCTGCCTCATGGACTGAAAGACCTGCTTCTCCGAGTCCCAGTGCCATCAGAAAATGGAAGTAGCTGCTAGTCAGGAAGAGGCCAGGACAACAGGTTCCCTTATTCTTGTCCCATGGACTCGAACACTGAGCACTGGTTTTGGTCATCATCTTTTTGGTTTCTTTAAAAAAAAAATAAAAAAAAATTTCAAGTGCACATATAGCTACAGTACCGATTAGGAATCAGGGTTAATAAGAGGAAGATGAGGAGCGCTCCAGGGCTCCTATACTCTGACAAAATAAGGAAAGGGGAGAATGAATTATGTATTTTTTTTCCAGCAACAGCCCAAAGAGAAACAGAATTTACTTACCATACATCATATACAAGAAAAGTAAAACAGTCATATAACAGCTAGAGAAAACAGGCAAGAATTACAAAAGCAAGAGGCAAGCTGATATGCTCATTAAAAAAAATGTGGCAATTAGTCAAAGATTTAAAAAAACCCACAAATATAGGGAAAGCATTAAAAAAATCTTGGAGCTGTATCCCTGTCCTCAATACCTTTGTCTGCATATTGGCTATTTAAATCATAAATTCTTTTATATACTAACCTTTCCGATAGGTCTTTACAGCACCCAGCATAATTCAGGGCACTACGTAATGAACTTGACAGTATTTTCTTTAATACTGATTATAATTTGAATGCAGCTGTTTTTGTAGGAATTCATTAGTGTCCCAGGAGACAAGCATATCTTGGTTTTCAGGAAGGATACAAAAACAGTGACCGTTTCAGAAGTATTCAAGGTAATAAAGAGCAGCTTGAGATCAACTGTGGTTTATATTCATGAACACAGCGCAACACCAAGCCTCATACCAATGGCAGTCCATACTGGCAAATAAGCCCTGACCTGTTCAAATGCCAGGGCACAGTTACCTACTACTACAACTAATATTTCTTATGGTTCTTATTTTTGTTTTGGAATTCTTCATTTGTAATACTCTTAGAAACTAGATTATTTTACTTCTCTTCCTACTAACTTTATTCTTTTCCATATACAAATAGTGATCCCTGTCATAGCTTCCTTATCTCCACATCCCTTCAAAAATGTAGCCTCTTTCTAATAAAACTGGCTTTTTCAATTTGTTTCCTTGTGGGGGTAATTCTAGCTTACTGATATAAGTCAGAACACCTACAGTGATTGGGGGGTTTTATGGTCTATGAAGATACTGGGGTAGATTCTCTTCTGTGCCCAGCATTTGCTTGGTGCAGCAGTAGGGAGTGGGTGTCTACAAAGGAGCAAGCTGGGGCTCCACAATACAGGGAATGTTTCTAGACAAGTCCCAGCATATGTAAGGAAGCTGTTCTAAGGTTTTCTTGCTAGCTTTGGCACCCATAAGTGATCTTCAACTAGCTAGGGATGACCAGAGCACAATAATGTTCACCCACTACAAAGGGATAAGGGTAGCCTGGGAGCTGGGTCTGCACCACTTCACGATTGCCTTATGCCAGAAGATCAGTACCTGGGATGGGAAGATGCATTCTATCTGTAGTCTCTTTTCTCTATTAAAGAAGCAAAAAAGGAGCTGGAATAGGAAAGCGTCAGGCCCAGTATCTTAACTTTTTCATAAACTAGTATTTTAAAAATCCACAATATGTTTAGAAATGTAATTACTTTCGCCTCCAGTTATGAACTAGAATACTTCTAACTAAAGAGGACAAGAGCAGGGAAAAGAGCATGTGTTTGTAAGTTCAGTGGAAACCGGCTGTTGAATTTCTCAACATGCTGTATTCCTTTTTATCTAATGAAAGGTGTTCAAGGTACTTTTGTGCCAGATCACAAATTTGAAAACTAATTACCAGATAATGTCCCTGATGTCCCGTAGCACAAATACAAGAAAAGGTTTGTAACTGCAATATACTACATCAATTTGTATGGAAGCTCCTCCTAAATCCAGATACTGCAAGGCTCATCTACAGCAAAGGAGTCTGTTGAGGCTGAAGGACCCAGCTCTGGCCCTCGCCATGGAGAATTGAATTGAGACGCCTTTTTTTTTTACTGCTATCATACTTTGTGCCTCTCTTCAAAGGGTTAGCCTGCTTTAACTGGACTAACGGCTGTGATCTGTTACATGACGCTGCCAAAAGTGCAGCTATCTGTATACAAACAGCCACAGTTCTCAGAAGATATTGTGTGTCTCCTTTAAAGACAGACATCTGGCCACAAACCACAAAATGGGCATATTGTTTACGGTACCTAGAGTGAGACTGCAGGGGTGGCTGTTCCCTCCATCAGCTCCTTTGACAGGAGACTGCCTATGCACACACACAAGAACCTTATCTAGCCTGACATGTAAAAAGCCATGTTAAAAAGCACAAGCCTCCTCCAACAGGGAAAGACAGGAGCAGAATGAGGCTTGCAGACAGAGAAGTCACAAAAGGTGGGAAGGAGGAACGGGAACAGGGAGGTGGGAAGAGAAAGGAGCTGAGCTGCAGATGTAACCCCCTCGGGTCCACTACGCTTCCTTCTCGTGGGGCCAAGCTCTGGCCTCGACCGCAGCACAGACCTGCCCAGGAGGGGACGCAGGCTCGACCCACCAACATCGCCTCTCGCGCACAGCTCCCCGAGGGCGGCGGCTCCGCCCACTTCGCCTCCTTCGCGGTCGTCACCACACGGGCAGCGCCACAACAAAGCCTCCAGGTGGAGGCTGCGCGCGCACGAAGGACCGTTACTGGGGAGAGGGGGAGGTGGGTTCCCCGGGCCGAGGTAACTCGATATCCCTCCCATCCCCCACCCCGCGCAGGGGGAGGAACACGCCCGTCCCCATTGGCTCCCGCCCCAGCCGCCGGTGAGCCCGGCCGGCGGCACCTTTCGAAAGCTTGGCCGCGGGTCTGTCCCTGTCAATAAAGCGCCGGGGAAGGGGCGGCCCCTGCGAGCTGCCCCGCTTCCCAGCCCGTCCCCTCCCCGCACGGAGGCTGGCTGCTCAGGCAGCCGCTGGCTCCCCCACCGGGACGTGGCCAGACCCCCGCGCCCCAGCTCCCC
This sequence comes from Pelusios castaneus, assembly GCA_007922175.1. NCBI lineage: Eukaryota > Metazoa > Chordata > Testudines > Pelomedusidae > Pelusios > Pelusios castaneus. The sequence continues at coordinate 15,419,733 of ML685801.1, read as the reverse complement.
CTACCCCGCTCCGGGGCCCTCCTGCAGCCCCTTACGCTCTCCGGGGGGTGGATACTGACGGAACCGAGTCTCCCGCCGAGCCGGGCCGCGGTTCCCGCGCGCCCCCCGCGGCAAGATGGCGCCGCGCGAGCGTGCGGGTCCCGCGGGGCAGCGACCCCCTCCCCGGGCCGCACCTTGCCGAAGTGCGCGGCCCAGTGGATGGGCGTCCAGCCGTAGAAGGAGTCCTCGGCGGCCAGGTCGGAGCGGGGCGAGCGCTGCAGTAGCGCGCACAGGGCGGGCAGGTCCCCGTCGCGGCAGGCGCGGTGCAAGGGGAAGCGCAGGGTCAGCAGCTCCTCGCTGGAGAATCCCGCCTCCGGGCCGACTCCGAACGACATGGCGACGGAGGCTCGAGAAGGCGGCTGCTACCAGCTCCGACCTAGCCGAGCCGAGCACAAAGAACGGGGTGGGGTGGGGTGGGCGCGCGGCTCCTCCCCGAGCGGCGTGGGCGGTGCGGGCAGCGCGCGCAAGGCGGGAGGAGGCCTCGGGCCAGGCGGTTGGTCGGGAGCCGCGCGAGCTGCTTACTCTTCCCGCGGCCCCGCCCCCTGTCAGCACTGAGACGGCCGCCAGCCGCGGTCGCTGGTAGCTCGGGTCTGCGCGAGTCTTGGCAGGAAGCGCGCGCGGCGTCCGGGCTTCGCTCCGCTGATGACGCGCCCCGGCTCGAGCCACTCACTGCCCGCACTCAGCGGAGCTCGAGCCTTCGCCGTCTGCCCTGCTGGGGGAGGCTAAAACGGGAGGCTGCGGCGAGCGCTGCAGAGACGTGCCCCAAGGGTGGCTCCAATGGGTGGGGAAGGGCACCCTCAGGTCCCCGTGGTGCAGTTTTTCAAACTTCGTTTCTGGGGAGCCAGTTGAAAAAAATCATTTGTAACTAACCCAACAACTACATCTTTGAGCAATGCCCTCCAGTCTTTTGGCAGTGGGAGGGGAGGGGACAACCCACCCAGTATTGGGTCCTAACCTTAAGTTTGAAAACCACAGTCTTAGTGTTCTCCAGTCCTGGAGAGCCATCGTAGCTGGTGTGGGCATATTTGGTCAGGCTATGACCATCCCTGCACACTGAGTGGTGACGATCTTTTTCTGTCCCTAATGGACAGGAACAGTTCCACAGCATAAGTAAAATGCTGCTAGAGATCCACAGTTTGAGTTAAGGCTGTTTAACTGGCTGGTGAGAGGTTGTTCTTTGACAGTTATAGATGCAGCTCTAACTTTCATTCAATAGAAAGACAACAGAGTCCTGTGGCACTTTTAAAGACTAACAGGTTTATTTATCGCATGAGCTTTTGTGGGAGAAAAATCCCACTTCGTCAGACGCTTTGAAGATGGGAAACTTACAGAATGGGAGGAAATTAAATGCAGGGGAGTGTATGACATAGGATCAGGTCAGGCTGTAACAGCAAATCAAAACAGGTGTTAGGATTCAAACACAAGGGAACAGCACATAGAGGAAGGTGAGGTCAAATCACCTGTTGTAATGAGAGAAAAATCCATAGTCCCTGTTTAACCCCAAGACAACTGAGTCAAATTTGCATATAAATTCGAGTTCTGCAGTTTCTCTTTGAAGCTGTGATTTGTTATTCATCTGTTTCAACACAGCTATTAACAAGTCATCATTTCATTCAATAGTTACTGTCATCAGTAGTGTTGTCTCATCTTCCCCTTGTCCACGATGCCAACAGCAACAGTGGTAAAAATTTTAAAAAGCTGAAAAGTAAATATCAGTTGAAATGATTAAAAAATAAATATTAAATTCTGCCAAGCCCATTGGTATTTCAGCTGATGTTTGAAATCATAACGGGTTGGTGAGTACCTCAGGAGGCGATCTGGTCCAGCCCTCTGCTCACAGAAGGAACTACCCTGTGTGAATCATCCCAGGCAGGGTTTTGTCAAGCTACACCTTAGAAAACATCCAAGGATGGAGATGCCACCACTTCCTTAGTAACCCATTCCAATGCATCACCACTCTCCTAGAGAAAAAGTTTTTCTAAACATCTAACCTTGAGTCCGTTGTTCCCTGTTCTGTCCTCATCTGCCACCGCTGAGACCAGCCTAGATCCATCCTCTTTGGAACCTTTCTTCATGTAGTTAAAGGCTGCTATCAAATCTGCTCTCTCTTGCTTTCTGAAGACTAAACAAGCCAGGTTCCCTCAGCCTCTCCTCATAAATTATGTGCTCCAGCCAGAGGCATTGCTGCCCCAAAAATAGGTTCAGGGCCTGGGCCCCGCCCCTGGGCCCAATCCGTCCCTGGGGGAGGCCAGGGCTGGGATCAGGCTCCTGCCACTGCTTGCCTGAAACCTGGTCCTGGCCCTGGTGGGGGGGGGGCCCTGGCCCCGCATCAGGCGGCCAGCAGCAGCCAGGCCTTACATCCCTAGCCCTGGCAGGGGCTGGATCAGGCCTGGATCCCCAGCCCTGGCAGAGGCTGCATCAGGCTGCCAGCAGCAGCCAGGCCCCAGGTCCCCACCAGACTTGGGGCACTGGGACTCGGCATGTGCCCCATGTGCCCAGCGCTAGCAATGCCACTGGCTCCAGTCCCCTAATCTCGTTTGTTGCTGTCCACTGGATTTTCTCCAATTTGTCCACTTCCTTTCTGGAGCAGGGGATTGCAAACTGGACACTACTCCAGATGAATTCTCACCAGGGCCCAATAGAAGGGAACAATCACTTCCCTTGAGCTGTTGGCAATGCTCCCATTAATGCAGCCCAATATGCCATTAGCCTTTTTGGCAACAAGGGCACACTGTTGACTCCTATACAGCTTCTTGTCCACTATAATCTACAGGTCCTTTTCTGCAGAATTGCTGCTTGGTCAGTCCCCAGTTTGTAGTAGTGCATGGGATTCTTCTCTCTTAAGTGTAAGACTCTGTACTTGTCTTTGTTGACTCTCATCAGATTTCTTTTGGCCCAGTCCTCCAATTTGTCGTCTTTACTCTGTAACTTACCCCTACTCTCTAGGGTATCTATCACTCCCTCCAGCTTGGTGTCATCTATGACCTTGTTGATGGTGCAATCCACCCCATCCTCCAGATCATTAATGAAGATATTGAACAAAACCAGCCCCACAACCAACCCCAAGGCACTCTGCTTGATGCCAGCTGTCAACTGGTGAAGAAATACATGCTCACCCTCTCTCATCCAGCTAATTGTTCAACTGCAACTGTGAATTACATTAGGTAGCTACTGAAAAATCAGTGATTGAAGATGGTCAAGCATCTGACAAAGTGGATTTTCTCCCATGAAAGCTCATGTGATAAATAAATGTGATAAATAAATTTGTTAATCTTTAAAAGTGCCACCAAGCTCATTTGTATTTTTTAAAAAACAGTTGAATAACAGACTCAGATAGGATGCAAGTGCAATGTAATTATAACTGTTAAAAACCACATGAAAGCTTTGAGTTCAAATGCTGAATGTCTGATTCTGAAAAGGTGTGGCAAGTTCTCTTCTTCCACAATAAAGAAAAATGCTCAGTTTGTTTTTTTGACTTTGCAGAAATTGAGTGTCACTAGAAGAGGTTTTAGACCAAACTGATAAAATAGTTAAAAAGTCACTGGGACCAGATGGTGTTCACCCAAGAGTTCTGAAGCAACTCAAAGCTTAAATTACAGAACTACTAAATGCAATATATTCATCTACTGTTGAAGCAAGCCTTTGTACCAGATGATTGGAAGATAGCAAATATAACACCAACTTTTTAAAAGGATTCCATAGGCTGTCTTGAAAATTACAGGCTGATGAGCCTAATGTCTTTATCAGTCAAAAAACTATAGTAAACAACTGAATGATCAGACATGAAGAGAAACATGGTTTGTTGAGGAAGAGTAAGCAGGGCTTTTCTAAAGCAAAATCATGCCATTAAAATTATTTGAGGGCATCAACAAATACATGAATAAGGGTGATCCAGTTGATATAGTTTACTTTGGTTTTTCAGAAAACATCAGACAAGTTCCCTCACCAAAGGCTTTTAAAGAAGGAGTCTTAGGATAACAGGGAAGGTCCTCTCATGGATCAGTAAGTTGTTTAAAAAAAAAAAAAAGTACAGAAAGTAGGAATAAATGGTTAATTTTCACAGTGGAGACAGATTAACACTAGGGTCCTCCAAGGATTTGTCCTGGGATATGTGCTTTATGTCCACCATGCCCCTCTCTCACACACCTGGAGCCTGCCTGTCACAAAGCCTACAGTGGCAGCAAGGGGACCTCTATGGGTGCAGCTCCAGCTGTGGGAGTTTAAAGTAGACCGGCACAGGTGGTGGGGCTCTACAATTTAACCTTGCATAATTAAAAAAGCACTCAAGCCTTTGCAAGCACAGGATAGTTGCATTAGTAGAGAATTACGGGTCTCCTTTTTACATTGTGGACAAGGCCTGACAATTTGGGCTAAAATCAAGCTGCTGCCTCGTTACTTTAACAACTTCTCAGGGCAGCTTTGTAATCAGTTTTATGGTGGCCAGTACCATGAGGCTTTGTTCCTCATGGGAGACTATGGTAATAAATGAAATAGCTAATGTAGTTTCTCGGTGTGCTTTCTCTTCCACTAATGGGGTACTATACCTCCATACTTAGAGGCACAGACTAACAGAAGCCCAGCAATATTCTCTTCCTCTGTCCCAGAGGACAGATGCTTACTTATAGTAAATATTTCCTTCTCTCCCAGAGGAAGATACTGTAATGCACAGTACCTTAATAATAATTCCCACTGAAGGACTCTTCCTCTAGACAGAATGTGCTGCTTGCACTTTCCCTCTGTGAGCAGAGGTCCTCTTCAGGGGAAAATGGTTGCTATTAAAAAAAAATTAGCTTTCTAAAAAGCTATTCTAATTAATACCACATTAAGTCTGTGATTTTAGGATAGACTTCTCAAAAGTGCCTAAGTGGTTCAAAAGTCACAAGGACAACTTCTAGAAGATTTTGAATATCACAAATAGTCAGAAAATTTAGACACAATCTAGATACAAAGCTATTTATTCTTTTCAGTGACGATTCAGCACAGGCATCATGCAGTGGTCATGGAGCAGATAGGAACATGGTGGTTAATCCATCTCTTAAAAGAACACAAAAGCAAATTTGACTGAAACTAAATAAACTAATTAAGTTATAAAGGTGAGTAATTTTATTTGCCTGAATCGACTACCTGAAATGAGTGTGATTATTCATGTTCATAAATGTCTGTGGGACCGAAGTGTGGACCTGGAATCAGAATAGTTGCTGTATTCTTTCCTTTACAAGCATTATGACCAGTTGAGGCTGCTGGCTAAATCCTACACTCCTCGACATCAATGTAACCCCACTACTGACAAAGGACTTAGACTGATTTAAGTTACTGTAACCTATTGAACAGTTCTGTTGATACCTAATAAAAATAATACAAAGCATTTATGTACAAAAAGGAATGTGATCCAGACCACTCTCTTACAGGCACTGATTCCATAGAAACTTTTAGAAACTTCTGAGATTGCAGTTTGTTACTTTATACACAATGGACAGATCTGCTAAGGAAGTTTATACATAGTCACTTTTAAGAATAGAACCATATCTTAAATCACTCAGATAAACAATGATGGATTACATTTAGCTTCAGCCAAAAAAAATCTAACAAATGCTATAGAACTTCTAAACTTTCAAAAAAATCTAGAACACTATTAATAGCCTTTATACATTTTTATGTTGAGGGTGTTTAGATAATTGCAGCTTTTATCATTAACCCACAAAGGCGGTGTTGACAATATAATTTGCTGTTGGCTAATGACTGCCTTAAATTGCAGACATAAACAGAGATGGTGTTCTGTGACTTGTTTGTACAAGTGTAAATATTTTAGTAATAAGCTTATTTGAAAGGGGGGATGGATCTTTTCCTTTTTGCACACACCATCACACCAAGCATATTTTCTTTGTCTTTTTGGGGCTAACAGCCCAAAGTTTCTTAATATAAAAGAAAGAATTTTCAAGAGCACTGGAAGAGCCAAGTATCTTATTTTTAGATTTCCTTCTGATATCAAAGGGTGTAAACTACCTTGTGGATCTTATAGGAGATCCTGTTTTTTTAGACAGCATGTTACTCTTATCGCTAAAGAAAATAACAGGAATACGGCTGGTCAAACAATTTCCCATCAAAACCATTTTTCAATGGAAAATTGGGTTGTACAGCAAACATTAGATGTAGACATCATAATAAGGATCTCTAAATAAAAAACTAATATCCTTTAAACTTTAAGTTTTTAAGAATCGATTGGTCAAACATATACTAGGGATGGTCTAGGTATATTTGGTCCTGTCTAAATGTGCGGACTACATGACTTCGCAAAGTCCACCCCAACCCTACATTTCCATGAGTCTATTAAAGTGTCTTTTATCTCTTCAGTGAAATATAGGAATTGCCATACTTGTTCAGGCAGTGGTCCATCTTACTTCAGTATCCTCTCTATGTACATATATAACCCTCATTACTGTAGTAGCTGAGTACCTCACTATCATTAACCTTTTACTTTCTCTGCTCTTGTGACATAGGGAAGTGCTATTATCCTCATTTTAAAGATGAGGTCCTGCAGCACAGAAAGGCCCAGATCTTCAGAGGAATTTGGACACCAAACTCCCATTGAAATCAGGGATTTGAGATCCAGGTCAGAGACTGTCTCACAGGGTCCTACTCTAATTTCCATTGAAATCAATGGGAGTTGTGCTTAAATGCCTTTGAAGATTTGGGCCTAAGTAATTTACCCATGGCCATGCAAGAAATCTAAGGCAGAACAAGGAACTGAACCCCGGACTTCTAAGTAGCAGGATAGTAACTTAGCCACCAGACCCTGCTTCTTTTCTTAGTTTAGGTAGTAATCCATACCAGCTACTTGAAGGTGGACAATTATGGACTAACCTTTCCAGAGAAAGTTTCATCTTAACTACCATAAGCTATGTCTACACTGGCAAAGTTAAGTCAACTTAAAGTTGACCTTATTAAATCGACCTAACAGAGTGACAATACTTTAAGTCAACTTAAGTCCACCTTGTTAAGTTGACTTAACGGCTTTAAGTAGACGTAATAAGGTCGATTTAGCACTAATCCCCGTTCACACTGGCTTTAAGTTGACTTAGGAAGTTGACTTAAGGCTTAAGTCAACCTCAGAGGAGATGTTATTAAGTCGACTTAAGCTCTTATTAAGTCGACTTAAGGAAGGGCTTAAGTTGACTTAATAAAAGCCCAGTGTGGATGCAGCTTTGTTTACGTCGACTTAAGCCTCCTTAAGTCTACCTAACTTGCCAGTGTACACGTACCATAGTTAGTGGCTGCATATGACCTGAAGCAAGAGAATTTATACATCTTTTTTATTCTTAAAAATTTTTTATCTGATGTAACTGCATGTTCTCGTTTTTTCCAGATAAATGAAATAAAAATAAATGAAATCCTTTTTAATCCTGCTTTGCTTACGGTCTCAGTGATGTGGCAGTGAATTCCTTAGGCTAATTATGGAGTATGTACAAAAGTATTTTATTTTAAATGTATTGCCTTTTTTGCATTATGAAAAAGGGTAAACAGGAATTCCTAATTTATCTTTTCTGTACCATTCATTGTTTTGTATCTATGTATATATTCCCTTTTACTAGTCTCCTTTCTTATCTAAACAGTCCAATTCTTTTCATACAGAAGTCTTTCCATCCCCTAGTTCAGAGGTCTGGGAAATGGATCCACATTCTGTGGTCAGGCTTCTCTCTAGATTATATATTTGGTTGCCTAGACAAATAATGATATACAATTATTAATTTAGTCTGCATGCATTATATGTTATAAGGCAGGAAATTGAAAGTGAAGGCTAACCTGTAATTTATGTCCTTATATGACAAAAGAAAGGCATAATACATTTAATTTAATAACAGCATCAGCCTTTTGGTTTGAATGTCCTGGCTTGAATTAATTTCATCAGATTAGTAAAAAATAGATTTTAGAATTTAATTTGTTTAAAAGTCAAAGAGAAAAAGCTTCAATGGATGTTATAAATATATTTATTGTTTTATATACACAACAGAATATATTTCTGATTCTTCATGGTCAGGTAGAATCAACCTCACTGATTAAACAGCTCACAGTTATGTGTGTGTGTAAAGCATAATAACTAGTTCTGCTCGTGTTTAAAGGGGGAACCTTCTCTGCTGCACAATTCTGCTTCTCTTGTTTCTTTACGGGAAAAGTACTTCAACTGTGAAAACAAGTCAGTTGTGCCTCAATCTCAATCAGTCAGTGCAGCTGGACTTTGTTACTCTGCTGGGTGACAAAAAGGACTAAGGGTGCAGGTCCTAAAAGGTACTGTTGTGCGTAACTCTCATGGGATTTCCTCTAAGAAAGCTAAAGAAGAAACAGAAAAATGTATGGATTGTAGTAATAATGGAGATTATTTTTCTTTTAACTGAATTTGCCTTCACTTGATTTGTTTATATTGGTTAGCTATTGAGGAAGAGTAGAATTTGTGATCTTGGAAACTGATAGCTTGTGTTATGTTCCTAACTGAGTCTAATAAATGTAACCTCAGAAAGAAGAAAGAAAAAAATTGGCTAAAAAAGTGAAAAAACACTGCAGTTGACATAATAGTGTGATTTTTCTGTATCATTCTCTGCCCCATTCTTTGTATATATTAACATTATGGCTATGTCTACACTAGGAAAAGTTAGGTTGATTTTGTTAAGTTGACTTAATAAGGTCGACTTTTAAGTTGACTTAAAGTTGATCTTATTAAGTTGACTTAACAAAGTGGACTAAGTCGACTTAACTTTTTACTTAACTTAATAAAGTCGACTTAAGGGTTACTCCACGTCCACGCCATCCTTAAGTTGACTTAAGGAGTCAACTTAAGGCTTAAGTCAACTTAATGGGTGGTTCTTATTAAGTCAACTTAGGCTTTCATTAAGTCGACATAAGGAATTTCTTAAGTCGACTTAATGAAAGTCTGGTGTAGACAAGGAGTAATTTAGGTCAACTTAAGCCTCCTTAAGTCAACCTAAATTGCTAGTGTAGACATAGCTTATGTTTCTGTCTGTATTTTTTACTTTGCCAGTACACAGGTTACGAAATACTTCTGCTCTTCTGCAGTCCTAACTAGGTCTTTTTGCTGAGAGGTTAAAATTACATTAGAACCTAGCCATATGTGTAAATAGTTTAAATTATTTCTACCAGTGTATGTTACCTTGCATTGGTTAAAGTTGAAAGTTATCTGCTCTCATGTTTCCTATTCACTTATGTTTCTAGAGTGCCTTATGTTCTATCTAATCTTAAATTTCCGAAATCATTTTGTCATCTATAAAGTTTGCTCCCTTTTCCAAGATCATAATTGTAACAGGGTCTATTCACCGCAGTGGCACCTCCTGCTAGCTCTACCAGCCAATGCACCCTCTCCAGGCGGTGCCTTTCCCATCATCTTCTCTGCCTACAGACCGACCGCAGTCCAAGTACCACAGAGTCCTCTTCATGTCTTATCCCTCCAGCTGAGTAATTATCCATATTTCCTCTTTCTGGGGGAAGAGTACTACTGTTCAGTTGTCCACACTGGAGAATGGGAGGAGTGGGGAGATCCAGGCTCACCCACTAGTTCAGAGAACCTGTAGTAGGCTTGACCTCTCGCCCTCTCCCTCCCTGTCAGTCTCAGGGGGAGGCCACATCCCCTCTCAGTAGCACCTGTGTAGGCAAGCTGTAAACGGGATTAGCTCTCCATATTTCCCAAGCCTTCAGGTAGGGTAGGGCAAGCAAAAGAGTCTGTAGTCCTTCAGGCTGGACAGGGCATAAATGCAGTCTGTAGTTCATAAGGCCAATGGGCGGTCACCCGAGGGTTGGTGTGGCACTTCCAGCTCCACTGTGTCACAGCCCATTGCCTGAACTTTGGTGGGGCATCCTGCCACTGAAGCAGCCAGGCTCCAGCCAAAACTTACTGACAAGTGTTAGAACTTGAACATAGTGGGATTGAGGTCATCTATCCATGGGCTACTTTCTCCACCCCTATGCCCATATACTTGTATCCCCAGTCATTGTCCACCTCCTGGGGGTAAATTGTGAGAGGCAGCCCCAGCAGGCCCTCAGCATCATCAACTCCTCCAAGTTGTTGGCAGTAGATCGCTCCAGCAGGTTGCAGGCAGCTCCAGCAGGCCCTCTAGGCTCCATCAAGTAGGCTGTTCAGGTGGCTCTTCAGCTAGGTTGGGCTTGGGCTCTAGTGCCAGCATAGCAGGAGGGAAGAGATATCCTTCTCCAGTAGATTCCCCAGACTAAGCAGTAGGGCCCTCCCTTTATACTTTCTCTTCCTGTTTTAGCTCTGCCCCTCTACTTCCAGCTTGATCGGTATGGCTTGCCTAGCTCCATCCTCCAGGAGGTTGAGTGGCAGGCCTGCCCTGTCAGTCTTGGAGACAGAGGGAGGCCACACCCCTTTGCTACAGACCCTGTAAATAGCAGGCTCTTGTTGCATCTCTTGAAAGTCCTTCAATGCTGCTATGATTCCCTGGGCCACTGTAACAGCCCAACCACCTTCTTCGCCCCTACCGCAGGGCATTTAGCGATCTAGTCCCAGGAGTTAGCCAGGAACACAGGTGGTCTAATGGGGAAGCAGGCTGGGCATTTGCCGAGTGGCCCCACGGAGTGGCTATTTTAAATCTCCCAGCAGTGGGGCCAGGGGCCCAGTTGGGGGGAGGGGAGCAGCAGGGGCCCTGGTGGGACCAGGGGGCCTGCGGCAGGGCTGGCTTACCAGCAAGGGGGGAGGCACCTGGGAGGCTGGCAGCAGGGCTGGCTTGCTGGCAGGGGCCCCGGTGAGCAGACGGGGCTGGCAGCGGGCCTGGGGTGGGGGTCTGTGGTGGGGCTGACTCGCCAGTGGGGTCCCAGGGGCCGGGGGGCTGGCTCACCAGCAAGGGCACCTGGGGGGGAAAAAATCAAGGATGGGCCTCCATGTGGCATGGAAGGCCCCATCCTTGACTTTTGCCTAGGGTTCTGAAATCCCTAAGGCTATGTCTACACTAGAAACGCTAAGTCAACTCTGTTAAGTCAATTTAACAAGGTCGACTTAGAGACGACCTTGTTAAGTCGATTTAGAGAGTCTACACTAGACTCTCTAAGTTGACTGGCTAGGTTGATGGAGAGCTGCAGCTCTGAAATGTTTAAGGAAATGTTTAAGTCGACTTAATAAAAGCCCAATGTGGACACGGCTTTGTTTTGGTCGACTTAAGCCTCCTTAAGTCAACCTAATTTGCCAATGTAGATGTATCCTAAGACCGCCCTGGGTGGGAGCTCCCTCTTCCACCCATGGTTCCTACCAGCAGCTGCTCTGTCCAAAGTACTACACTTTCTGCAGCCTGCTAGGAACAGAGTCTGGTGCCCAGTTTATTGAAGGCACAGGGAGGCAACGCCTTCCCTGATTGGCTGTGGTGGCCCCATGTATTTTCCTAGTGTCCGTTAGCCATTTCTTACTGCCTCAGTACCACCGACTTTATGATTACTTACTGTAGTTTTCCAGTTATCATCTTGTGAGGGCCTCTACCAAAGGATTTATGAAAGTCCAGAGGATAAACTAGGTCAATTGGTCTCTGTCATCCACTATTTTGTTGATACCCTCAAAGAGCTGCCTTAGAGACACAGCTTTCCTTTAGATTCTATGAACTTGTGTTAGCCATAGGTGGAAACTTTCCTGAAATTTTTCTAGTATAGCGTTGGACTCACCCACTTCAGAGACTAGTTCAAAGATTAGGGCTATTACCCACCTTTGGTAACATTTTAAACTACATCACTGGGTGGTGTATGCATCTATTATTATAAAATCTTGTTTTCATGGGGGTTTTATGTAATATTTACTTTATTCAGAAAGCTGCTCTGTTGCAGATAAAGCTATTTTTGTGACTCATTCTAAAACAGAATAGGAAATAAACATATAGCTCAAAACATTGGACTTCACTAACTTATGCATAAGAAATAATGATGAAAAGAGAGAAACTATTAGAAATAGTAATCAAATGGTTAACTTATTTCACACAGAAACATTAACATTGGAGTTCTAAAGCAAAATGTGACTGTTTTTCCAGGCCAGTCATGGCACAAAGACCAGTAAATTAACGCTGGGTGTAGCTGCAAACATGGAAATGAAGGAGGGAGTGGAAAAGAAGCAAACTGAAAGCCCTTTATCCTCCTTCCCAGTCCTCAGTTCTCATAGTTTTGTCTGGCAAAGAAAGCAGGGAATCTGTCTGACTTTCAGATAATTACCAATGTATTGCTCTCTTGTAGGCAAGTAGGAAGAGCAGCTGCACGTTGTAGCCAGGGCCAACTCCTCTCTCCATCTTTTCCCAGGTTTCATGTGGAGTGGTGACTGCAGAATGTCAAACTGTTGAATAAACTAGAGTTGGGCTGTCTTGCAACCCTAGGTTTTATTAGAAAAATGCTTCCTGTTGCATGAAAAAATCCCCACTATTTAGCAAGTTATGTGACTAGGTGTGTAAAGAGTAAAAATAGATTTATACACTACAGTTATAAAAGTGCTGTCTCTGATGAGTTTTGGAAAAATGATCTTTTCTGTAATTCATCAGCTTTGTAAATTCTGCCTCCATTCAACTACTCTCTAGTTAACACTTGTGATTCAGTTGGCCCATGCTCAGCTGTGAACAAGAATCCACACCCTAGACAGCAAGGGAGCCAGTTTTACTGTGCTGCTTTCTGACAGGTCACATTTCTTCTAATTTATTAGGTTAGATTACGGTTTACTCTTTTCCTAAGAGTCACAATACCAGCATGATGGTATAAAACAATCCCTGTAAGGAATCAATACCATCACCATTGCTCCTTCTATCAGCAATGAACCGCCACAACAATGAACCAGGCCCTTCTAAATGCAATGTTTCTAAGTCTGATCAGCCTGTAGGGTCCATTGTGAAAGACCCCACTGAAGTATAGTAATGCCAAATTCTTGTCCCCATTTATCTTTATTTTCTAGCTGGAATATAAATAGAAGTTCTGACCACCTGTGTTCATTAAAGAGCCTATAGCTATGTATATATAGGGTCCTGTCCAACTTCTATTTTGAGTACTCCCTTAATTCCTCCTGAAGATTCCATAGATATGTTTGTCATGGTCACTTTCTGTTATAAATTGCTGTGTGGTGTTAAATAGTTGCCATGTTCCACAGTTGGTTGCACTTCAGTGGTGGGGGAAGTGACTCTTGTATAGACTATTTGTATAATGTTTGGAATCCTTTGAAATTTAGGGAGTGTGCATTTCATATGAGCCAACAGAAATTGTAGGTCTTTTTAAAGCAGGAATTAAAACAAGACCTGAGGCATTGTATAAAGCACATTTTGATTCATCCCATTCATAGCTACTCTTATGGGAGCTAACTGATCACATTTAAAAAGACAACAAGGAAACATTCATATATTAAGGGTCAAGATGTCCAGAGTTACTGTTTATGATATTTTGTTTACTGTTTGGATGAAGCAGGATACTTCTGTAACCCATTTATTTGAATATGAAACAGCAACAAAACATGCAACTGGATTTATTATAGAGAGATCTGGAAGTAATAATCCAACAATCTTCTTTAGAAAGGACAGATTTTTTAAAAAGAAAAGGACATTAAACATTTCCTACAACAACAAACACAAAATGATAAAAGGTGAAGTGACCCTTTTACCTGTCCACTTATATTAAGTTGCTTGTTGGTGGGAGTTTCAGTTCCTCCAATAGGACACTTCTTATTGGGCCATATCCTTCCGAGGAATTGTGTGATTCTCTCTTCAGGGCTGTTTGATGAAGTACATCCAGTGACATATATTTGACAATGGTCCACATTTCTCAAGTTTGCCTGTAGATATTGCTGTGCCTGGGCAGAGATTAAGTCAGTCTGTATTATCCAAGATACATTTTTGTTCTAGACAAAGACCATATGAAAGGAGCCATCTTGTGGTAGTTTCTGTTGCAAAGAAAATACGGGTTTTGAATTCTTTTGGTTTTTTGAGAATGTTTCTCTTAGAAATCTGCAGTTAAGCGTTCGCAGTAACATTTCCATTATAACTTCTTCTGTTCATTTATAAAGGTTTTCTTGGGTCAAATTTGACATCTTTTAGCTGGCCAACGTTGTAGTTCTGTCAAGTATCTTGAACTGAGCAAGTTAAACCTAGAAACAAAATAACTCAACCGCTTACAGAGAATTAAGATTTGATATGTGCATAATCATTTAGTTATCAGCTAGGTTAAAACTAACTCAGGTATATCTACACATACTGCAATTACAATCCTCAGTTATAGTGCAGCTATACCTTTAGAGGATAGGCCAGTTCTAATGACTTCTTGGTCTCTTTGCTGAGGTCAGGTGCCTGTTATGGAATATTTTGTGATATAGACACTTCGAAGCTGGACATTCACCAACACACTGTTATGAACTGGGATGTAGGCAGTCATGTCTAATGGGTAGAGCGGGCACACAGGTTGAGGGGAAAAAAGCCAAGGGCTAAGGTCTAATTTACTTGATTGAAATCTTTTGCTTTTATGGTAAACTATTCCTTTGCTAAAAGTAATATTCTTTGAGAGACAGACAAATGAGACATTCCCTGCACTAATGGAGAAATGAAATTCCCGTAGTGAGTATATATGGGTGGCACAGCTTGATCAATGCTAATCAGTGACATTTCTTGCAAATTCATGCATTAATGAGTGTTAGCCCATATCATCATTTCCATTAGTTTCAAAGCTTTCATTTGGTGCTCCTATTTAAGTAGACTTACATTTCATCTGGAACAGCACAATGTTGTTTATTTTGTTGTGTTCCCCCCCCCCCCCCCACGATGCTGGGTGGATACAATTAAACTAGACAAGCTAAACTTTGTTAAAAGCTTATGCACCAGCTTCACCTCTTTACTGGTCTTACCTCCTCCAGCTGCTTCCAGTGCAGAGGGCCAAACTTAGATCTCATTACACTGGTATAAATCTTCAATAACTGCACTAAAACCAATGATGTTATAGCAGCTTTACACAAGATGAATGGAAATAAGAATCTGCTCCAACATGTTTTATTAAAGTAATTACTTAAGATATTGTACTTTGTACAAAGTGTGACTGAATTCAACTACTTATCTGCAGAAGACAAATTCATGAAAAATCAGTAACTTTGGATAGCTGTACTAAGAGAATGGATCACTGCCTGATTCAGCTGAGGAAACATTGTAGTCAATTAACATGGAGGACTGACCTCAAACCATATGCACCTTCACTACATTTTTCAGTGTGCAGCTGTTTTTGTCCTACTTTCTGAAGCAGTTCAACTTTGAGCAGAGTATGCCTGTGGAAAATGCCAAGCCTTAAAAGCAAAAGTTTTAAGTGATGGGCAGGAGTTTGCAGTGTAGCTGGAGGTTAGTTTGGAAACTTCTGTGTATCCTTTACTAGATCAATTAATGCCACACCTGCTGTGATGTAAGTATTGGCATGACTTTATCAAAGCCATGAATTATAACATACAAACTGTTCTCTTATTTGAGTATATTTCTTCTGAAAAGCTGCTATTTTGAAGAAAATATATTTGATTTACATTTGGTGCTCCCCATTACTAAAATGCTTACAAGCACAGGCTTTAAAAACTACATAGAACATTTTTATAGAGAGGCTTAAAGCATAGTCATTATTTATATCAACATAAAATAATTTCGTCACTCCAAAAGAATGTCTCTGTGTTATTTTAAGCATTAAGGCAGGACTGAAAGATGCTATCTAATCTAGCTAAGCATGACATGTAATGTCCAACTCTTCAGCCACTTAAGGTAGTAAGATGATCACTCAATGTTTAAAAATGTGTTCTTGAAATTTCTGCAGGTTCTTCTTATGTGAAGGAATTAATTTAACAATTTACTGCTTTCACTGAAAGGCTTTCTGCTCTTTTTTTCTGTCCATCATAGTAACCCTGAAAACATCCTGTAAGTTCCAGTCACCATGGAGTATGTTATCAAAATAATGATTTGTTTTAACAAAAAGTAAAAGCTACAATTATTTTGTCTGCATGCACTTTGATTTTGATTATATCCCCAAACATACAGGAGAGAAGTTTGGCTCACGATGACAAGGAAATTTGGTGCCATATGCAAAACAGTATTTCCAAATAGCTATGCCACCCAAGCTTATATGAATGGAAGAGGGAACGGAATAGATTACTTATTTCCACCAGTAAAGCTGAATGCAACATTGGCAACATAATTTGACATTTAACAGAGGTTTTCAGTGAATTTTTCTTAACCTAATGCAGTTTATAGTAATCATAGTACAGTACTACAATTTCCCAGCCCTTGGCCTAAACAACTGTCAGGCCTGGTCTACATTGTCACACTGGGTCGATGAGAAATACACAAGGCACATAATGTAGAATGCATATCTCCCATCAACTTTCGCTCTCTTGCTACAGTGCATTCACTGCACTGCGTTGATGGGAAATGCCCTCCAGTTAACACAGTGTTACTCTTCTCTGGGAGGGTGCATTGAACTGAGAGTGCTTCTGGGATTGATTGAGTGAGTCTCCACTGGCTACTCAATCAACCCACCTGCTTTGATCCTTGGGGCCCAACACAGCAGAATCAGTAGAGACATACCCTTAGCTACTGTATATTTGCCTCTTATGTCACTGTCTTACTAACACATTTCTGCCTTTTTAAAAGTCAGTTTCAGACTTTCTTTTGTGAATTTAGTGCTTGTGAAAGCTGCCAGTTTGTCTGACATCCTTGGAGTCTGCAGCACACTGTTAACAGGAACAGCAATGGTACTAGTGTTACCCACACACTAGGGAACCTCTCTTTACCCTTCTGAGGGCACAAGGCATAATCTGGTTAATTTAGGCACCCTCACCCTTTCCCACCCAGACCCAGTTCCTAAAACTCAGGACATAAACTGGTTAATTTAAATACCCACCCTTACCCAGTTTCTAGGGTTCAAGATATAATCTGTAGGTTCGTGGGGCCTTTTACCAGTGAAAGAGCCTTACATAGTAATATCTGTAACTTCTATTTATTAACAGTTACCAAAACAGAATACAGTGCTAAGCATGCAATGCTCACCACTCCCAATAAGGCAGACAAACTTTTCTTCATGGCCAGTCAAAATCAGACCATTCAAGCTCCAACTTCTTCACGGTGTGATTGGATAACTTTTAAGCAGGCATCGTGCTTCCCCAACAGATGGTCAAAAGTACATCCAAGAAGTGAATTCTGGACCTTACGGCTGTGTAGTTGTCTACAGGAGGATCATCCCAGCATTGGGATTCCTATGGCAGTCAAGCCAGCAGAGTGGCTTTTATGCTACTCATTCCCACCAACTCTTAGATGCTGGTGCAGAGGGTGTAGCTGGCAGAGGGGGAAGGGAGAATATAGTTGGGGCTTCCCAGCACTCACTGACTCTCACCTGCTGTCATGATGCCTCTTTAGGGCTAATGGCAGGTTGTATTAAATAGACCAGTCTAAATTATACCAGATGACTTGCCCAGCATACAGTATGGGGATGGGTACAGCATAAGAAGAATAGAAAATGGAATGGAGAATCAGAGGAGGGCAAAGGTCCATCTCTAGTCTAGACATAGCTATGTGTTTCTTAGGTATAGCCAAGGATCTTGGCCATTCCGCCCAACCAATAAAGAGTTCTGCCCATTCAAATCTTAACAATACATTCCATTATTCAAATTCAGTTCAGCACTTTCAAGCCTGGTGTTGGGACATATTTAGCTTTTTTCAAGAAGTGTCTGTCCACTTTTAGTCCGGATTTTTATGGCATTTCTGCCAGGCACTTTAACAGTGAGGTTAATCTAATGTTCCAGTGTGCCCTGTATTATGGAAAGGAACCAATGACTGTCAGGAATTTGGATGTGGCTTTATAATGTTTTGGTTTAATATTGATGTAATACTCACATATTGTACGTGTGTTATAATGTTGCATGGACCATTGCATTAATTTTAAAAAGACAAATAAGGAAATGTAAACAGGAAGATCTGTTACTGAGTATCATGTGTTCATATTCATGATATATTAAAATAAAAGATACTCTAGTGCCAGTCTAGTGATTAATAATACGTACAGAATGGCTGTTTCTAAACTCTCCCCTTGTTGACTAAAGCATTCGCAACACTCCATGAGCCCTGTGGCTATTTTTATTCCTATAGATAGCTTTCTAAATAGCTCTTCTCACTATCCATACTTCTCTTGTTATGGTTCCTTACTCTCACTAACTGCTAGTGCTTCCTAGAGGCTGTCTGACTGATAGCTGTTAGAGTCTACGTGTTCTCTCCTCATGGTCACATGTATCAGTGGGGTTAAGGTTTCGAGCATTCTGCTTAGGATGTCATGATGGATTATTTCCTTTATTTGCATTATTTCCTAAGTACCTTGCCGAACCAAGATTTTTTAGATTGCACAAAGTGGCTCAGTCTTTGTTTTTCCTCTGGTTCATATGAAAAGGCATTATAAGTGATCCTATTAATAATCACTCAGTTATGTCTTTTCCTCCACTACTCTATTTAAGTGCACAGCTGTCATCTTGGGCTCAGCTGTAGTCAGTCCTTTGAGTTCATTTTATCCCTTGGTGACACTGTCTGCCATGGGATTGCTTATAGACATAGAGCACCTGCGGTTTACTTTTAATATCACCTGCATTTTAACACTGAAAGTGGTCTAAATAGATTCATGAGGTGTGCCCTGGTTCAGTCAACCTGGCTGGTAGGCATAAAGGCTCTTTATTACCATGTGATCTTTTCCTCCTCTTTTTTCATTTTTTAAAACACCTCTTTTAACAAGTGTGTCTTAGATTAAAAGAAAGTGTGACAGAGAGGAAAGGCTTCTTGCAGAACAGATGTCACTTGCCAGGTTATTTCAACTGACCATGTATCCCCTTTGCTTGACACCTGATGAATATTCTGGCTAACTTATAAGCAGGCATCGTGCCTTACAAACATGGTCAAAAGCACAGAGAACCAAGAGGCCGTCTCTGGACATGAAATATTTGAGGGAGAGTACCTAGTCACAAATGGTTGCTTCAGCTGAACTTCTGGGCCTATAGCTAATATAGTTGAGGGGATGTACCATCACTAAACCAATCAGAACCAAAATTAACTTTAAAAAATGTATTTCTGTGACAACTTATGACTATCTTGGTGCTTTTAATTTGGCACAAATTAAGCTGGATGGAGAGTCTATTACCAGTAATTGATTAAATGGAGTGACTATATTTTGGCTTCCTTCACTGAAAGGCCTTTCAGGAGAGATCAAAACAAACACTTATGATTTGGTGGAATTTAGCAAGATCAGTTCAATGAGGTGAAGAAACCTGAAGCACACTGCTGACCTAGATCTATCTAGTTACAAAAGAGAATTCCACATGGGTTTGATTTACTATCTTGGGCTACAAAATGAAACATGGCTTGCATGGCATTGTCATGTTTCCCCAAATCATTAAAGATACCGAATATCATTGTTGTCAAAAGAATACCTAGCTAAATAAATAAATGGGTTGTCTTTGGATAAGTGAGTACCATTTTGGTGGCTGGATCTTTGCTGTGCTTATACATTTCAACTGTAAGGAACTGGCTAATTTCAAGTTGAGTTTTTAAGGGAAAGATAGTTGGTACTATACTAAGTCCAGGAAGGGGTCTTGCAGCAGGGAAGTGGAAACAGGCTGGGGTTCTTGCATGAAATAAGTTTTAATCCACTTCCCCAGAGCTGGAAACCTACACTTTTATGCAGTCTGAATAATCCACACAAGCTGCCTTCCGATTACCATTTTGCCTCTCAATCTGACCATCATGCAGCTCAGAATCAATTGAATGGGGTGTGAGTTGCAGGTGTGTGTCCATGAGAACTGTGTTGGGAACCTATCAGGAACTAAGTGGGCAAAACATGGAAGTTGGTGAAAATGTGAAGGATAGTGGAGAGTGAATCACCATCGGATGTGAGAAGTTTAGCCTGAGAGTCTTTGGGTATTGCAGTGGATGTTCTATTCTGTAAAGGGTAAATGAGAAGTAGAGTTCAAGAGTTGGGGAAAGGAAAGGTTAGGGTTCAAGTGTTGGGGACAGTCAGAGCACCTTAGGGTGCATCTACACTGGCAAGTTAGGTCAATTTAAGGACACTTAAATCGACCTAAACAAAGCCGCATCCACACTGGGCTTTTCTTAAGTCGACTTAAGCGTTTCCTTAAGTCGACTTAAGGAAAGCTTAAATTGACTTAAGAGCACTTCCTTTTAGGTCAATTTAAACCTTAAGTCGACTACTTAAATTGACTTAAGGCCAGTGTAGATTGGGATTAATACTAAATCGACTCTATTAAGTTGACTTAAAGCCAATATAACAGTTATCTCTGCTGTTAAGTCAACTTAAAGTGTAGTCAATTTGTTAAGTCGACTTAACAAGGTCGACTTTAAGTTGACTTAAAGTCAACTTAACTTTGTAAGTGTAGATATAGCCTTAGTGAGGGACAAGAAACTGAAGGAACTGGCTTATTTTCAGTTCTCCATTGCAGTTTATTGAAGTAAAAGTGCTGGATTGACAACTCTGAAAAATGAAGATGCATTACAGGAAGTGGCAAATGCAAGTGTCTGTACACTAGTGTACTTAACCATCTTCTGAAGAGATTGCCTTTACTGGCAAAAAGGGAGGTTTGTTTCTAGGCCAATACAATCTTTGACTTCTGCTGCAATTGGCAGGAACACTACCAACTGCAATGATTATTCTTCCTTATGTACACACTGTCCCACTGGGAAATGGGTGGAGATAGTTGCTTGTTTCATGTACTAGTAGTAATAATTAGCTATCAGGTGACAATGGCTTTCATTTAGTGCCCAATATGCATCAGTGACCTACAACTGAAAAGCCATATATCTTATTGTCTGTGACTTAGTTTCCAGGTCCTAGTCTATTCTATAAAGCAGTGGTTCTCAACCTTTTGTGGGTTATGACATACTTGGCAGCATATTGTGACTTTACAGGACACATTAGCCCACTCCCTCCAGGCCAAAACCAGCCATCTCCCCGGCTTTCCACGATACACTGCTGTGTGGCGACACAATAATGTGTCCCAACACAGTTGTTCAGAACCACTGCTATAAAGGTTCTTATACCATGTGTATCTGAGCACCTTGATTACTGTTATATTACTCTGACAATTCTAGCATATTTTACTGTGGTAGAAATCATGTGACAATTCTTTTTGTGTAATAGTAAGCTGGGACAAAGTGGGAATTTTCTCTAAACATTTTATGAATTTTTGGCATGCCTCAGCTTCTCTCCGTGCATTGCATTTTCATCCAATGGGTGCAAAAAGGCACAGCACAGGAGACAGATGTGTGTGTGTGTCACCTCATTGTCTGGGTGGAATGACTGGATCATTAAGGAACACTTGAAATCGACCCAGATCAGGGTTTTGCAACCTGCGACTCTGGAGCTTCATGTGGCTTTTTGGCTGCTCACATCCCAATCAGCCAAAGCTAATTCAGTTGTTCTCAATATGGAATCCTAATACGTACATGGAGGTCTTCTGATTAATTCTGGGAGGTCTCACCCTGGGAGGGTAGATGGAACTTATTAAAGTTACCAGGATGAATGGCAAGGAATGCCTACAGTGGAGAGACACTGGCAGCCTCTGGTCATGGTCCAAAAGACCTACATATTAGCTGGACAGGAGCTAGAGCTTCTGGCACTGAGAAAACCTAAAATTCTTGTGCCTTTAGCTAAGATTCATTTGGAATGGGAAGTTTAGAGGGTAACTTGACATTGGGGGCTACTAATGGTATATCTGTGGAAATGCTGGTGGGGAATAAAATACTGTGTTGAGGTCCCAGTGGGAAATAGTGAAAATTCAGAAACTGCTAAGAGGGGAGGGAGAGATCTTTCCAGCTACACCGCAGCTGAAGAAATCTGTGTGTTTTTAGATAAGGGAGGGGTTCATTCAGACTCTAGGGAAGTGGAGAAAAGTACAATCACCTTGGGGCTAGTGAGAGATGAATCTACCCCTGTATCCCATTTGTCAGCTGCCAGCTTTTTGGAGATGAACAAAGGCATATACAGTCTAAGGGGGTATGTTCTGAAAGGAACCCCACTAAGAGAGAACAGGAAAGGATTTTTTGAAAAGGAAGAAAGGTGATATAGGGAAGCACCTATTGGAAAGGACAGAAGCCAGGAGGAAACTTATAAGCAGTTTGTAGTACCTGTCCAGTACTGTAGAGAACTAATGTTGCTAGCCCATGACTGTCCTTTTGCTGGACACTTGGGGGCATGGAGAACCTATGAAAGGTTAAGAAACAATTTATACTGGCCAGGGATACAGAATGGTGTGGGAGACTATTGCAGGTCTTGTGAATTATGTCAGAAAAACAAAAGACCTGCAGGCCCCCTCAAATGTTCCTCTCTGCCCCTTGCCTGTGATAGAAAGACATTTTATAGGGTAGCAGTGGACATTGTAGTTCCCATTCCATGTCTTACCCAAAGGAGGAAGAAATATATCCTGATGGTGGTGAACTTGCCACTAGATATTCTGAAGTAACTCTAACATGGAGGCTGATTCAGGGACAAAAGCCCTTTTCACTGTTTTTAGCAGACTCAATTTCCCTTAAGAGATTTTATTTGATCGTGGGTCAAAATTTCATGTCTCAGCTATTCAGTGAGTTATGGAAGTTGTATGGGGTGAAACAACTAAAAGCTTCCCCATATCACCCAGAGACAAATGGTCTGGTGGAGAGGTTTAATGGGACACTGAAATTAATACTGGGCATGTGTGCCCAGGGCCGAGTCCAAGATTGGGATGAAATCTCACCCTATTTGTCATTGGCTTATAGGGAATTGCACCAAAAGTCTACAGTGTTTGCCCATTTGAGCTTCCGTAAGGAAGGAAAGTGACGGGACCCCTAAATCTTACAGTCTCCTGGGGAAGATGCTATATGCTGATAGGAGGTAGCTATATTGGTGGGAGAAGCTCTCCCACTGATTTAGCACTGGCCACGTCAGTGTTTAAATCAGTATAATTTGTCACTCAGGGGTGTGGCTTATTCAGTGAAGGCACACTCCTGAGTGAGGTCTGTCACACTGAAGTAAGTGGTAGAGACCTGACCTAAAAGTTTTTGGCAATTCGGTAGGATTCTGTTGGAACTTTTGAACCAAGGGACAGTTTAGTAAAATGTTTGGGATTGTGGATTAAGCACAGCAGCTGGATGTTTCTATTAAAATAATCTGCAGTAGAAAGTGAAAGACAAGGTCCCCGCAGGTAATTTAAGAGAATATTTAATATTTATAGCTAATAGTTTCCAAAAACATCACACTATGACTAGATCCAATATCATGCAGCTCCTGTACTAATTTCCATCAGGATATGTGTACTGCCCCCACAAGGTTATGTTCCAGAATAAAACAATAAGGATTGCAGCATTTTATGGCACGTTTGCCTTTTAAGAGCAAGTCAAGTCACATCATATGTTTGCTTCTGGATGTGCAATGACATCAAATTGTGACTGTTTTACTAATTTTATGGCATGCTCTGGGAAAAAAAGTTAGTGTGTGACAGGATTTAGTTTAAAAGCCACAAACGTCACTGTAGCCGTCCCACGCACCAGACTCACCAGCAGGGTGCCTTCTGGTGATGGTTCTAAGGAATTGCTCAAGTGGTCCCTCTGCTGGTAGTCTGTGCTCTGCTCTTCCACACACTGAACTCTGGCTCCGAGTCCTTTTCTGGGACCTCAGCCCTCTGGCTGAGATCCATAGTCCACCCCTTCCGGGGTACCACCAAGTTCTTGGCCCACTTTGTGGCAGTGGCCAGGCCTAGTCCATTTATCGCCTTCCCGCGGTTTAGTCCAGCTCGCCGTTCCAGCCCACAGTTTAAAACCAGACTAGGGGCCTGTGAGCTTGTGCCTCTCCTGCCACGTGTGCTGCTTCTCACCATCTGGCTCCAACCGCTGTCTGCTCCTGGCTCCTTGTCCTCAGACTGCTGCTCAGGCCTCTGCTGCAGTCTGCCCAGGTCAGGACCCCTGGCTCTGCTTGGTGCTAGAGCTTTATCCCCTCAAGGAGGAAGGGTGCCTAAACAAATACCTGGTCCTTTTAAACGCAGATGTTGGGAAGCTCCCAAAGCCCCTAGGCAAAGAACACCACTAACAATGGTTTTTGTCTGTTTACCATGCATGTGACATTTATTAAGGCACTATGATTACAATCACACAGGTTAAGGCAGTGATTAGCAGTACAATAAACATCCAATATCCACAAACTCTCTAAACTGCAATGCTGCTTTATTGCATGAATGCAGATTCAGGGTTTTGCATCAGTATGGCTTTAAACACATGGCATAGAGAGCATAACAGAACCCAATATACACATAATCCAATGCAATCAAGAACACAAGCCCATATGTAAAACACAATCATACAGGACTCTTTATGCTGTTGTATAGGGGTCTCATTCACACCCGCTGGGTCACGGGGTTCACCTGTGTACTGGGGTACACAGGATTTAGTCCCAGTCCTGGTCAGCGATTATCCCCCATTCACAATTTCCTCCCCCCCTGCAGCAGAGTTAGAGCAGCACGGACACCAAGCACAGAGGGTGCCCGTTTATGCACTCACACAAGAAGGGGATCCAGTTGGGCACGAGGTTCACTTGTGCACCCTTGCTTTCAAACCCCTGGGGGCGGGGGTTTGGTGCAGCTGTACACAAGATATAGTCTTAGCCTTGGTAACCGGCTTATAATTTCACCACACACACTCTCTAACACAACATTATAATTGATAGACTAAGAGCATCTATAAGCACACAGACAGAGAAGCAGAAATGCTAGCACAATTATACCCAAAGCAAAATGTTATACCTTCCCCTATTCCCACATCAATTCCAAACCCAAGGCTGATGCAGTTTTTGTTCCTTTACTTAAGAGTCTCAGCATAAAGCTGGGAAAACCTTAAAACTTTGTGTTTTAAGAGCCAGGCACTACTCTGGGCTCTTGTCACTTTAATTTACCCGTCCTTTATCAGATTCGCTGGTCTGATGTTTTCGTTTCCGTCAGCTGGCCAGGCCTTCGAGGTTCCTTTTCACCCGGCCCGTTCTTGTTCTGCTGGGCCTGGTGGGGAGTGCTTGTGGGGGTGATCAGTCCCCAGAGTCTTCTGCCTCAGAGTTAACTGGGACAGAATAGCTCCGAATTCCCGCCCCCAACAAGCCTCCTTTTATGGCCCAAAAGATCGCAGTGACGTGATGTGTTTTTCACTTTTGGGGTCCAGCTGTTTTTTTCTGATTATTAGAAGGCCCCTTTCTCTGACCCTCTTTCTCTCGCTGCGGTTATCTAGCCAGAGGGCTGGGGGTCTGTTAACCTCCCCCTCCTCTCTGTGTGGTTATCTAGCCAGAGGGCTGGGGGTCTGTCATCCTCCCCCTCCTCTCTATAGCTAGTTTACTATGCCTCTGTACTGGTCAGTTGGCCTTATCTAATGTAACAGCTTTTTGGCCTTTCCCATCTTTATGCTTTTGACTCTTTTGTTTTCTCTCTCTCTCTCCCTCTCTCAAACTGCTGATTCTGTGGCCTAGGCTTTTGGACACCTTTAGCCTGAATGTTATACATTACACCTGAACATCACCTGACACTTGGCTCCTCCTGCAGCCCACACTTGGCACTCTCCAGGGGCTGGCTAGCACAGCCAGCTAGCCAGAAAGAAGACCTTCTCCCTTCAGCAGACTGAACACCTAGCTTTGCTGCTACTTCCTTTATACGGCACTCTGCCCTCTGATTGGCTCCTGCAGCAAGGCCCCTTTTTAACCCGTTCCAGTCCAGTTAACCCCGTTAAACCACTGCACCACTACAGTCACATTTGGGTCAAATTCTGGTGTTAGCTGCAATGGAGAACATCCAAACTGGCTCCATTAAAGGAGATGGGTGAATAACTTTGTAGTTAATAACTTTTTTAGGCCTTGATTCTCCACTCTATTCAAGCATAGCTCAGATATAGTGGGAAACCAGTTGCAGCTCCCTGAACTTTGGCCATCTGATTTCAGTAAGTTCTCCCATAGACCTTAAGCTAGTGGAAAATCAGGTGTTATGGATCTCTATTGCCCCTCCCTATCACCTTCTTCCACTTTCACTGGGAACAGGTGAGATGACTGGTGCCGAAGGCAGCACAGTTGCCGGAGTTCGCCCATGAGGACTTTCCTTATGGAAGGGGAATTATATACAAACTATATCCCGTCATATTTAGATCACTTTGCAACAGTTATATGGTGCAAACCGGCCTGAGTGGACTGGACAATCTGACCCTCCGTTAATTTTGCCTATCTTTCTGTTTGTGAGGTATCTGTGAGTAACTTGAATTTTTTCCAGTGCTCTTCACCCACCACTGCTCTGCTTTTTCACTCCAAGGCCCTGCCTCCGGAGCTCACGTCTCACTTCAATTTTTATGAACAAAATTTCCATTTGTAAGTTGTTTGCAGGCAGTTCGTTTTGAATTTGAAATTTAGGAGACTATTTGGTTTTGATTGGACAGATCATAAAATGTTTCTATTTTCTGACCAGGGCACAATCCTGGAAAACACTTAAACATGAGTCAGTTTGACTTCTTTGGGATTACACATGTAACTAAAGTTATTTACATGTGTTTTCTGGATGAGTGTTACTTTCAGGCCTAGTCTACATGAATAGTTAGTACATGGCAAGCCAGCGTGTAAATCTACAGGGCACTAACATGCCACACATTAACTGTCCATGTGGATCCTACTGCCATGCACTAACAGTTCCCTAATATGCTTTGATCTACTCCCATTTCAAAGTGGAGTAAATCACAGAACACTAGGGAACTGATAGTGTACAGGGCAGCAGGGTCCACACGGACCGTTAACCAGGGTTGCAAGGTGTCTGATTTCTCAGCCAGAAAGTCGGGTTGAAAAGAGGGCCTGGCAGCGTCCAGTCAGATGTACTGAGTGGACACCAGATGCCCAGTTGCTGCAGGATGGGGGAGACGTCAGGTCATTAACCTATGCCAACCCCTGTGCAGACAAAGCTGCCTCTTACCTGCAGGCAGACTCCTGCAGCTGCTCCCAGCCCTGCCCCAGAGCAGACCAAGCCCAACTGTGGGGGGAGCAACTAGAGAAGATCCAGTGAGCAATGAGGGAGAAGAGGAGAGAAGTGAGACAGGGAGGTAGAGCTTTTGGGGGAAAAGGCAGATCGGGGTGGGGTCTTGGGATCAGAGGCTAAGCAGAGGGCAGGGCCTAGTGGAAAAGGTAGAGGAGGGACAGAGCCTTGCAGGGGAAGAGGCAGAGCAAGGGGAGAGGTCTCGGGTGTCCAGTTACTAGCTATTAGAGAGGTGGCAACTCTGTGTGTTACACTAGTGCACTGTAGATTTACACCTTGGCTTGCCATGTACTAACTGATCATAGAGACAAGCTCTTGTTTGGTGCAAATGTTCACTTTTATGATTTAAACATGCTTTCTGAACATATTTGCTTAAAAATCACTTTTCCCCATGAACATGCATTCCCAGAATAGTCCCAGAAAGAGAACTCGGCGGAGTTGCAAAAAAAGTCAAAACAAAAATTCATTTAATATTTTTGTTTCAGTATCCACCTGACTGAGAATAGTATTTGGCCAAATGTCTGGCAAACCAGTCTTTTCTATCATTTTGGGGAGCCAATTAATATTCTGTTTTATTCAGTTTATTTGGTAATCATAAAGTATTTGGAAAAAATGGAACCCATTTGATCAACCTTGAGAAGTCTGGAATGTCAAAAGACAGTGCTGATGCAAAGTCTATTCTTGATAAGTGGATATCTTTTGACATTTCACAATATTTTAGGTAGGTGAACGACTTCTACCTTCTGGCAAATAATTATTGTCTTTCTTACACCAGATAACAGTTGAAGCAAACACATGAACTTAATCACCATTACTAAGCTGTATTTTTCTAATTCCAAAGGGGTAGCCGTGTTAGTCTATTGTAGAAAGCCAACAGAGTCCTGTGGCACTTTTAAAGACTAACAGATTTATTTATCGCAAGAGCTTTCGTGGGAGAAAATCCCACTTCGTCAGACGCTTCTATCTTCAAAGCGTCTGACGAAGTGGGATTTTCTCCCACGAAAGCTCATGCAATAAATAAATCTGTTAGTCCTGTGGCACTTTTAAAGACTCTGTTGTCTGTATTTTTCTATCACTGCCAATAGGTGCCAGTATAGCAACTCCCATATGATATAGACCCATGCAAGCTGCAAAATTTCTGATGAAAAATAGGGTAAACTAACAGATATTGGTAATATTAAATTGTTCCCTGGACAGTGTTGACTGCATTTCTAATCAGATCCTGAACAGTTTCAAGAGAAGGGCATAGGTTTTTGAACACTGTTTTCTGAGCAGCAAAATGGGGAAAAACTTCCTCGCTTAAGGAAGCAGGAAATTTCCATGTCATTCAGAGTGAATGTC
The DNA here is from genome assembly GCA_007922175.1 of Pelusios castaneus. Lineage (NCBI taxonomy): Eukaryota > Metazoa > Chordata > Testudines > Pelomedusidae > Pelusios > Pelusios castaneus. Next base: position 15,391,319 of record ML685801.1, on the reverse strand, counting down.
AGACTTCCTGGCAGTTTTCTATGAATAGACGGCAACCATTTGAGTTCAGTAGATCCAGTCAATGTTCAGGCAGAACATTTAGAAAAGAGACAGCTTTCATAATAAAATGCTTAAGCTTAAGGAGGATACGGAGACTGGATAGTTGAGGGCAGTAGCAAGATGCTACAGCTATTCAATCCCTCACTTGTAGGCATACTTAAGTACTTACATTACATTTAGCTGCTTAATTCACCTTTTTTGTGTCACATATATCTTACAATCTATCTGTTTTCCTGTCATTGTATAGCTTTGCAACTTACGCATATGCCATTGTAGGTGCACCACAGCTTGGGAAGAAGGGTAGAGGCTGCCAAGGGGTGTGAAGGACCAGCAAGCACAATAGCATGAAGATCAGAAGAGGCTTACATGCCTTGGGAAGGAGTGGGGGAGTCTTACAAGAGAAGGGAGTTGTCATGCCACAATTCCTGAGCGGCATCGAATAGAAGTGGAACTTCACTACTGCGCAGCCTCCTCTAAGACTTCCCTCCAGACACTGCTTCACCCTCTGCTGCTGCTGCCTTTTCTCTGCTCTCCAAGATGAAAGCTGACAGTTAATTGAATGATTTTGTAATCCTTCAGTTAATGAATGTATTACTGCTAATGAATCAATATTTAACAAACTGTGATCATTCAGTTAATATTGCCAGGTTGAATGCTGCATACTGTACTTATTTCAGAAATGCCACATAAATAAGGGCTTCAGTAGAGGGCTTACCTTATATTATGTGCTGTATAGTACAAGGAGTCTTGCTTCTTGGCCACCAGATAGAACAGGTCAGAACCAGAGCAGGTCAGAAGAGGCCAACAGGTATTGCTGCCATCTCATGACTGTTTTGTGGCCTGGATGAATTAGGTTGGTGTCAGTCTGTGATCATAGTATCCAGTAGTTTGGGGCAGTGTGGCCAACTTTCATGCTTTTGCTGTGATATCTGGTATTTTTCTGAAAGCTTCAGCACTTAGAATCCTGTGATTGTGTGAAACTCTCAGCCATCATTAAAATGATTGCAGAGGAAAGATTGAAAATCTGAACAGCAAAGTCTAAAAACCCAGAAAACAAATGCCCCCAACATTTTTTATTTTTAAACCAAATCCTGATTTTTTTAGTTAAGGTTTGACTCCTGATTTTTCAAGGCTTAGTGCTGGCAATACTTTAAATGCACACACAACAAAAAGCCACCACCTGTGCAGCTGGTTGTTAGCAGTGTCTACATAGGAGGTGCATTTATTTAACTGGCATACTGAATGAGATCGCTCATGGCCCACTGCAGGCTGGAATTGAGGTTCATTGGCAAAGCAGCACAGGAGAGCTTGCTTCGTCAATGCCTGGACACCCAGATGTAGGTCTGCAATTTTTGTGGACATCAAGCTGGTATTTTCACCTCTACTACATTTGTAATATAATTCAGTATTGCTGCCTCTTATGATTTTATGAAAGTCTTGCTATATCTAAAAATAACAGAGTCCTGTGGCACTTTTAAAGACTAACAGATTTATTTATCGCATGAGCTTTCGTGGGAGAAAATCCCACTTCGTCAGACGCTTTGAAGATTTTCTCCCACGAAAGCTCATGCAATAAATAAATCTGTTACTCTTTAAAAGTGCCACAGGACTCTGTTGTTTTTCTACAATAGACTAACACGGCTACCCCTTTGGAATTTGCTATATCTAGTTTTTCTTTAAAGACCTCAACTGATGTAAAATGATTGTGAAGGAATCCCAGCTTTCATTTAAAAAAAAAAATTCTAGCTTTAGTAAGTTTCATGGTTGGGAGGAAAGCTTGAAAATGGGACCTGAGCTCATTCTAGAATCTCAAAACCCAAAAGGCCACCTCTCCCTCCCCCAATTATTAGTTTTTAAATCTCATGGTTTTTAAGCCAGTCTTGTGATTTTGGGGCTTAACTATATGACTAAGTGCTTGGTTCAGCAATATTGCAGGTAAGACATGTACATAAGAAATACATATTTGTTTACACTTGTTCCTCTGGAAATATTACTTGTTCTCTGTTGAGAGTGGGCTTGGTAGTTTACAGACATGAGGAGACACTGTTCCTGGCTCCAAACTATTATAATCTAATTCAGACAAAGACAAAGCAGCACAAATACACGTAGGTTCTGTTATTACTTGAAGTTGGTTTTGGACACTTGCCATGGGTATTTTTGGATGGCTTTGTGGAAGAAATGTGTCATGAGAAGGGAGTGGAAAATGGAATGTAGTATCTTATGAATTTATTCGAGGAGCAAAACTTTAAATATATAAATGAATGCATCTTTAAAAATCCTGAACAGATTTCTTAACACAGCAACCTTGTAATTTCAGTGCCTCCTTCAGGAACGGGTCCCTCCATATATTGCATCGTTTTATTATCACATGACCATCGAGATTGCATGATGAACAGGAAGTGCAATCTTGACATGAATTCCGATTTACATTCTACTTCAAACCCCTAAGCCTAAGCCATGTGTCTTCCTTGGTAAAAGTATCTGTATTTGTATTTCTAGAATTTCACGTTAAAAGATTAAGATTTTTAAGTGGTTTAAAATAAATAGTTCATCTCTGGATCCACAGAGCTAATGCTTTTGGATAATGTTTAGTAATTAGTTCATATTACTCTCCTTTGAAGGTTGAAAGAGATGGGTTAAATGTCTGAATGACTCAAACAGCTGCATGTTGTCAGATGGTTTAGCTGTGTGGTGTGGTGACTTTGTAAAATCAGTCATGTTGTTTATAGGTTCATTTATCAACATTGCTGAGTGTTTCTCATTATCTGCAACTAGATGTTAAACCTGCTTTTGTATTGCTTTGACTCTGTTGATTATATGCTACTTTATCTTGGCAGTGTAGATCCTTAAAGAAGAATCAAATTAGTGCTCTGTGTCTGGGTGTGTAACTTGCATCCTGCAGTCACAAGACCTTTCTTTTTTTAAAGTGCAGTTGCTGCCCCCCTTCCCACTTCTTTGGCTTCACATCCTTTCATTATGCTACAGGATACATCTGCCAATCTTACATCCACCACTGACTGTAACATTATACATTTTGGGCACTTACAGACAAATTAATTCAGGGTCTGTATCAGCTTTTACTAGTGCAGATTCTATTGATGGACAATTTGCCTGGCAAGGAGTTGAAGTGACACAGAATGTTGTTTCTTTCAGGGACCCTGCAGCTAGTTAGTGCATCTCAAGAAATTGTAAGGTGGCCAGTTGAGAAATATGCTGATTCAGCATATCATCACTGGACTGTTGACTGGTGAGCTGCTCTGAAACTAAAGCCGCCCACCCCCAGCAGAAACTCCAGAGATGGACATTATGTGGGTATGAGACAGCCCTCTAGAGACAAAGAAGATAAAAGTGTGGCAAGAAGCAGGGGCCACTCAATCTCTCAAAATTAGACCAGTCTCAGACACCAATACTTGATGTCCTGTGCCATTATTATGAGTCAAACCCCTGACAACCATCATGAGTGGTGAAAAACTCATTTATCAAAAGCGATGGTGACCGAAGATGCTTTCTCTGAAGGCAGAAATCTGTCCACACCACTCAAGTGTGTGTTGGAATGGTCGATAGAACTGTTTGGAATTTTTTTTCCCCAGAGTACATTGTGCTATTTTGTCCAAATATGAAAATTATTTTTTTTTCTTTCAGTTTCTAGCTATCAAAAAGTGAAAATCTATGGGCAGTCTTCACTGACAGTGACAAATTCACCGCCATCAGTTCAAACTTCCTGATCGACTGCTCGGGTCAGTGAAGACCTGCTCAGCCAACCAGGAAGTTCAACCCCAGCCACTGGGCAGTGCTGAATCGAAGGGAGGCCTCCCTTTGACTCAGCACAGTGGGTAAGCCGGGAGTTAGGCATTCAAACTGAGGTACGCAAATTATCTTAAGTAACTTGCGCATCTCAGTTTGACTGCTGCCGAATATGTCAGGCAGTGCAGACCTGCCCTATGGTTTCAGCAAAAATTTTCTATTTTTTTTTTTTAGGGAAAAAGAAATCCCTATTTCTCTTCTCAAAAAAGATTTTACAGAGATTTTTCCACAGCTTTACTGGTTAGTTTGCAAGAAAAATAGACTGTCTACTAGTAACTACTGCCCCATCCCTAATTTCCCACTTCTAGTCAAAATCAACTAGAAAAAATGACAAAGACTATACTTCATGAGTACCCATCTTCTGCTACCCCTCTCAGTCAAGAATTAGATTAGCTATGAACACAGAGATAGCAGCACTAACTTCCATGTAGATATGGTCAAATCTCTATGGTTTGGAAAACCTTTTCTCAAAAGCCTTTTCTCAGATGCTAAGAAAAATAAAGAGGATGAGAAAGGAAGGAAGAAAGGAAAGAAGGGACCCACTAGGGAAAAAGTGAAGATGAAGAGGGGAGAGAAAGCAGTGAAAGAGAGAGAAGGACAAAAAATACCGTGCCAGACAAAAACACATGACTGAAATATAGGAGAGTAGGAGTGGATTGCATTTTGGCTTTGATTCTTTTGACCACAGTTTGATGCCTCACTATTACAGTTACTGTTGCTGTATAACATACCATTTCACCTTTAGAGTAGAAGAAAGAGTAAGTAATAGCGATATATAAACTGGGGTATTCTTAAGGAATTCATCATTCCTATTTCAGTACTTTTTTGCAATGGCTCATTGGCTGATTTAAAATTTTTTTTTTAAATGGTCTCTAATTGAGCTCATGCCAATTGAGGTATGCAGGGGTTTCTGTGTGCAAAAAGGCTTTTGTGCATGCAAACTGTGTAGCTGTGCGCACAATTGGAGGCTGGGGAAAGCCCAGGTGGACAACTACAGTCCAAGGGCTAATTTCTAACATTTTAAAGGTAATATTTGTTTAAATGCACTTATTGGGAAGAAGGAGAAATGTTTTTGTTGTTTTTTAAAACTTGACTTCTTTGGCCCTTTTTAGCAGGATTTAATACAATTAATCTGTTTTGTGGTATTGTCTGAAATTATGTTAAACTGGTTTAGTTCCTCTCTGTGCCAGAGGTTAGTGGTAGTGCCTATCCAGACGGGCAGATATATGCTAGGCATGCCACTGGATTCCTTTTTTGTAGCTTTCTGGTTAAACCTTTAAGGCTTGATACTCCACTACATCCAACCTGTGTTCAGATGGAGTGGAAACCATGAGAAGCTGGCTGAGGCTGCTCAGCCCCCACTCAATTTAGGGCTACACAGGGGCAATTCTAATTTATATCACTGTGCAAGGTACCTTAGGGCCTTTATGCCAGTAGAGGACCTTCTATAGTGGATCTCTGCTCTGTTACACATATTCCCCTCATCCCAAACATGCCCTGCCCTCCCTTTATGCTGGGGGCAGGAAAGGGGCTTAGTGGCTGTTCATTTTTTAGTGTGTTTTGCCTTCTTTATTTCAGATTCACTGTGATACCAGTTGCATAGATTTACAGAGCACTTGCATCTTCTTTGTTTTCTGCTGTCAGTTTTAATGGAGCTATTCAAGCCAAATATCTGTAAAGTTAAATCTTATTAAGAATGGAATGTTATTATATACCCTAGATTGTTTTGGGTATATCTCCCTTTCTGATCATTTATTAATATGAATATTGTGATGGCAGCTGTCACTGTTAAACAAAGTCTTCTAAATTGTTTTCCTTAGCATGCAAGAAAATATTCAATCTTGGGAAGACATGCCATTTAGTTGTTAGTACTTTTGGTTATGCAGAGTTTTGTGTAGAGGATGTGGCCCTTGGAAAAGGAGCTGTGGGAGCAGACAAAAGTTTGCTCACTGCCTTTGTCTCTGATTGGAGTCATTTCTTGAGGCCAAGTTGCTCCCTGGAACCAGGCACTGTGCTTCTATTTCTGAAAGAAGGGATTAGCTGCCTGTGATTTAACCAGCACTGCTCCGGGTGTATGTGCAAATAAAAAAAGCATATACCCAGTCTTCACATCACTGATTTCACCTCCACTGAGAAACTAACCTGCAAGTCACTGGAATCTCCTGTTTCTTGGCAGACGGTTGATGCTGGTATTGGAATGGGATACTGGTGTTAGAAGAAGATAATATCCTGGGGTATTACCCACTTTTCAAATGTATCCTCCAAATGATTTGTTTTATCATCAAGATCTTTTTTATTGTCTCTGTAATACTATCAGACTGAGGTCCTTGTTTACCAAGAAAAAGACAGATCAATGGACTTCTGATATCTAGGACAGATTTATTATTTACTACATACCATTATTGGCTTATTTTCCAGCCAATGCTAACTAGGGACGTTGCAGACCTGATTTTCAGGCCAGATCTGTGAGTCACCCAGGTGGGCCTGGATCACTTCCTGCATCTGGTCATGTGACCGGAAACAGGAAGTTTGGAAAAAGCTCCAGGCTCTCCAGCGGCTAGGTAGCTTTGTTTGCTACCTGGCAATCAGAGTACGGGGCAGCGTTTAGCCCATTGCTCCCTGAACGTCTGGCTTCTAGTCATGTGGCTGAAAGCAGGATATTCAGGCAAGCAGCCAAAAGCTGCCTGACTCCCGAGACACTCCAGTTGCTGTAGCAAACAGAGTGGTTGTGATTGCGTGGGTCTGCTTTCAAAGAAGGTGAGCCATGACCCAGCCAGGCCCACGCATAGCTATGCCTCTGGTGCTATCAGATTGAAGACAACACGCTGTAACTAGCACTCCTGTTTCATCTGGGGTATCTAATTGTGTATTACTCTCGTCAGTCTATAGATTTGTTGGTTGATCTTCAATATAACACAGTTGCTTGGGGCTTATGCTTTTTACTGTTTATACAACAAAGTTGAGATAAGCTTCTTGATAGCTGAATAAGTTAATCTGTTTTAATTTTTAAATAAAAGAAATGAAGGGGAGTATTCATTAGATGCAATTTTTGTGACTGAACTGGCTAGTTACCCTGGGATATTTTGTAAATGCAGCTGTACAAATGTATTTTTAATTTATTATTAGTTATTATTACTTCACTCTTGGCCAGCTCTCAAAATGACTTTTTAGTACTTATATAGCTCCTTCTCTTCTGTAGTTTGCGAAGTATCTCAGTCTTCGAGATAGAAGTAGGCTAGAAGCCAAGAAAGCTGAGATAACAAAGGCTATTTCTGTTTTTCACAGAGAAGAGAATGGAGAAAGTTGGGACATGTCTACAATGGATTTTTATCCACCACTGGTGCAACTCCCTAGAGTAGACATGATATACAGTGGGGCAAATTGTGCTTTGAGTGTAAATAATGTCTCTAGGGGTTTACTCTCATGCAGCTGTGCCAGTGGCTAGAATCCTGGGTAGACGAGGCCTTACTTTAGCAAATCTTCAGTGAGTGTGTGACAGAGAACAGGAACATTACCTGGCACTCGATGTGCAATGGGGTTAACTCTAGTTCATTTTGCTCCCATGCACAGGACAGAATGGGACTGTGTCTATATTTAGATTCTCCACTATACATAAATCACTGCTAGGCAGATAATAGACTGTCAAATCATATTTTTGTATTTTTAACATAGTTCTTTGAATTCCTGGTGGTCTGGATATGTGACTTCCAGGACTCTCAGGATTTTTGGTCTACTCGGTTTAAATATTGATTTTAATTTTCTGCATTCCAGATTGCAATGAGGATGAGTTACCTAACTGGAGGCAAGGAAGCTGGCAGTCTCCTTAGCATGTGGTTTCAATATTTCAGATAGTCTCATAGGCTATGTCTACACTTACTAAAGTTAGTTCGAATTAGTTAATTCGAACTAACTAATAGGAACTAATTTTAGTTAGTTCGAATTAACTTAATTTGAACTAGAAAAATTTAGTTCGAACTAAGCAAGTGCCATTCATGGCACTTGCTTAGTTCGAATTAGTGAATTGCATTGAGTTCAATGGGCCGGTTAGTTCAAACTAAGCAATTAGTTCGAACTAACATGGCCACATTGGTTAATTCGAACTAACTAGTTTGAATTAACCCTTAGTTCGAATAGCTTATTTGAATTTATTAGTTCGAATTAAGGAGGCCCTTAATTCAAACTAATCAAAGCCTAGTGTAGCCATGGCTTTAGTTAGTTCAAATTAAGCTTCCTTAATTCGAACTAACTTGCCAGTGTAGACGTAGTCACATTGTGCAGGTGTCATTCAGACTATGCCTTTCCATGAGCTTGTCTTTTTTGTAGCTTGGGTTTATGTTTTGTTGGTCAGCAAGAGTCAGCCTTGAATTTGTAAAGATTTGCTAGAAAGTCAATGCAGCAGGCTAGCTGGAGAAGTTTACTGGTTTCCTTCTCAGCTATCTTCTGTTCTGCAGAAATGTTTCTTTGCAATGCCAGAGTTCCACTGAAGTTGCAATGGAACCACATTTGGCAATTCTGGCCTGTGTTTTGCCTCATGTACAAGGTGCACTGGGCAGCAGTGGAATAATTAAGTTGATCTAAAAATTGCTACCCAAGAAGAAGCCCAGTGCTTTATTCTGTCTCTTGCTGCCATCTATCTTTATGGATTTTCTGCAGAATATGTTACATATTCCCTTCCCTCCCCAAAATAAGGCACCTGTATTCTTGTTCACTGTTCAGAGTCTGCTTGAATACTTTCAGATAGACCCTTCTCAGTATAGGCCTCTTCTTCAATCCTTTTCCTGCCAATGCTGTGCACTTCCTATGTTTTTAAAACAATAGGGGGCCAGTCAATAATTACTAGGAAACCAATATGTCATCATGATTGCTTAGTATAAAAAACTTCAAAGGAACAACAGTCTGCAAAAATCTCATTTTCCTCTTTAACGAATGTAGGTTTTTTTTAAATTTATGGCATATTCATATTATTTGGCTAGGTGAAGGAGTGCTGAACTCCTGCTGTCAACATATTAATACCTCTTTGCCTGGGTTAAGAACTCAGACTTAATGACAAACTCCTGGTTGGCAAACTCATTTATGCTTGGTTTTGGGAGCACAACAGGCTGCTGTGGAAGAGAAGCTTACACTAGCACATCCTGTTAGTTAGATGCCTTAATCATGAACATATGTTACAGGAAATATGGCTGCAGCCCATAGTTTCCTTTTATCCTTAGACTTAGGACTGTAGGGCATGCTCAGTGGTGGTAGATCCAAAAAGGAACATGTCTTAACAGTCGTTTTCAGATTCTTAACTTTCAGAATGACATTTACAGTTAAGAACCTGTGCCATAGGAATATTACCATTTTAATTAAGGTGAAATGGACAGTGAGCTGCACAGAGATTGTGGTTTGTTTCTATTTTTGTTTAACTAATTTTCAGCTTACAAAATGTTTAAGGTTTGAGTTTTGTGTAGGCTGGCCCTACAATTTTTTAAAATTTTTTGTTTAAATCATTGGAAGAATTACCTGTGTAAAACCTCTGTGCCCTTCAGGGGATATAGCCCAATGCTCTCAAATATAATGGGAGACGAGTACTTGAACACAAAAATGCTGAACTCTTCAAAAGTTCCTTTTAGAGGAGAAGACTAACTTACAGTCTAGTCTATCTTATGTCTGTCATAAGAAAAGTACAGTCATACCGTATCAGACCAATGATCCATCTAGCCCAGCATAATATAGAACCATAGAATAATAGGGATGGAAGGGACCTCACGAGGTCATCTAGTCCAACCCCCTGCTAAAAAGCAGGACCACTCCCACTAAATCACCCCAGCCAGGGTTTTGTCTAACTGGGCCTTAAAAATCTCCAAAGATGGAGATTCTATCACCTCCCTAGGTAACCCATTCCAATGCTTCACCACCCTCCTAGTGAGAAAGTTTTTCCTAATATCCAACCTTAACCTCCCCAGCTGTAATTTGAAACTATCACTCCTTGTTCTGTCCTCTGTTACCATCGAGAACAGCCTACCTCCCTCCTCTTTGGAGCACCCCTTCAAGTAGTTGAAGGTTGCTATCAAGTCTCCCCTCAGTCTTCTCTTCTGTAGACTAAATAAGCCTAGTTCCTTCAGTCTCTCCTCATAAGTCATGTGCCCCAGCCCCCTAATCATTTTTGTTGCCTTCCGCTGGACTTTTTCTAATTTGTCCACATCCTTTCTGTAGTGGGGAGCCCAAAACTGGACACAGTACTCCAGATGCGGCCTGACCAGTGTCGAATAGAGGGGAATTATCACATCCCTCGATCTGCTGGCAATACTCCTACTGATGCAACCTAATATGCCAATGGCCTTTTTGGCAACAAGAGCACACTGTTCACTCATATTCATCTTCCTGTCCACCATAACCCCCAGGTCCTTTTCTACAGCGCTGCTACTTAGCTGATCGGTCCCCAGCCTGTAGCAGTGCATGGGATTTTTCCGTCCTAAGTGCAGGACTTTGCACTTGTCTTTGTTGAACCTCATGAGGTTTCTTTCAGCCCAGTGTTCCAATTTGTCCAAGTCTCCCTGGATCCTGTCCCTGCCCTCCAGAGTATATACCATTCCCCCCAGCTTAGTGTCATTTGCGAACTTACTAAGCACGCAGTCTATTCCATCATCAAGATCATTAATGAAGATGTTGACCCCTGGGGCATTCCACTCATTACTGGTTGCCAACTAGACATCGAGCCATTGATTCCTACCCACTGAGCCCGTCGATCTAGCCAGTTTTCTATCCACCTTACGGTCCACCCGTCCAACCCATACTTCCTTAACTTGCCGACGAGAAAGCTGTGGGAAACTGTATCAAAAGCCTTGCTAAAGTCAAGGTATACCACGTCAATGGCTCTTCCTGCATCCACAAATCCAGTCATCTCATCATAAAAGGAAATCAGGTTGGTCAGGCACAATTTGCCCTTGGTGAATCCATGTTGACT
>ML685801.1:15333012-15375530 GCA_007922175.1 Pelusios castaneus | reverse complement strand
CTGTGCAGTATGAGCAGCCCGACAACACCCTGCCCCGGACTCAGCGGGTCCAGTGGCAAGCACAGCTGATCCGGGATGCAGTGAGGGCCCACTTTCTCAGCAAGGAGCACTGAGGGGTGGGCCTGCTACCAGGCCCTGTTACCTCCACCACCCGCCCATGCCAGCCCCCCCATCCACCTCTCCCCTGTCCCCAAACCAATAAAAACCACGACAGAATGTATAATGGTGTACAGGGTTTATACTCAGAGGGGGGAACTGGGGGCTGGGAGCTGAGGGGTTGGGGGGTTGGAGGGAAGTGAAGAGGGTCAGGGGGAGAGGGGGTTAGGGGGGAGTGAAGGGGGTCAGGGGGAGAGGGGAGTTTGGGGGGAGTGAAGAGGGTTGGGGGAGTGGCCGGTGCTAGTGGCTTCTGGAAGGCGCGTCCTGGGCCTGCAATCGTCCACCTCATGTCCTGGCCCGCCAGTGAAGGGGGCTGATTCTGGGGTGCAGGGCGGGGCCCTGAGGGAACAGGCACTCCTCCAGGTGCTCCAGGGACTGGGTCAGCTGCTCCATAAGGTCGAGCAGCCTCTGCTCAACCCTACACTGCCCCTGCTCAACTCTCCGGTCGGCATCCTCCTGATCCTGCCGGTCTGTCAGGCATGCCTCAGTCCGCTCTCTGATGCGGATCAGGTCCTCAAGGAGCTCATCCCGCGAGCATGGTGTCCTCCTCCTGGTTGGGGCTGGTGGGGTCCCAGGAGTGCCATGTGGCAAGGGTGCAGGGTCTGCTGGGGGGAAGCAAAGAAGAGGGTCCCTCCCATTAGCTGGTGCAGTGCGCAGCCTGACACCAGCTGCTGTCCCCTGACCATCCCCCTGCTTTCCAATCATAGAATCACAGGACTGGAAGAGACCTCAGAGGTCATCTAGTCCAACCCCCTGCTAAAACACCGAACAGCCGAACACCGTGCGCATAATCTTGGACTAGGAGGTTTAGGTAGAGATGTTAGATTAGTATGCGGTTTATACCTTTTATTTGATCGTGGTCACTCCTGACTCATTTATATTATGATTCTGCCTTGATTGGCCATTTTTGGCCCAGCCTCTGCCCCAGGGCCCCACCCCCACCCCGAGCACTGGTAGGAGCGCTCTCATTGCTTCTGCCCTGTCAGAGCTGAGCCGGGCAGATGCTGGATTACTTTAGGGCTTTTAGGGGCTGGAGCCTGGGGAACCCGCTTAAGTCCCTAGAGCTGCTATGATAATCAGGCCCTGCACACTACCTGGAGGTAAAGTGAATGGATGTCAGTGTCTGTGATAACTGGCAGCTCTGTTTGCAGGGGAAGGGCACCTCTTTATCTACAGTTGTAGGGCAAATATTCTAGAGCACATGCTTTTCTGTGCTATTTTTGTGCACACGGCGTACTAGGCACTCTATCAGACAGTACGCGGGCCTTAAGGTATATACTCAACACTAAATCATGCCTGCAACCTATTGCTCTGCAGATTTTCCATGATGGGGGTGACTAAAGTTCAAACTATAACATGAGGAAGGGGAACATAACAGTGAGGTTAACTAACAACATGCATAGGCCTACTGCTTTGTTTTTGTCTTTTAATGCACCTCTGAGGTATGCAATACTTGCTGTCTATTTGTACATTTTTCACTGAACCTCTGAGTTCTGTGGTCCTGTAGAACAGGGGCTTTCAACTTTTTCTAGAAACTGTACCCCTACAGTCTCAAGTTTCACCTGGAGAACCTCTTCATGGTTTTCATTCTGCCAGATGTTACCACAGTTGCAATAAAAGCCATAATGGTCTATTTAACACATTTTCTTCATGTATTTAGTACATTTACATTAGAGATGTGACAATATTACATTAGGACAAATTCCAAATAGTATTTCTTAAAGCTCTTAATTACAACTTTGGATGCACATGTATTCTGCACTGTAATGGCTGGTTTCACAGGCCCTGATTAGTACTACTCAAATGGATTTTCTCCCACGAAAGCTCATGCGATAAATAAATCTGTTAGTCTTTAAAAGTGCCACAGGAATGATGTCAGAAAGACAAACCATTCTCATCCTTTGTGTTGCTTCAGCCTATGCTTTGATTTAATTGCAGCCAAGGCAGAAAATCCAGACTTGCATAGCTACGTGGTTGGAAAAGGTAGAACTTTCATTGCTTTCCAAGTAAGCTCTGGGCAGGGACGTCCCATGGAGGGAGCAGGGCCGTGGACCAAAAGGCCTATGCGGGGCCCCGCCCCCCTATGCTGCAGAGGAGCGTGGCGGGCCCACTGGCCTGCTCCGCCCCCTAGGGAGCTGGACCCGGAGGCTGAGGCCTCCGGAGACAGGGCCGGGACACCGTGGCCACAGACTCGGGGAGCCGGCTCCGGCCTTGGAGGCCGAGGCCACTGGGAAAGGAAGCTTGCTCCGGCCTTGGCCCCAGTCCCAGCCTGGAAGGCAGCTGGTGGGGGGAGCCGTCTCTGGCCTGGGTCACTGAGGCCACAGGTGCAGGGAGCTGGCCCCAGCCCCAGCCTGGGAGGCCAAGGCTGCCAGCGGAGAGCGGCCACATGCGGCTCTGTGGGGCAGGCTGGCCCAGAGGCCGGGCTCCCCCCATGTGCTCTGCCCCTGGGCCTGCCTGCTCCGCCCTGGGGGCGGGGAGGACCACCCAGGGGCTGGGCATAGTGCTCTTGGCCTGCCCTGCCCCGTTGCCTTCGGCTCGCTGCTGAAGGGAGTGGGGAGGGTTGCAGGAGGAAGCGGCTGTGGTGGGGGGGCTGCAGTGCGGGCCCTGCACTGCCCCGCTGGGAGCAGGACAGCGCAGGGCCCACGTAACCGCGGGGTCCAGGGCGATCGCGCCGTTTGCCCCCCCAGGGACGGCCCTGGCTCTGGGTACTCAGTTGACATATCCAACCAAAACTTTGAGATGTTTTGTCCACAATACGGATGCTTCTAATGCAAAAAAAAGTCATTTCTAAGTTCAGTTAGTCCTCTTCCTTAACACTTAGACTGTGCAACATTTCCTTGTTGGCAGCATTTGAAAAATGGATCTCTGATCTAATCTGTTGGTTTTTAAAGCATCTTCCATTTCACTGAAATACAAATTAAAATGAGCAACAAGCTCTGTTAGATGGAGGCAGATAGCAGTGAACATTTGAGATTGATTCTCCATCACTGAAGTTAGACTGTTGACCAGTGTTATTCTCATTCTCATTCATTCCAGGGTCTATTTTGGCTGTAAATCCTTTGATTTGATCAGAGATCTAGTATGTTTGTCTCAGGTCCCTGTATATTTGTGTTAAGCCTATTTAGTTCATTAAATACAACTGTGAGGTATGAAAGTTTTGCATTTCATTTGATATCCTTGAAATAATCAATCAAATAAGAATTCTGGTCCAACAAAAACTGAATTCTCAGACGTAAGTCAAACACTCTTCGCGACACAGATCCACAGGAACAACAGTGAACTTCGGAATGAAAAGGCCCTAAATAGTCGGCACCCCTTTCATCGCACAGAGCAGTAAAAATGCAGGAGTTCAGAGATCTGGCCTTGATGAAATTCACAATTTTTACAACAGAAGTAAAATATTCAAGTCTAGGCTGAGTTCTTTAGATACCGATGTTTCTGTGTAAAATACAATGAGTTGAAACAGTGTTTGGTACTACCTGCTTTATTCTCACCATCAAACCACTCCTAGGGTGCTTAAGTCGACCTACATAAGGCCACGGCCACACTGGGGTTTTATTAAGTTGACTTAAGCGCTTCCTTAAGTCAACTTAATACCAACTAATACCAACCGACTTAATAACAGCTTAAGTCGACTTAATACCACCACCTCTGAAGGTTGACTTAAGCCTTTAGTTGACTTCTTAAGTTGATTTAAAGCCAGTGTGGACGGTGAATAACCTTATTAAGTCGACTTAAAGCCACTGTGGACAACTATGTCTACATTTAAGTCAACTTAACAAGGTCAACTTAAGTTGACTTAAAGTGTAGTCACTCTGTTAAGTCGACTTTAAAAGGTTGACTTTAAGTCGACTTAAAGTCGACCTTGTTAAGTCGACTTAACTTTACAAGTGTAGACATAGCCCTGTTGCCTGTCATAGCCTTTGCCCCATTTGTGCAAATACCAATACAGCTGTCCCATGAAAGGCCTTTCATGTTTATATACTGGTTAAGTATTTTAAAAATATCTGCTTCTGTTTGTTTTGGCAGTGTGAGACTACAAAAGAACCCTACCAATTTCTTTCCCCAAACATAGCGAATAAATAACAACTGAGCTTGATTTCCCAAGGATTCATCAGCCTGAAGTGCATATGCAGAAACTGTTTTCAATCTCTCGATTACCTGCAACTCTGTTAAGTGCCATTTCAGAAATTTGTTTAGAAACAGTGTTCTCTGAAAACAGTGTCTTTTTTACTTGATTTGCTCGCTGCCAAACATTATTTTACAGATGCAGCAGGGATAATCAAAGATTCACCAGTCGAATTTGCTTCCTTGCTTTCAGCAATTCAGTATCAAATACAGGTCCTTCAGAGCACTCACTAACTATTAAGGTATGAGTGAATGCTTCCTTTTGTTGTTTGAAATTTGCAAGCCTGCTTTCAAAGTATTCAGTCAGTTTTCCAACTAAGTTACCATGTTTAGTTTCCAAGGGTGAATCTACACTGGCAACTTAGGTCGACTTAAGGATTTAATAAGGACTTACTAAGGTCGACTTTAAGTCGACTTAACAAAGTCAATTTAATTTTTCTAGTGTATACATAGCCCAAATGCCTTTTTAATAAAGATAGTTTCATACATTCATTGGAGAACTCCTCCAGACAAATTACGTACTTGAGTTTCAGTTTATCATCTTCATGACCCAAACATGTAAATCCAAACTACAAGTAGTCACTGAACTCACAAACTTTTTGTTGCTTTGCACTTTCTGTAGACTGTTTCGTGTTTCCTTTCCTGTGCTTTTCTTTTGAAATTAAGAAATGTATCCATTTTTAAGCTAAGAAATGATACAGGGCTTAATCTGAAATGAATGTACTCTGTCAAACACTCTTCAACCAAACACTATACTGTTGCATTCATTTGAATTGAAACCTGCTCAACTGAAATAACGCATGCCTGAATTATTTTAGTATAGGCAGCTAAATGCATACATGCATATATATAGCTGAAAACCCACACAATTGAAATAAAGCATTTGTGAATTATAATCTAAAGTTTCAGTAGATAATTGCTAAAGAAAAAATATTTTATGTGTGGTTCTGTTGTAGAGATAATGCATTCAAGACCCCCCCTTTTTTACTTTTGTGCTTCTGAGTCCTCTTGCGTACCCCCATATGATACTCTGAAGTAACTTCCCTTCCCGTTGAAAGTAGAAGGTACTTTGAATAGCCGCTAGGCATTCTGCAATATATATTGTGACGAAGATTAATTTATTTTCAAAGGTGGAAATTTACTGCATACTGAACACATTGCAAAACATTAATGTGCACTTCAAGAAAAAATACAATACAAAACTTCCAAAATAAATTAACAGTAGAAAACATTCCAGTCTATTTCATTCCATTTTGGCTACACATACACCACCCGTAGTTCTTACAGGTCAGTGTACATGAAACTGTGGTTGTCCTTACTGTCCCCCTGTATGGAGTGGTATTGGTAAGGATGCAGCCCATGATGCCACATGGCCTATTGGGTGTAAGGAAGTTCTAAAAAGTTCTCCATTGACTGCAAAATGAGGGGAGCCCATGATAGTTGGATGATCTATAGGTCAACAAGAATCTGAAGCATTTGTGTTTTCTGCCTGTAAAACCTCATTATGTCCTCTGTATCTCCCTCTCCTTTTCCTGCAGGGACTCCATACTGTCTGCCATGTTCAATCTCCAGGCCCTCTGTTCATGCCCAATGCATCTTTACATTTAAACATTCTAAGGAAAAAATGCATGCACACGTTTGTCTGAGGTTCCTTCCTCTTCATTGGGCTCATCTCTTTTGGGCTAGTGGGACTTTCTATATTGTAGTAGCGTCTCAAGAAGATCCTGGCTTCTGGTATAGTTGCCGCCATCACACGGCCCAACCCACCCTCTTCTTCACTTCATCTCAAGGGTCATTGTCTCAGTCACACCTGTTAATTCTGGTTGTGTGCACACCTGCAGTATGTGGAAGATTGTTTGGGCTGCAGTGTTTGGGAACTCCTAAATTCAAAGCTAGCTCTATAATACCTATTTTGCCTCATTTTAAAGTAGACTTTCTAATTATAACTGCAGAATGTATTTCCATTCCATAGGCGTTTCACACAAGGAGCTGGAGTCGGACTTCTGGAAACCTACCAAAAGACTTGGAATGAGTGGCTGCAGAGTTGTCTTTTAAAGCACACTTTACATAAAAGCAAAACAACAACCAAAAACCCGACCAAAAAACAAACAACCCCCCCCCAAACAAAACAAAACAAAAACCCATGACCGTCCAAAGCCCCCAAAATTATCCTAAACAGAGAAAAAATGAAAACTTCCAAGCCAATCAGAATTCTTGTAACATTTATAATACTGCCTAGACCCCAGCATGTTTAGACATGAGCGAGAATACTCCAGTGCTTTGATGGAAGCATGAGGCTCAAGGTCTACTGAATGCAAAAGGGCTAATTTTTTGCTCATATGCCTCATTTTGCTTTGGTGTGGTTATATTTACGTCAGGGTTGTTATGCCTGACTCTTGCTAATGTAAGATGAGAATCAGGCTCTGTGAATTATTTCTTTGTACCATGACAATAATAGAAACATCTATGGTGGGTCATTATGTAGGAGTCCTGTGTGGAAATTCAAAGTGTTTAATAGCCCTCACATTTCTCCTTTCTGAACAGCTGGGATGTAAGCTCCCTTTGGCCTTTATAAAACATGCAAGGTTACTGGTTCAAGGCCTTTATAAGAACTTTTTAAAGTGGCTTGTAAGGTACCCGATGTTTTTGCTTACTTTAGCACTGCCTTTTCCTTTTTTTTAACTGAGTAAATTTAAAGAAAAGCAAAATGGACAGTTGTTGCTAACAAGGCTGTGAAAAACAGAGGGAGGAATAAGCTGAAGGAAATAAATATGCAGATATGACCAGCCATTATCACACAAACTATGTTTACATCAGACCACCTTTGATTGTGTTTTTAATCTTCTTGGCAACCATGGATGTTGTGTGACCCATCTGTGCCTATGGTAGCTTACCTGAAACTATCAACGTTAGGGTAGGCTGCAAAAGGAGAGCAAATTCCCCCAAACTGATGGCTAACACTGCAAGTAGATTCCCTAACCAGTTACAAACAGTGCTTCTGATTCCTCCACACTGGTTATCAAGAAGCTAAAACAAAAAAAATTACACAGCCTCCCTTATTGCAGTTCAGTCTCTGGCTCCCAGTCAGCAATTAGGTCCAGTAAAGATATAAGTTATTTAATACTTTGCTCTGTTTACCAGAAATGTTCTCATGATCCCCAAAGGGTCAGCCACATTACCAAATAAATATAAATTTGGATCTTAACCAAACTACCACTCTGCCAGCCAATCCTTTCGTAACTAAAATAAATGTTTATTATAAAGGAGAGAAACAAATGAGAAGAGAGGCGTTAAATGGTCAGCACAATCAGAGCCACACAAATGACTTTAAAGTCCATATATGTCAGATTCTCAGCAGAACTGTGCAGCATGCAGACTTGTACAGTCCCTCTGATGTACATTCAGTATCTGGATGGGTTGCAGTCCTTTATTTCACAGCTTCAGTTACAGATAAGTTGATCCAGAGGTGGGAAGCAGGAATGAAGACAAGATGGGGATGGTACAGTTGCCTTCTGTGTTTCTTTGTCACGTGGCTTGTTCCAAACACTGCCACACAGCACATGGTGTGGAAAAGCCTTAGAGTCACCTGTCCCTAGGCATGTTCTTACAAGCCCTGCTGACTCAGAAGGTGTAACTCTTGGGTTCTTTCTCTGGATTGTTTGGGACTCCAAGTTCCCTTGATGGTTAAGCATTACGCAGGCTTAGTGCTGCAGCCATCCTGTCTCAGGGTGTCACCCAAAAATACAGCACAAGTTGAAACACCAATATTTTATACATATTTAGAACTTCCAATACAACACTGATACATGTATATAAATGTGCTTATCAATTTTACTGAATTACAATCTTTCCACAGTGCCTGATGTGGCATATCTTGTAAAAATTATTATAATGTTACAATATTGATATTAAATATTATTATAAATGATCTCTTATACACCAGAGAGCATCACAGATGTGATTCTCCCACCCTGTCTCAGGCCTTATCTACTCTGGAGATTTGCCTTGATGCAGCCATTGCTGGCTAGCTACTGGCATAGCAAGACCAATGCAAACCTCTGCTGCATGTAGGGAAAGCTGATATGAGTCATGATTTGCACTGGGGTAACTTACTCTGCTTTCTGTCAATTTCAAAAGGAGTACTTGCGGAGTAAGCTGAGGAATAGTAGCAGAAGTAGGTCTTAAGAGATGTTTCACAATACTATAGAACATAGGATCATTAGGGTTTTAATGATCCACAAAACACTCATCCCAAGGTAAATGGTGATATTTATTGACTAAGCTGTAAATAGTTTCTATCACTTTAACACTTGAGTGCCTTGTAAGTATTAAAAATAAATAAAAAGTCCTCAAATTATTCTGTAGGACTAAGAATAGAGTTTGCATACACTCATCTGGTCTGCTTCAAAAATAGTGCAGAGATCAGATAATGCTGTCACGGAGAATGCTGTCACGGGAACTGACAGTAAGAATGACCCAGCAGATTGCAACTGTTGCAATGAGTCATGAGGAGAGTGACGATGACATGGGTAACTGGGGCTCATTTCATTTTTATAATTTGTTAAAGTTGCCAAACACCACAGCCATTGAGCATAGATACAATTTTATGTTAAAAAAAAACCCGATAGAAATCTTACTAACAATTCAAAACACCACCACAATCCTATAAAAAATACTATTTGCCCTCCTCCTACGCCACCCATCCACAGTCACAGGCAAGAGCCTGAGCACAAAGACTGGGAACTGCACCACAAATATCTTGACGAGGATGTTGCACACTTTGTTGCATTTAAAGTAACTCATTGGACACTATGGGCTCCATGCATTCCTCCTTTCCCCCGATATACTCCCTCTCCATTCCCATCCTCCATTGTTTCTGGGACTTCCTGTGCAACTCCCTCCTCCCCCATACCAGGGGCTTGGTGAACTCCCATTCCCTCATGGGAGGGTTCCTCATTCTCCCCTCCATGGCCAGGGTTCTGTTCCTACCTTTTAACAAATTACTGATCCAAGAGAGGACTTCCCCTTTTATTCCATGACTGTTTACTTTGCTTAAGATCCTTTAACCCCTTCATGATGGGGTGCAAATCTGTCCTGATATGGTCCCCTATTCTTCCCTCCATGCTCTTTGTATCTCCATTCCATTATATATTTATTTCTTTTCTTTCTGACTGGATGATAATTTATTCAGTATGTCTACTTTTTAAATTTTATTATGAGGATGGGCAGAGCTGAGATGGGAGGTATTGTTAAAATGGAAGGTGTTAATAGCTACCATCAACTGATTCTCTGATCTATAAATAATTACAGACCCAGTTGAAACTCATGAGTTTGCTAACCAGTTGAAAGGGACTCTGTTCCCCATTTCCCCTTTCTTGTTTTCCAATTTTCACCAACCTCAATAAGGTACTGCCCAGTGCCTACTATGCCTAGACTATTTCCTGAAATTTTGGAACTGATCAGAGGTAACATTCAAAAGTTACCGTATTACATCCAAGCAGACAGACAGACAGACAGAGAATGCTATCAAATTAAGTATTGAACATTGCTTAAATCAGCCAATGACCATACTGAATTTTCAAAACCCAAACTAGGATAATTGTAGTCCATGTGTGACCACAAAATACTCATACAAAAATACTCATTTTTTAAAATGTTTGCTGGGGTCACTACAGCTAACTGCTGACTCACCAACTGCGTATTTCTCATAGTGAAGGATTTTTTCCCATTAATGTAATTTTCTGAATGAGTTTATCATTAAGTACTGAACAAGGGTAATTAATATTCACGCTGAGTGAAACAACAGTCTTGATTGTGTTCGCACTCTTTGCACTACCCACTGTTCATGTCACAGAATATTTGCCCCACTGAGGAATATCAAAAGGAACTATGCCCCCTACTCAAGAAACTCCTCAAAGCAGCACAGGAACAAATCAAGACAGACACACCTCCAGAACCCTGACCAGGGATATTCTATCTACTACCAAATATCTATAAACTTGAAAACCCCGGATGCCCCAACATCTCAGGCATTGGCACTCTTATAATGGACTTATCTGGCTATGTGGACTCTCTCCTCAGACCCTACACTATCAACACTTCTAGCTATCTTCAAGACACCATGAACTTCCTGAGAAAAATTCAATCCATTGATGATCTTCCA
The DNA here is from genome assembly GCA_007922175.1 of Pelusios castaneus. Lineage (NCBI taxonomy): Eukaryota > Metazoa > Chordata > Testudines > Pelomedusidae > Pelusios > Pelusios castaneus. Next base: position 15,365,083 of record ML685801.1, on the reverse strand, counting down.
GAAAACACCATCCTGGCCACTATGGATGCAGAAACTCTGTACACCAACATCCCACACAAAGATGGATTACAAGCCATTAGGAGAACCATCCCAGATGACGTCGCAGCACACCTCATCACTGAACTTTCTGGCTTTGTACTCACCCACAATCATTTCAGATTTGAAGATAATTTATATCTTCAAGTCAGCGGCACTACTATGGGTACCCACATGGCCCCAAAATATGCCAACATTTTTATGGCTAACTTAGAACAATGCTTCCTCCAATCTCATCCCCAAGTATCACTCCTCTACTTATGCTACACTGATAACATCTTCATCATCTGGACCCATGGAAAGGATGCCCTTGAAGATTTCCACAGAGATTTCAACAATTTCCACTCCATGATCAACCGTAGCCTAGTGCACTCCACACAGAAGATCCATTTTCTGGACAATACAGTACAAATTAGTGATGGACACAAACACCACCCTATATCGAAAACCTATAGACCACTATAGTTACCTACATCCCTCAAGCTTCCATCCAGAACACACCACTTGATCCATTGTTTATAGCCAAGCCTTAAGTTATAACCACATTTGCTCTAATCCCTCAGACAGAGACAGACATCTTCAGGATCTCTATCAAGCATTCTTAAAACTATAATACCCACTTGGGGAAGTGAAAAAACAGATCGACAGAACCAGATGGGTGCTAGAAGTCAACTACTACAGGAGAAGCCCAGGAAAGAAAACAAAAGAACACCACTGATCATCACCTACAACCTCCAAATCAGACCTCTACAGCACATCATTAAGGACCTACAGCCTATTCTACAAGACAATCCCTCACTCTCTCAGGTCTTGGGTGGCAGACCTCTCCTCGCTTACAGACAGCCCCCAACCTTAAACAGATACTCACCAACAACTACAGACCTAACTACAGAACATTGCCAACTTTGCCCACATATCTGCATGAAAGACACCATCAAAGGACCTAATCAAGCCATCTACTCCATCAAGGTCTCATTCACCTGCTCATCCACCAATGTGACTTATGCCATCATGTGCCAGAAATACCCCCACCCCCACCCCGCCTGATATATTGAACAAACCGGACAGTCTCTGAGCAAAAGAATAAATGGACACAAGTCTGACATCAGAAATACCAACATTAAAAAACCAATAGGGGAATACTTCATTCTTCATAATCATTCCATTAATAGCTATATTTAGGCAAATGGTTAACAAATCAAAGCTTCAAAGAGAAATTGCAGAATTGGAATTCATATGCAGATTTGACACCACCAATTTAGGGCTAAATAGAGACTATGGGTTTTTTTCCCCATTACAACAGGTAATTTTGCTTTCCCTTTTCCCTCACCTCCTTCCTATATGCTGTTCTCAACTGTTTGAATCTGAACAACTGCATTGATTTGCTGTAACAGTCTGACCTGATCGTATGACTTACACTTACCTGCATTTATTTTCCTCCTATTCATCTGTTGTTCTCCATCTTCAGGTGTCTGATGAAGTCGGATTTTCTCCAACAAAAGCTCATGCAATTAATAAATTTGTTACTCTTTAAAAGTGGCACTAGACTTCTTGTTTTGTTCCTTGTAAACACAGATCAAATTCTGCTCAGCATAGCAATATGTCTGGAATGAACATTAGTAGTTTGAAATAAATGTCAATAAAGGATATGATGGATCAACATCATTACCTTGAATTGAACCTGGAAGAAAAGACAAGGTCAGTTCAGTTACTGAACCGATGTAATAAACACACTGTGGCCAAAACTGCCATGCAGTTACATATCCATATCCTGAACCTTCCAAAACATTTGAGTGGTCTTGAAGGGTAGCTCCACCGAAAGAGAATAGCACTAATCCAGGACAGAAATCAGAAAAGAATGGATGACTATGGCATGGTCTGTATCTGAGAGAAATAATCACAATCACTTTATTAAATTAAAAACAATTTAACAACACATTTTGACTGTTAGGCTACCTGGAGTGTCAGGAACTATCAGTGATACAGAAGCACCCCAAACTCTGAAACTTTTAGATATAGGGTGGGCAAACCCTTCAGTAGCTGAAGTAGGCACCACCTGTAAAGACCAGGGATCCTGGCCAATAACCAACTGGACGTGAACTACCAATAAAACATGAGGTCCAGAGACAGCATATGCTATCCTTGAATTTATAAGCACAAATTAAGTAGAAGTAGGGAGGTGTTATAGCCACTGTGTTATGACCACTGTATATGGCATGGATAGATAAATAAATAATCCTCTCTGTTTGCTTGCTCAGCTTGTCTCTTATTTTTTCATTCTATTTTTATTTTATTATGTTTTCATTATTTGCTATGGAGTCTGGTGGACTTCTAAAGACTAACAAATTTATTTATTGCATGAGATTTCGTGGGAGAAAATCCCACTTTGCATGGATCTATGGCTATGCAGTTTTCCGCATTCCCACTATTCCTCTACCCTATTTTCTCCCCTCTTAAACTAGCCTGGCACCTCCAAACAGGGCCAGATTATTGCAGGAACTAAAGGGGCTTAAGCCCTGGGCCCCGGCCAAAAGGGGGGCCCCAGGCTCCTGCCCCTAAAGCCTCTGCAATAATCCAGCACCCTCCCCCCCCAACCTCCTCAGCACCAGCAGGGGAGGAGCACTGGGAATGCTCCTGCCCTGCCGGCACTCTGGGGAGGGGAGGGGCAGGGCCCTGGCACCAAAGGCTGGGCTCTGTGCTCCTGCCGGCCCTGAGCAGGCTGGTCCACTGCTAGGGGGGCGGTGGGCCAGGATCTGCTCGCTCTGTCCGGGAGGCAGGGCCAGCTGGTGCGGCCTCTGCTTCGGCCCAGCACAGATCTGCAGGGCCTGTGGCCCTGGTGGGGGCTGCATCAGGGACCACAGTGCCATGCGCCAGGTGGCTGCTGCCCCTAGGCAGACTGGCCAGATCGGGGCCAGGGCAAGAACACCCTCTGGCCCCAGGGCCCCCCCCCAGCGATGGGGCAGACTCCAGGCAGGAGGAACCCGCAGTGGGGGGCAGCCTGGGGCCCCCGGGCTGGTTAATCCAGCCCTTCCTCCAGAGAGTGGGGACTTGCTCCCCAGGTAGGAAAACACTCATTTTCAGATTCATAGATTGTAACCAACAGTTTCAACTGCACTTGGAAGCTAATGGGTGATCAGTGAACAATGAGCACTCATGTTACATGCCTATTGTTGCTTACTTCACTTAAGCGGACAGGTTGTATCATGTACAACTAAAGCTTCAAGGATCTTTTCAAAGGTAGCTTTAACTAGGACACGTGGTAATAATACAGCTCTGAGTTCAAGCTGTAATACATAAGAGTTGATCATTGCGGTGAGGTCCATATCAGAAAGAAACAGTCAGTCAACATACAGAGGAAAAAAGTACATTGCACATGGGAAACCAAATCAGTGACTGTTTGATCCAATATGATTCCATGACTGTAAACTACTGACTGTTACCATGACCCTGGATTGTTCTTTAGTTAGTTTGCGGCCCTCCAAGTCCCCAATTCTGTTAGGCACTCAGAGAACAGAGAGATGTAAATCTTGTCAAAACGTTTCTCTGGCTTCTCCAGCGGCAAAGAGGAGGGTGGTCAGAACTCAAAATAGAAAAATAAGAATAAGACAAAACAGAGAAAAGAAAACAGAAAGAAAAAGAAAAGAAAAATGAATGGATATGGGCTAGAACACAAAGCAAAGGTTAAAAAACACAGGAGAGGAACAGTTTGCCATCTAAATGCTTATCCTCTTTTCTGGATAATGGATATATTAACAACAGTCCTATTGTGGAATATAGGAAACCCACTCTGTTAACCTTTAGTCATGGTTGGGAATTGATTATTTATTCCTGCTCTCTGTTTTTTGTCTCTTAGTACTTTACTGTCACCCCAAAATTACTTGATTTCCTTAATAACCTCTTATAAGGGATTTTTTTCAAAAGCTTTTTGAAAGTCTAAATAAACTGTCAAATGCTGCGTCTTTATCAATTGTTTTACTGAAAATGAAATGCTGTAAAATCTGCTAGATGTCCAACAAATCTAGATTCTTTTTTTCTTTCTCCCTTGGTCAGGAAGGGACCAGTATATTTTGAGATTTCCTACATCTGCACTTATAATTTTCTCCTTACAATGATTCTTGCCCTTTCTCTAAAAGAGTAAATGCTCCAAACATTTTTTCAGGTTCTGCATATGTTTACTAAGGTTAGGTTATTTTAAAAGGTAGTAGAAAGATGTCCTATAAGTCAGATGATCTTAGAAATTTCCTAGATGGGAAAAAATGTATACACAATTTTCAGATCATTTAAATGTAAAAATGGCCAAATCTCAAGCATAAATTAATCAAATCTAGGCTTGGCAGAAATCCTTCTTAAAATAATGTTGATGGGTAATATTAAAGTTTATTTTAAGAACTTTTAAAGATTTTTATCAATTTAAATTTTCAGCTGAGCAAAATTATGGGATTTAAACTTTTTTCAATGTTTATTAATTTAAATTTTCATAGTTATAGGAAATGTATGGGAGGGTCAGGTACTAGAGGGGGTTAGACAGTAACTATTTAATGACAAAAGACATAGATATAAAAAGTTAAAACTTTATAACCATTAAAACACAAGTTGTCAACATCATATGTCAAACTATGCAAAGTAAATATATTTAAATTAAATGCTAATAAAATTCTCATTTTTCTTATTTGCCTATCTGTAAATTTTGATTATGATAAATGGAAATATTTTTTCCTCCATTTGTATGTGTTTCATGAAATTGACATTTACAAATAAAAATCTAATCTTCCAAGCCTAATATTAGTAAGTGGTTTGATCAGCTTCAATAGTGAGGCAAGGTGATTACAGTTGAAAGGAATGCGCAATGAGAATTATGTTGGTTGTTTATTTTTGGTATTATGGTAGCACATAGGGGCCTCAACCAAGATGAGGGCCCCATTGTGCTAGGCACTGTGTAGAAGACGGAGTAAGAGGTGGTCCCTGCCCCAAAAGGTTTACAATCTTCATATACAAGAGACCCAAGAGTTGGGGAAAGGGTAGAAGAAACACACAAGCAGAGCGAACAGTGATGGTTTGTCTGTGTCATGGACCTGTCAGGATGTTTTAAATCTTTAAACAATTTTTCGGTGGCATTTTGTTTATTTTACATTTTATTTTTAAAAATTGTATTAAATACATTACAGGGCAATGGTAGGAAAGAACGGGAGACAGGAAGGGATTAGCTACAATGAAAAAAATAAAGCGGGGTTAAGGGCAATGGGGGAGGAAAGATTGGGATGAAGATATAGGGCAGGATGGAAGAAGTAGGAGGCTGAAGTGAAATGATTGTGAAGGGAAGAGCCATTGGATTTAGCAGCTAATCATGAGATGGAAGAGACAGTTCAGAAGTAAAACTGTAGAAAATGGCTTGATGACATGATTGGCCTCCAAAGGTCCCTGTTGATGCTGCTTCTGGTGGTCTGCTGACTACCTAGACATTTTTGAGGAGCAGTGGCACTGTTCAGGATTCTCTGCTCGGTGTCCCGTTTTGGATCCCTGATTTTGAACTTGTAACCTCGTGTCCCTATTTTCCATTTTTTGTTCCCTGTAATTATGTGAGCCTTTGGCTCAGTAGCTCCTCCTGTGAGGCTGGAGGAGGGACCTTAGCTGTGGAGGGCAGACTGTTTTAAGTCTGCCTTATGCAAGATTGCTTGCATCTTCTTCTGAAGCACCTTGTGCTGGCCACTGTCAAAGACAGGATATTGGACTAGATGGACCTTGGGTATTGCTATGTTTCCTGTGTGTATTTAAAATGATCTTAGCAGCAACATATAGCAAAGTGTGATAGGCTGCTAATGATGGACCCAATCCTGCAGTCATAGGGGTCTTTTCTAAACTAGGAAAATAGACTGTATTTGAAAACGTTTGCTACCAAACTTTGAACACAACTTTACACCTAGTGTGCACAATGGTACTTTGAAGAATGTTGACCCTAAGTTCCTCGATAGGGTCTAGTCTTGACAGGACTGTTAGCACATGAATAATTTTTAGAGGTAGTTTAACTGAAGTAAATGGGGGGCACAAATACCTTATAAACTCATTGTTTGCTTTCAAAATATTTCTAAGTACTTCACTCTGGCTCGGCAGCCACTACCATAAACTATAACTGTGGAAAGTTGAAGAAAATAAACCAGTGAAACATGGCAGACTAGACAAAGATGACTAGAAATGAACACAGACAGGGAAGCCAGCACTTCAGCCACCATACATTGTTTTAATAATTGGCTTCATTGCTCCTATACGCTGTAAGCAAATGAGAAAATTTTTGAAATGGGATCAGTGGGACCAGGGATATGCTGCTAATATTCCTAGAAAGAATTGCCATAAAAAGGTTGTTGCCCTTTAGCCTGTGATAAAATTTGCATATCTGGATAAGCATGTGTGGAGGGAGGACAATGAAGGGCTGATGAATCTATTCACTGTTGTCCTCTTTAAACCAAATCACTTTGACCATAGTCAAGTGTATTTTTATAAATGTTTATCCTTTGTTCTTGCAAAAGATGGCAAACTAAAATTGTATAAAATTCTTTTATTCAGTGCACTGTGTTATACTTGTGTAATTTGAAATAGTAAGATGTGTGTAGCTTTGCAAGGGAGTTTAGGGGTATCCTATCTGGTTATTTTTCAAATCAGGTACAGTTTGGTATACTCCAAAAACAAAAAAATCTACCCTGCGGGAATATTTTTATGAAACCCAGTAAGCCAGCTGGATGCCAGCTCTGTAAGAAGTGACCTGACAGTGTTCAGCAGACTTCATCAAAAGCAGAGAAAGCATACCAGTCCTCCTTTCTCTTTGGTGAAGAAGAATTTTAACAAGGGTTCACAGAGAGCGTTCCCAGCACATCACTGACTTTTCTGGTGGAAATCCTTGTTAAGCTATTCCACACCATATTAAGCTATTTCTTTTTCTTCTGGTACCTGTATGGCTCCAGAAGTAACACTGTCACCGTCAAAGGTAATAGTAGAAAAACACTTCCGCTTGGAAATATCAAATAATACAAAAACCCATTACCTATATATCTGTGCCATTTTATTTGGTGAGTTCACTGATTGCAATCAAGTGGCATGAACCAACCCTCCACTAGAGGGCACATAAAACACAAACTGTTTGTTCAGCATTAGATTGTTGTTAACTGTTATCAAGGTCAAACACAGTACAGTGTAAAGCTATTCCTTAGAGATTTCTGAGTCCATTCTGCACTATTTAGGATTCTTCTGATTACATACTGAATTAAATATTTCACTGAGCAACTGTTGGCTTGCTGGTTAGTGTAAAAAAGTACATGCCATACACACTTAACGCCAGAAATCCTGAAGGCTGCCATGATTTGAAGCACAGATATCCACTATCCATGTATAACATAGGGGCTATATTATAGCCATTACCGATATTAGCCACCAGGTATATTGGGGAAGAAGAATAGAGGATTTAAGTGGTCTCCCAGGAGTGTCTACTTAAATCTGACCATGGGTACTGTCTGCATTTATAAATATGTATATGATTTGCCCATGCGTGCATGGGAACACACATCCCCATGTAATGTGTAAATACACCCCCACATGCACTACACACCCATGCCTCCCCAAGCACATTGTTGGTTCGCAGGATTATTTGTGCCATATAGCCCGGACGTTTGCATTTGTCTACGGTGCAGATGCAAAGGTCTGAGGCGGCAGATCCCCACATATGTGCAAGGGCCGGCGCTCGATGCGGTTCACAAAGGAGACCCGGCTGCGCGCAGCAGATGTGTCCTCAGTGAGAAAAGCCCGCTGGAGGGGCGCTGACTTGGCCGCCGCAGCAGGTTTGCTGTGCAGAGAGGGCCCCCGTCTTTTCTTCTCCTCCCTCCGGCTGTCAGTGATGTCATGCGGCGGCAGCAGCTGAGGGCTGGGAGGAGGCGGAGGAGGAGGTGCCGCTGCAGGTTCATGTGTGTGTAATGAAAAGGCATCTGACAAGCTGCCAAAAGGCACGGGCGGAAGAGAAACTGGACCTCCTGGATTTCGCAAAGCGGATCGTCATCGTCAGCTGCGGCTCCATGGCGAAGGAGGCGGCGGCGGCCTCTGCTGCTCCAATGTGAAAAGGGGGGTCGGTGGGGGCTCTCAGCCTGGGGGGAGAAAACAACTACAGCCTCGCTGGGATTTGCCCCGCTCCCGGCGGCCGCCGCAGCCATGAATTCAGCGGAGCAGACCGTTACATGGCTGATCACCCTGGGGGTGCTGGAGTCGCCCAAAAAGACCATCTCGGACCCCGAAGGGTTTTTGCAGTCGTCGCTGAAGGACGGGGTGGTGCTGTGCCGGCTCCTGGACCGCCTGCTCCCGGGCACCATCGATAAAGTAAGTGCACGCTCCTCTCGCCTTCCCGCCCCGGCCCCCCTCGTTCCTCGCTGGCCGCGGCGGGGTCACCAACACGCACACAGCGGATCCGAGCCCAGGCAGCTAATAATGCAACAGTCCCGCCTGCTGCTGAATACATGCATCCACCCTGCTGCAGGGCGTCAAATGCAGCCAGTGGCTGCTGCACAAGTGGACGCCCGGCGGCCCCCGGGCTGGGTGGCCGAGCGAGCCTGTTACACGAGCGCCCGCCGACGGCTACGCAGGGAGGAAAGGGGCGCGGGCGGGAAGTGGAGGGGGACAAAATCGGTGCTGGCCGCGCGCCGGCGCCACATGTTGGGCGTCCCCACCCTGCTCCCCCCCAGCCAGCCGCGATCGGGCCGGGGGGGGATTTGCGCCCTTTCCTTTGTGCCACGATTTTGCCTCCTCTTGGAAAGCGCCGGCAGGAAAGGCGCGGGCGGCCTTTCCCCTGTGCAGGCTGCCTGCCGCCTCCCCCGGCCAGCCGCACGGCAGCCTCAGCTAGCGGGGCGCGCTGCCTGCGACGGCGCCATTGCCAGGGCTGGGGGCAGCAGCAGAGGCCGTAGTGAGGGGCGCGGGGTTTCGAGCAAGGCTGGGCAGGCGGGTTGCTCTTAAAGGGACAGAGGAGCCTGGGTGGTCCGGAGCTGTGGGCTGCCTTCTCCTCCCCCTGGCGTGCGGGAGAAGAGGCGATTCTGCCCAGGGAATAGGGCTATTTGTATGGGGCTGCACTGGCGGAGCATCAATGTTGGCGTGTTAAACATGGCCCGAGAAAAGCAGTTTGCCAGACACCCAGCGTCCTGCAGGATCCACGTGACGAGGTTATTTAGGAAAATATTAAATCCGAGTGTAAAAGACACACAGCATCTTTCTTTAGAAAGCGCTCCTCAGTGCCCCAGGCGCAATGTGCTGGGCAGGTTTGAAGAGTGTCCTGAGTAATTTGAGCCTTGATTTCAGTCTTTTGGGTGCACCTGGATGGAGCCCCATTGGTTCTGTGCAGGCCCAGAGGTTCACCTGAGAGCAGAATTGGGACCTACCTGAGGTGAATATAAACAGGGACAGTGGGTGAGACAAAAAGCAGAGTGTGTTTGAATGGTGAGCGCTGTACGCAGGGTTTGTTTTCTTTTTGAATTTCACAATTTTTGTAAGGTTATTTTATGGGGGAGAAAATGCCTCTCAATTTTAAAATTCTAGTTGTTTGTGAAGGAGAAAAGTATACAGAAGCAGATCAGATGTATCCATTTCAATCTTCCTTTAGGACCTTCCAATACCAGTCCATATAACTGCTGGAATATTACAAATGTTTCAAACAGTAGAGGATGCAATTTGATCCAGTCTCAGCAAACATTAGAGGAATGTTTTTAAATACTAGAAATAGTTTTCATGAGGATTATTTGTTTTAGTATTGCTTGGGTCTTTTATTGTTTACCTGACATGCAGAAGATCCTACATTTTTTCAACCTGACAAAAACCTGCATTACAGTTTTTATTTTGTATTATGTGAAAAATACAAATACCAGGTGTGAAATCACTTTCATGCACCATGTACACTTATATACAATAATTCCTCCTGTATTCCAAATGGAGAGGATTTTGAATACTTATTCCATGCCCTGAAGCAGGCTACACTATTTGGAATGATAGAATTGGAACATTGGGGCTTTATTTCCCAATTTTTATTCTGAATATCAGAGGAATTAGTGTTGGTATGGGCATTGTATTACATTTATTATTTTTTCTACACAGCAGATTGGCATGACTTGACCCACATGTTAGGATTTATATTAAAAGTTTGCCTTTGTACATACAAAATAATGAGGAAAAGAATGATGAGGTTTTGGTGGTCCAATGGAAAACCATCATATTTTAAAAAACATGATGATAAATGAGACAGAATGGTCTTGTAGTCAAGGCACTGGAATGGAAGAGATCTGAGTTCAATTTTTCTCTCTTCTACAGTCCACTATTATTCTTTGTTTGCATTGGTATTGCAGTGGTGCCTAGGGTCCCCAATCAGGGATTAGATCCCAGTGTGCCTAGGTATTGTACAAACACATATTCCAAAAGCATTTGGTTCCTGACCCAAAGAATCTGCAGTGTACTTAAGAGCCATGACAACAAGTTTACGTGATAGACGGCTGAAGCACAAAGTTTCAGTGAGATACATCTGAGCAACGTGATACGGAGTGGTCACAGCACATCAGCAAGCCAATCTCTCTGGGCCTCAATTGCCCATCTGTAAAATGGAGGCGATAGTGTTTCCTTTCTACCCACCCCTTATCTTCTCTGTGTAAGAGCCCATCCTGCAGAAATTTATCATGGGCTTAATTTCCCACACTCTGAGTAATCCCAGGGTAAGTCTTGGCTGGGTCAAGACTTTAGATTCCTTGGGGGTCTCTCTATGACTATACTTAGCCTCGCACAGTGGGGCCCTGAAATTAACTGGGGTCATTAGGTGCTACTGTAATATAAATAATAATAATAATTAAGAAAGTGGAACAGAAGAGAGTATAAGAACAGTATCTTCAAAGAGTGCATGAATTCTAAATGAGTGCCATGGAATCAGGGAATGAATTGTTAATGCAAATGACACACTAGCTGTCATTTTTATACCAGATGCCAGAGTAACTAGAAACGACAACAGTAATGTCACACAACTGTTCAGTCAGGATGAAACCCATTTGTGGAGGGCCCGTTCAAAGCTCTCCAGGACATTAAGCTCCATAGTAGGGCTGGGCAGTAAGGTATAGGTGGAGCAGCTGAATAGAGGGCCATTTGCATTACCTGCGTGCTGAGCAGGGAGATCTGAAATAGCTGTGACTAGATCTCTGTTAAAGGGACTCAGGGAGAAGCTATTGGACCCATTCTTTGTAGAGCTAGTGGCTTGGAGCCACTGTCTAGGGAAGAGGATCCCAAACGGCAGTATGCATACCTCTGGGGGTATGTGACACATCTCTGGGCGATACACAGGAGAAATCGTGTCATAGTGGATTTTATTTATTTTATTGCATTTTCATAAAAGGCCACTCAGACAAAGCTTTAAAACTCTGTGGGAATTTGTTATATAAAATACGATAGTTAATTTACTTCCAGATGTACCATTGAGAAACCAGATACACAGAGATGTTGATGTACAGAGCCCTCATCGCCAGTCATCACCCAGTTCAGTTGCCAAAATCTGTCCCTTGTAACTATGCTCACAACTTAAGGTTTTTTCCCAGTTGTGTATGTTGCACTATAACTACTGTACATCTGTATGTAACAATGGCCATGTCTCTACTTGCAATTTTAAGTCGACTTTAACTAAGTCAACTTAGTGTGTCCCCACTTAAAAATAAAGTCGACTTAAAGGGGAACTTAAAAAGTCGACCTAGAGTGTCCACACTGGATGCTCTAGGTCGACTTTGTGGGGCTAGGGGGACCTAGGGCAGGTCCACGGGGGCGGGGGGGGGCACCCCTTGCCCAATGCCAGGGGGCTCAGCCTTGCCCCATTGTACCTAGGTACAATGGGGCAAAGGGGGTCAGGGACCCTGGCAGGGCATAGGGGAAGGGTGGGCAGGGCTCTGCCCTGCTAGTTGGGGGGACATGTCAGGCTACCCCTGTGCCCCCCCTGGCAGGGAGGGCATTGGTGTAGCCCTGGGGTAGCCCTAAGTCGATTTAGGGCTAGCCCATGGCTACACTGGCTTAAGTCGACTCTAGGGAGTCGACTTAAGCCTTAGGTCTACTCAAAAGCAGGTTTTATAAAGTCGACTTAATTTTAATTAAGTCGACTTTATTTTCCTTAAGTCGACTTAAGCAAGCTGCTAAAGTCGACTTAAGGAAACTGTAGTGTAGACGCAGGGTAAATTAAGTCGACTTAAGCAAGCTTAAGTCGACTTAATTTACCAGTGTAGACGCACCCAATGAAATATGGACAGATCGCTAAAGATAAGTAGTAAAGTACAAGTGATGAGAAGGGTAGGGGTACATTAGCAGCTGATAGATCTGGAAGGGGGTAACACAATAAGAAAAGTTGGGGAACCTCTGGTCTAGGGGGTTGTACAGCAGTTGTAAACACTTTCAGTTTATTGGCTAGAATAGATGCCATAGAGGGGTGGTAGTTTTCTCAGTGTGTGTGTGTGTGTGTGTGTGTGTGTGTGTGTGAGAGAGAGAGAGAGAGAGAGAGAGAGAGAGAGAATTGGATCCCCATAATCCTCAGTTATTTACCTGAATAAATCTTATTATTTTATTCATTATGGAGGAAGAGATGACTTTCATTCATACTGCAGTTGCAAATCCACACACACATCCACTAGACTAATAAATCTTTACTAATGCTTCATGTCAAATGTTTAAAGATTCTATTTAGAGTCCAGACACACTTCATACATTGACAACAACAAAAATTTTAAGTGCACAAGAAATGTAGAATTGGCTTCATTATCTGTAATTCCCATTCTAATTTTTGTTACTGGCATCATCTGCATGAAAACAGAATTGTTATTTTTAAGAGTTCATGTTCTCTTAGTGTTATTATCATTCTGTTTGCAACATTATTACTAACACTAACAGTAATTAATATAGCACCAGACATATACAGAGTGCTTTTCAAATCTGGGTCCTGCTACTTTATTCTTTAGGTACCCCAAAGCCTAGTGATTTAAATGAGCATTTGAGGAGCCCAAGAAATATTGGATTAGGCCCATGAACTAAGACCTAGGTCTGTCTACACTACAGAGTTAGGTTTGTTGTGGGGCAGCTTATGTTGACCTAACTCTGTGAACGTCTACACTAAAATGTTGCTCCTGCTGATGAAACTCGCTGGCTACACCGACTAAATAAGTCAGGGGGGACAGGGCTCAGGGCCAATTGGCCTGTGGGGGCTCCTGCCCTCCCCATGCTAGGGGAGTGGGGTGGGCCAGCCCAGAGGTCAGGCTCCACAGTCCCACCCTGCCCCTTGCGAAGGCAGCGGGGGGCAGTGGGAGACCTGCGGAACCTCGGGGCCCGTGATGGTTGCCCTGCCCATGCCCCCTCCCAAGGGGTGTGTCTACACTTACAAATTAAGTCGATTTAAGGAGGCTTAAGTCAACTTAATTTACTCCACGTCTACACTGGGCTTTCCTTAAATCGACTTAAGCTGCTCCTTAAGTAGAATTAAGGAATAGTTAGTTCAAATTAATAATACCTCGTTTTAATTCGAACTAGTGCTTAAATCCACTTTATTAAATCGACTTAAGCCAGTGGAGATGTGGAGTAGTGCCTAAGTGGACCTTTTTAAGTCAACTTAAAACGTTAAGTCGACTTATTAAGGTCGAAAAGGGGCCACGTCTACACTTGAAAAGTTAAGTCCACTTCTGTTAAGTCCACTTAATAAGATCCACTTTAACTCGACATTATTAAGTCGACTTCCTAAAGTTGACTTAACTTTTCAAGTGTAGACATAGCCAAGGACAGCAGTGAGTGTAGTGTGACATGTAAAAAGGGTTTAGTTACTGTGGTATGTGATATGTTGATGTAACTTTGATTGATATAATTTTGTAGTATAGACGTTCTCTCATTTCACTTCCCCCAAGGGATTAGGTGACTCACTCGAAAGCTCATGCGATAAATAAATCTGTTAATCTTTAAAAATGCCACAGGGCTCTGTTTGTTTCTCTGCAATAGACTAATACGGCTACCCCTTTGGAACCAGACTAACTTTTAAGGAACACAGACCTCATTTTCATGCAAATACTCCTACTAATTAAAAACAGATGGGCCATACACTGCTGCTATATTGTTTATTTTCTGTATCTAAACAGAATATTTATTAATCAGCTGCTTTTTAGAAAAAAATCTAAATAGTATGTGTTTAGATGACATCTGCATGGGGAAAAGACTGAAGAGGAATTTATATATAATAGTATTTATACTTTTTTAATGTCATGGCTTTTAAGGCCTTTGGGTATCATAGGAATAATTAGTGAGAACAAAAGTATAATAAACAAAGGCAATATGCCCATTAAAAGGCATAAATCACTTCTAAAAAGGTCAAAGAACTGGTTTCCTTTAAGTAGAGAAACAAATCAGTGGACTGTGATGGTAAGTGGCCTGACCTTTTTTGTTTAGAATAAACATACCACGTTACATACAGAATAACAAGTAGAATTTTCTTTCAGTTAGCTCTGGGTAAATTATTTTTACATTGAAACTATATTCTGTCTTCAAGATTCTAAACGTACTAGATTTCAAGAAGTATAAATTGAAACCCTTAGGAAAGCAGTGTTATTGTAGATGGCGGTTCTCATTCTTAGGCTATCATGTGAGTTCACATTACTTTCTTTGCATTTCAGAACAAAACATGTCAATGCTTAACCGAAAAATGTGTGCTTAGATGGATGCTCGTGCTGCTGAAAACTTTAACTTGAATATGGGAAATGAACAAAAGAGAAACAGTTCTTAAAAGAAAATTATGTTATAGGATTTTTGAAGCACATATTGGGGAGCTGGGTCTCTGAAAAATTAGGGATCTTATCACATGCATCTGCATCAGCGTTAGCAATTGTTTGATTGAAAAGCCATGGCTTCAAATTACATGCTTTTAAAATTAGGGTTATGTTGATAGTGGGAAGGAGGGAATGGTTTATCCACATTGCAGAGATGTCAACCTTTTCAGATGCCTTTCATTATGAGGATGATTTTCCAAATATGTTCTTCCATCACAGAGCAGTTGACCCACTTTTGATACTGTATATAAGCATGAAAACTAGAGCAGGAACCTTTCTTGTCATGCTCTGCTAAGTTTTGTTGAATTTTCACTTATAATCATTTGTCCCTATTTATAGAGACCATTGTTCTAGAGAGACTCCTATCCAGTTAACTATCATGTTTAAGAAGAGTCGTAGGGATTCCTTATTGTGATCTAGCCCCTTTATTGTGCATCGGACACAACTAAGAGAATCAGCCAAAGTACAAGACCTGGTGGTAATAGGGAACTTCAACTACTCAGACATTTGTTGGGAAAGCAATACAGCAGCAATACAGCTTCTCCAAAAAGTTCTTAGAATGCAGTGGAGGCAGTTTTTTATTACAGAAGGCGAAGAGCCTGTTCTAAATTGGATTCCGACAAACAGAGGAATTGGTTGAGAATTTGAAGGTGGAAGGCCGCTTGAGTAAAAGTAATCATAAAATGATGTGTTCATAATCCTAAGGAGTGGTAGGAGGGAAAATGGCGGACTAAAGAGAAAGGACTTCAAGAAGGCAGACTGCAGCAATCTCAGAGAATTGGTAGACAAGAGCCTGTGGGAAGCAAGTCTAAGGGAAAAAGGAGTACAGGAGAGTTGGCAGTTTTAAAAGAAACATTATTAAGGGCACAAGAGTAAACTATCCTAACGCATAGGAAACATAGGAAGTAGCATAATAGACCACCTGGCTTAACCAGGAAATTTTTAACAAAATGAAACTCAGAAAGTCATACAAAAAGTGGAAACTAGGTCAAATTACGAAGGATGAATACAAACACCACTGCAAGCATATAGGGACAAAATTATAAGGCCAAGGTACAAACCAAGATTAAACTACCTACAACATAAAGGGTAACAAAAAACATTAAAAAAATATCTAAGAAGCAAGAGAAAGACCAAGAACAGGATAGGCCCATTGCTGAATGAGGAGGGAAAGACAATAACATGAAAACTCAGCTATTGGCAGTAATAGGAGAACTAACATAATGAACATCAATGAAAATGGGATAGGATCTGAGGCCATGTCTACACTAGAGAGCTTACAGGGGCGTGGCTGCACTGATCTAGCTGTGCCACTGTTAAGATCTCTGGTGTAGCCACTGTATGCCAATGAGAGAGAACTCTCCTGTTGACATAATTAATCCACCCCCCACATAAGTTATACTGACATAACTGGTAGTGTAGATATAGCCTAAAATAGGTAAAGAACAAGTTAAGAACTATTTAGACAAGGTAGATGTCTATAAGTTGGCAGGGCCTGATGAAATACATCCTAGAATACTTAAGGAACTGGCTGAAGAGATCTCTGAGTCATTAGCAGTTATCTTTGAGAAATCCTGGAGGACAAGAGAGATCTCAGAGGACTGGAAAACGGTAAATATAGTAGCCTACCTATAAAAAGAAATAAGGACAACCCAAGGAATTATAGACCAGTCATCTTAACTTTGGTACCCGAAAAGATAAAGGAGCAAATAAACAATCAAATTTGTACTCACCTAGAAGATAATAAGGTGATAGTAACAGTAAACATGGATTTGTCAAGAACAAATCATGTCAATCCAACATAATATCCTTCTTTGGAAAGGTAACAAGCCTTGTGGATGGGGAGATTCAGTAGATGGGATATATCTCAACTTCAGTAAGTCTCACATAAGGAAGCCAGAAAAACATAGCCTAGATGAACCTACTGTAAGGTGGGTGAACAACTTGAAAAACTGTGCTGAGAGAGTTGTTATCGATGATTCACACAGTCAAACTGGAAGAGCATTTAAGTGGGATCCTGCAGAGAGATGTCCTGAGTCTGGTTCAATTCAATATCTTCATCAATGATATTGAATTGATGGCATAAAGAATGAATTTATAAAGTTTATGGATGATCCTAAGGTTGGGTGGGTTGCAAGCATTTGGAGGACAGGACTGGAATTCAAAATGATCTTGACAAACTGGAGAAATGGTCTGAAATAAATAGGATGAAATTCAATAAGGATGAACGGAAAGGACTTCACATAGGAAGGAAAAATCAATTGCACAAATATAAAATGGGAAATGACTACTTAGGAGGGAGTACTGGGCGTTACAGTGCTTAAACTAAATATGAGCTAACAACATACTAATGTTGCAAAAAAAAAAGCAAACATTCAAGGATGTACTACTAGTATTGTAAGCAAGATAGAAGGGGCAATACATCTGTTCTACTCAGCACTGATAAGTCCTCTGGGCACCACACTCTGAGAAATATATGGACAAACTGGAGAAAGTTCAGAGGACAGCAACAAAAATGGTGAAAGATCTAGAAAACATGATCTCTGAGGAAAAGTTGAAACAATTGGGTTTGTTTGGCCTGGAGGAGAGAATGCTTGAGTGAGGGACATGCCAACAGTCTTTGAGCAAATAAAAGGTTGTTATAAAGAGGAGGGTGATCAACTGTTCTATTTATGTACTGAAGACAGGACAAGAAGTGATGGGTTTAAATTGCAGCAAGGGAGATTTAGGTTACACATTAAGAAAAACTTCCTAATTATTAGCGTAGTTAAGCATTGGTACGAATTACTTAGTGAGGTTGTGGAATCTCTGTCACTGGAAGCTTTTAAGAGCAGGTTAGACAAACACCTGTCAGAGATAATGTTTAGTTCTGTCTCAATGCAGGGACTGAACTAGATGACCAGTTGAGGACCCCTTTAGTTGTACATTTCTATGATTCTGTGTACTGGAGTTTCACAAGTGAGATGGCTTTTTGAAGCCATTTGAATAGGAGGCAGGCGGGGGAAAGAAGGGGTGTGACTGAAGCCTAATTTGCTTTGTCTGTTATCTGTGAAACAGATCCCAATGAGCTGTTGTAGTGGAGTGTAAGTTACAGCAACCCTGAAGCTGCTCTAATTTATGTGGGGAGCAGGGCTAGAATACAGGAGATGCAAAGATGACTTAAAGCCACCTTTGCCCCTTTCCTAACTGATGTTCCTGCATCAAGCATAGGTTGGGAAGAGCAGAGAGTCTGCTTTAGGAAGAATAGAGAGCCACTTTTTGCTGGTTGAGACTCAAAGGAAATTTATACTCATAAGAATTTATTTTCTATGTGGGAGAGCTGGGGCACCCAAATAAAATTAATTTGATTATTTAAAGGGATAATATCAGGATTGAGGGGGCCAAGGATTAATGTCTCTTTAAAATAATATAATACATTTGAGTCCTCCGAATCCCACTAGGTATGAGATCTCTGTCCAAAATAAATGTCCCGAGTTTTAATTTTGGAATTAAAATAATTTAACTTGCTAATGACTCATGGAAAACAAATGCAGTATTGGGAGTACATTCAATATGAGCACAAACATTTAGGCACAATCACTTTCCTATAAAGAGAACCCAAGAGATCATTTCAGCCACTTTCCCCTAACTGTTCTCCTTGCAGCAACTACTGTGACTGGCAAAATGAGAATGTTTAAGCCAGTGATGCTCATTTGTGTCTGATTTCACACTGAATTATTGGGGCCAAATTATTCTATCAGTTACTCATGTCTGAGGACAGAGTTCAGCGTTTTGAGTCAGAAAGAGAATATCTTTAGGAATCAGAAGAGGGTAGCATTTGGAGGTGTATCAAGTTAGAATGCAATAGCATTTTTGGTGGTTCATGTACATAGTGTACATAGTGTGTGTTTATAATGCTAGTTGAGAGCAAATTGTGGGGCACAGACAGTGTAGCAGGTTGGTCCCTGGGTCATCAATCAGGGCATCAGAGTATCACCATCTGAGGTCTGTACCATGAAGATTAGCACCAAGAGGATGCTCTGTTTCCTTGGTTGAAATCCATAGAGAAACATTTTGAAGGTCATCACCACCTCAGTAGTTGATTGGCATTGCAAGGCTGGATGAAGGGGATAGGAAACATGTTTGTGCACCCTTGAGCTATATCCTTACCCTTATGTACAGCCTATTTGTGCTTCTGGCAGGAATAAAGTGCACAAGGATTCCTTGTGCAAATTAGCTCTGCTTTTGCTGTATTTTGAGGGCTTGATAGATCACTTCCTCTATATTGGCCAGAATGACAGAATTTACTTGGAGAAAGTACTTTATTAACTGTGTTTTACAGTTGCTCCAAAGACTAACAAAAATGACAGTCTGGTGCTATTAAGGACTCATTTATAGCACATTTAGAGCGTTATTGTCCTCTTGGTCCTTTGGCTAGAGGGGTTGAGACTCTAGCAGACACGAATAGAGGGGTGGTATTTTTCCATTTCCACAGTGGCTCTTCTACATGACACCCTAGGCTTAGATGCCTAGTGTTGTCAGCCAAGGAAGCACTGTATATGTCCCAGAAAAGAAAGGAGCGTCTAGCTGGTTTTGGCATGTCTTCTCATAGTCAGAGAGCATAGGGGGAGAGCAGCAATTCTGCACACCTGATTAACTGCAGCCCCGCATCCCACCCTGATAGCTCTGTTGCACCATCCCATGGCAGCAAGCCCCACAGTTTGAAAACCAATGCCCTAGACTAATGTCTCCACTTCCACAGCCTGGTGAGATAATTTTTTCCACCCAAGCCGTTGCATAAATCCCCGTCAAGCCCAGCTACTTGGGCTTCCTGCAAGAGACAGGATTTAGCCATAAGCCATTTACCGCAATAATATTCTGCGTCACTGAGTTCCATCAATGTTTTTGGAAAAATCACTTGTTCTTGGAGCATGGGATTATCGTAAATAGGATTGTCTCATTAGCCTTTGCTACGTCATTCATTAATAACAACTTTTTTATTATTTAGATTGCAGTAGCACTCAATGTACAAGGTACTTCACACATGTAGAGAAAGACCATCTCTGCCCTAAAGAGCATGCCGTTTGAGAAGACAACAGGCAGGTGGAATAGTACACAGGGAAAATGATCCAGCTGAGCGTAATAGTTCTAGAACAGACTAGCCTAACAGCTCCGTCCCCTAAAAGTACTTTCTTTGTTTATTTCCATCTTCCTTATAACTCTTGCCAGCACAGGATTGCCTCCTTATAGGATTCTTCCCCCTCCTCCCCACTCCAGCATGCCTTTTTGCGTCTGGCTGTTTAAATTGGTCAGAATCAAACTGCTGCATCCTAAAAATGCCATATGTTAACTGGCTGCTGTATCTTTCTCTGTTACTGGCTGGTAAGTGCCTTTTAGGTTTTTTCCTTGCCTTTTGACTGTGATAGACCATTTACACTCTGATGGTATTTGCATTGTATGTCTTGTTACCTATATGTTTGGGGTTTTTTGTTTATTTTATGTTATGTGCACTAAATTCCTTTCACTATTCAGCCTCCTTGTCTTTCCTCCACAGCAATTTACAGTTTAATTTTTAGTGTTTTTACACCCTTCTCTTTCGTTTGACCCATGTCGTCAGCATAAATAAGCAGTCTGTTGACAAGACAAATTAAATAAGTAAATGACTTAGTTGGTTCTTCATAGGTGTAGCAGAAGAAGTGGGTCTTCAGGAAGCTGTTCCTTGCAATTTTTGACATTCATTTACTAAAATAGAAGGCCTTCCTTTCCATCTTGTAAACATAATCATTGTTTTATATGCCTCTGTTACAGCTCCCCTTACTGTTTCACCTTCCAAATTAATTAATTGTAGATTATTCCATGTCTTTATATATGGAAGCTCAGCTGTGCCAACTTTTGATATTTTCTGTCTCTTTTGTGTCCTTTTTAGATTTTTTTTATCTAAGGAGCATAGATGCAGATTCCTCAGACAGAAAGTAATATTCAATTTTAGGTGAAGATATAATGTAGTATTCTGTTATCTACCACATTACTCTCCATCTTTTCATACTAAACTTTTGTTCTTGATCAGCACTGTGCATCCAGCAAAAATCCTCATTGAACTATCCATAATAATTTCTAGAACTATTCCCTGAGTGATTAACATTCAATCAAAAAACCCTTTGTATGAACAGCTCAGATTGTTCCTACTATACCTGCTACATGAGTTACCTTGAATATGTCTCTTTGAATTCCAATGTGTTGCCCCCATTCCTAGTTAAGTATTTGTTAGATGCTCTGGCATTCATCTTTGCTAATTATAACTCTTTATTACTTGTACACCTACAAGCCTCAGTCAGGGAATAGGGGTCTCATTTTGCTAGGTGTTGTACAAACTTGTAGTGAAAAGACAATCCCTTGTTTAATAATAGGCCGGTGAAACAATCCAATAGGCAAAGTGGGGTGGGGGGAAGAGTTAACAGAAATACAAACATGTTTTTTTTCCTCAGACTGGTTTGCACAGTATATATATTCTTTATTAAGCTAAATAATGTTGGGTCATGAGTCTATTTTGCTGCTTTTGTTATGCATCCTATCTTCTAGATAAAGTAGTCATTCTTCACTGAGCAACATCTTTTTTAGTGGTTGCTAGGACTTCATGCTGAGAATTGGTGATTTATTTCTACTGTTTCCTAGCTATGTTTTAAATAATCCATAGGCAGGACTATTTCTGAGTGTGAGAAACTTTCAGAAGTTCCTATAGCTTCTTGTAAGGGTTGTTGCTTAATGTATTTTGAAATTATATCTACAGATTTTCTGAGTTTATTACTCATGTCACCATGTTTCTAAGTCATTTGTGGAAGAAGCTTGCAAAGATTTTCACACAATTTTTAGAATCCCGCCAATAACTGGGTGTCATTGCTTCTAGTTTTAGGCTCTTTCATCTTGTCTGTAAATCTCTATTATAAGAGAAAGATATATTTCTCCACTTTTATATTTCTGGCAGATGCAAATGTGCTCCTGTTCATGCAGCTGCGAAAATTGAATCTGTTTGTCCCATTGATCTGAAAAACAGTAAAGCAGGGCTTTGAAACATACTCCTTTCTTGGAGAGAGGAGGGAACTGCCTTTTAAAAGATTTTCCGTAGTTTACTAACTACCTTTCTTCTTTTGAGGGAAGCACAGTTGTCAGGTAGAAAGGTACATGTTTTTGACAGGGTTGGACTTTTGGGCAAGTCTAAAACATTTTGAAAATGCCATATGATCCACGTTTAAATTTCCTGAGTGGAAGGGAATCCTTGGCCATTTTTTTAAAGCCTTGATTGGCAGTTATCTCCCTCCTATCATATTTGATGGCATCCTTTGTGAGCTCTTTGCTTGTCCTGTTACTAGATACTGCAGCTACTTATGAGATAGTGTCTATGACTTCTGGGCCAGCTATGCTAAGTCAGCTCTTAAAACTTCTGAATCCTGTGCGTAGCTAGTTGAGGGGTTAAGGAATGAGGATCATTGCTTGTTAAAGAGATAATCCTGATTGTGTCACAAGACAAGCAGGGCTGTCCCTGGGGCAGGGCAGGGACCAGGGCCAATCGGCCTGTGCAGGGTCCCCAGACTCTCCAACACACTGGGGTGGGGGGTGGGCAGGCCTTTAGCTTGTGGCCGCGGGGCTGGAGCAGGGCAAAGCGCAGCAGTGCGGGGCAGCGGGGTGGGGCTGAGGTTGGGTGTCATGCTCGCCCCCCCAAAGGACAACCCTGAAGACAAGAATCACTTAGTGGACAAGGAATTTGTTTCTTATGAGAGAAACTTGGATTTATAGTGACTTAGATGCATAGACTTTAAGGTCAGAAGGGACCACTAGGATCATCTAGTGACTCTAGAGATTCTAGTCTGACCTCTTGAAGACTTCAAGATACACAGAATCCAGGAGCAAGTGACCCATGTTTCAAGCTGCAGAGGAACGCGAACCCACCTCCCCCCCGACTCCCTTGAACCCACGCCAATCTTTCTGGGGGAAAATTCCTTCCCGACCCCAAATATAGTGATCAGCTAAACCCTGAGGACATGGGCAAGATTCACCAGCTGGACACCCAGAAAGAATACTCTGTACTAAGACTTGTTACATGTCATTCTTGTTTTAGCAGCGTGCATAGTTTTTGGGGTTCTTTACTATGAAAAGAGACCTTGATAAAAGGGAGATAATCTAAAGGAGGATGTAAGAAATGATAAAGGGATTAGAAGATATAAACTATGAATAGAGATTAAGGGAATTTAATATGTATACATTTTAGAGAAAAGATGAAGCGGGGGTATGAGATCATGCTATAATTACTTGAAACATAATATGTTGAAGAAAATATTTTTGGTTGCACAATGAGAAGCATAGAGAGAAAAGCAAAAGATTAAATTAGACTTTAGGAAACATATTCTAACCACATGTTCAACTGGATGATAGAACAATTTGCTGAGGGAGTTTGAGGCACTGTCATTAGAACTGTCCAAAAATAAATTAAGCAAAACTATTAGGAGGTATTATAAACAGTCAGCTAATGCAAGAGGGATGAACTTAATGACCTGTTCAGGTGTTTTCATAGACTCATGGGACTAGAAAGAACATTGCAAGGTCATCTTGTCCAGACCCCGGCACTTATGACAGGACCAAGCATTATCGTTCTAGACCGACCCTGACAGACGCTTATCTAACCTGCTCTAAAATATCTCCAGTGATGGCGATTCCACTACCTCCCTAGGCAATTTATTGCAGTGCTTAACCACTCTGACAATTAGGTAGTTTTCCTAGTGTCAGTCCAACCTAAACAGTCCTTGCTGTAATTTTTCCTCCTCCTTTTTGTAACAGCTTTTGATGTTCTAGAAAATTGTTATCCTCAGTCTTCTCTTTTCCAAACGAAACAAACCCCATTTTCAAATCTTCCGTCTGTGACCAGTCCATGCCTGGTGTAGCCCATCTGAAAATGCCAAAGTTAGGGCAAGCTGCAAAAGGAGAGAGGATGCTCTCAAAGTGGTGGCTAACACTGCAGTTAGATTCCCCAACTGGTAAGAAACAGTGCTTCTCATCCCCTGTACTGGTTATCAAGAAGCTAAAAACAAGAAGTACACAGCCCCCTTTATTGCATTTCACCGTTGGGGTCCCAATCATCAACTAGGTCCAGTAAAAAGATAAGTTATTAAAACTCTATTCCCTTCAACAAAATGTTCTCGTGTTCACCCACTGGCCAGCCACAGTGCTAGATCAATATAAGTTTGGCTTTTACCCAAAATACCACACTGCCAGCCAATCCTTTAGTAACTAAAATAAAGATTTTTTTAGAAAGGAAAAGAAACAAACAAGAAGAGAGATGTTAAATGGTCAAAGTAATCAGGTACATACAAATGACTTTAAAGTCCATATATACCTGTATCAGATTCCTGACGGAACTATGGAGTTTGTAGGCTTGTATAGTTCTTCTGATGTACCTGGATGGGTCTCAGTCCTTTGTTTCACAGCTTCAGTTGTAGATGCATTGATCCGAGCGTAGGAAGCAGGAATGAAGAAAAGATGGAGATTGTGTAGCTGCATTTTATTGTGTCTTGTTTCAAACACAGCCTTGTAGCACATGGGCAGGGAAAGGCACTTGCAGTCTCTCTGATCACAGCCATGCCCTGGCATGTCCTGATGACATCATAGATGTCATCCTGGCTTCTCTCCCGGGGCTCTTGTAAAGGCAGTGGCTCTCAATAAGTCAACGAGTTTGGATACAGACATATCACACATATCCATAATTTACAGTACAATGATGACACATACACAAACTATTATCATACTTAGCAAATTATAATCTTTCCAGTGGTACCTGACATGGCATATCTTTTATGAATTATTGTGATTTTATGATATTAATATTATAGATGGTTATCCCCTAATCTAGAGAGCATCTCACCCTAAGGTCATGTTTTCTAGACCTTTAACCATATTTTTGGCTCTTCTCTGAACTATGTCCAAGTTGTCCACATCTTTTCTGAAATATAGTGCTCAGAACCGGACATAATACTTTGGTTGAGACCTAATTAGCGCAGAGTGGAGCAGGAATTACTCCTCATCTCTTGCTTATAATACTCCTGCTAATACATCCCAGAATGATGTTAGCTTTTTTGTGTGTGCAAGTGTTATAATGTTGACTCATGCTTATCTTGTGATTCACTATGACCCCCAGATCCCTTTCTGCAGTACTTTTTCCTAGGCAGTCATTTCCCATTTTGTATGCTGAAACTGATTGTTCCTTCCTGTTGAGTTTTTTGCATTTGTCAACAAATTTCATCCTATTTACTTCAGACCATTTTTCCATTTTGTCCAGATCATTTTGAATTTTAATCCTATCCTCCAATGCACTTGTAACCCTTCTCAGCTTGGTATCATTCACAAACGTTATAAGTGTACTTTTTATGCCATTATCTATTCTAAATCATTGATGAAGACATTGAAGAGAACTGGAACCAGAGCTGATCCTTGTGAGACTGCACTTGTTATTCCCTTCCAACTTGACTGTGAACTGCTGATAAGTGATGGGAATGATTTTCCATCCAGTTATGCACCTACTTGCTAGTAGCTCCATCTAGGTTATTTTTTCCCTAATTAGTTTGTTTATGAGAAGGCTCACGTGGGACAGTATCAAAAGTCTTACTAAAGTCAAGATACACCTCATCTATTACTTCTGCACTTGTTCATAAGGCTTGTTACCCTGTCAAAGAAAGCTATTAGATTGGTTTGGCATGATTTGTTCTTGACAAAGTCATGCTGACTTTTACTTATCACTTTATTATCTTCTAGGTGCTTGCAAATTGATTTCTTGATTATTTGCTTCATATCTCTGGTTAAGCAGACTGGTCTGTACATTTCCCAGGTTGTATATATTTCCCTTTTTGGACACTATATTTACTCTTTTCCAGTCCTCTGAAGTCTCTCTCATCTTCTATGGCTTTTCTAAGATAATCGCTAATGACTCAAATAGCTCCTCACTCAGCTCCTTGAGTATTTTAGGATGTATTTTGTCAGGCTCTGGTGACTTGAAGACATCTAACTTGTCTACGTATTTTTTATTTTTTCCCTCTTTTAGCCTCTGATCCTACCTCATTTTCCCTGACATCTGCTATGTGAAATGTTCAATCACTACCTTTTCAGTGAAAACTGAAATAAAAAGTTATTTAGCACTTCTGCCATTTCCATTGTTGTCGTGCCCTCCCACCAATGATTAATGGGCCTACCCTGTCCTTGGTCTTCCTTTTGCTTCTAATGTATTTGTAGAATATTTTCTTGTTACTCTTTATTAGATGACCTTTATATTAACTTTGCGTTGTCTGTCTGTTCATCTGTCTGTCCTGTGCTTTCCCACCTTTCTCCAGCAGATGGCATAATGTTTATAGGTTTAAATGGCAACCTGCACCCAGCAGAAGACATCTTAAGACATCTGGCCCCATGCAGGGGTGCTGGTAGGAACCTGGAAATCCAGCATTTGCTGGTTTGAATCCTACCTAGGCTTGAAAAGCTGCTGTTCGTACATTTTGATTTGACCTATTTTTAGTCTTGATTGAAAAATAATATAAAAAACCCAATTTTTTTAGAACAGATGATCTTAAAACCAGCACACTAAAAGGGACAAAACAAGTACAGAAGAAATTCAGATTGGTCAGACTTCTTGTACGAGGCATTTTAACCATCGTGAATGCATTTGTTTGCGAAAGGTCAGCTGGCCAGTATAGCAGGTACAGTGGCCACCCATGTACATGCTGCACTGGCCAGCCAACCAGTTGCAAACAAATGCATTCACGGTGCTTAAAATGCCTCGTACAAGAAGTCTGACCAACCTGAATTACTTCTGTACTTGTTTTATCCCTTTTAATGCGTTGATTTTAAGGTGGGGTTTTTTTTTATATTATATTTGTCTCTAGATAGTTTAATCTTGTTTTGTGCTTTGGCCTTTAAAATTTTGTCCCTATATACTTATTTGTTTATATTCATCCTTTGTAATTTGACCCAGCTGTCACTTTTTTGTATGACTTTTTGAGTTTCAGTTTGTTAAAGATCTCCCAGGTAAGCCAGGATGGTCTTTTCCCATACTTTCCATTTTTCCTATGCATTGGGATAGTTTGCTCTTGTGCCCTTCCTAAAGTGTCTTTGAAAAACTGCCAACTATCATGAACTGTTTTTCCCATTAGATTTGCTTCCCCTGGGCTGTTATCTACCAACTCCCTTAGTTTGCTGAAGTCTGCCCTTTTGAAATCCATTATCTTTATTGTGCTGTTTTCTCTCTCTCTGACCATTTCTTAGAATCCTGAACTATACCATTTCTTCTACAGTTGTTTCCTTTTCCAAAGAATTTTTTTGCTGGGGTTCCTTATTATAGTGGCATAATCAATTATGACATTTTTCTTGTTTTTAAATTATATTTTTTATTTTCAATACTCAGTGGATGTAATACAGAGACACCAAAACCTTTTGATCACCAAATAACAAACATGAAATTAAAATAATTAAGCAGAGAATCATGTCTAAGGTGTATTAGCAAAAATAATAGCTTAAGCACCTTCCTGAACCTTTCACAGACCCTGTATTTTAAAGAACTTCCAGGACAAGCCTCAGTGCGCTGAAGTTAAAGGTCGAATTCGGTAAAGATTTAAAATTTGGTTTAAATATCAGATTTATTTGAAAACTAAACTCTTTAGGGGCAAGTACCACTATACATTTTAAGTTCCAAAAGGGTAGCCCTGTTTAGTCTAGTTCAGCAAAACAAACAAGGAGTCCTGTGGAACGTTTAAAGATTAAAAAAAATATATTTATCCCATGAGCTTTCGTGGGAGAAAATCCCACTTCATCAGACCCTTGTAGATGAAATTCCCCATCTTCAAAGCCTCTGATGAAGTGGATTTTCTCCCCCGAAAGTTCATGCGACAAACAAATGTTAGTTTTTAAAAGTGCCACTGGACTCCTTATTTGTTTTGCTGAACTAGACTAACTAGAACTAGACTTGACAAGAGAGTCCTGTGGCACTTTTAAAGACTAACAGATTTATTTATCGCATGAGCTTTCGTGGGAGAAGATCCCACTTCGTCAGACGCTTTGAAGATAGGAAAGTTACAGAATGGGAGGAAATTAAATGCAGGGGAGTGTGTGACATAGGATCAGGTCAGGCTGTAACAGCAAATCAAAATAGGTGTTAGGATTCAAAACACTGGGGAACAGCACATAGAGGAGGGGAGACTTGTCAACATGCACTGAGTGATTCACTGCAGGACTTCCTTTCCTAGGGGCTCAGGAGGGAACGTTTGAGGAGGGGTAATCTTTCTCCTGTCACCGGTAGAAGTGTTGTGTGGGCTGGCTCCCAGGGGGGCGGCTGCCCAGGGCTGGCTTAGCCCCCATGGACGCCGCCGCAGCCCGTGCATTAGGTGCAAGCAAAGAAGGCAGCTCTCTCCCTTCCAAACACACGTGGTATGGCCGGGGAGGGAGATCCTCGCCTTGCCAGGAGCCGCCCAGCGGGAAGCGACCCGGGAGCGTAGCAGGGCCCCAGCCCAGGAGGAGCGGCCGCCCCGAGGTGGGTCCCTTTGCACTGGGGGAGCCTCACCCGCGCCCCAACCACTACCCTGCCCCATTGCCAGCCATGGGGGGCTGGCCCGACCCCTCCCCGTCCCGCACGTGATTTCCTGGCTCCGTGTTTACTTCCCGGGTCAGAGCCTCTCCATCCAGTCCCCACGGAGCAGCAGCCGCCGCCTGCGGGGTAAGTGTGCAAGGCGGCGCGGGGGCAGCCCGGGTGGGGAACAGCAGCCGGGTCCCGCTGCCCCTTCGCCCCCTCACCCAGCGCCTCTTCTCTTGCAGGTTTACCCGGAGCCGCGGACCGAGAGCGAGTGTCTGAGCAACATCCGCGAGTTCCTGCGCGGCTGCGGCGCCTCCCTCCGCCTGGAGGTGAGTCTGGGGCTGGGCCGTGGGGCTGGCTGGGGACACACGGGCTCTCGGGGTTTCACTGGAGCCACTTTAACAACTCCGGCAAGTTCCCTTTCCCTGCCAGGGGAGTTACCCGTTCCCGTCTTCCCACACCCTGATTTTGGGTTCACACGCCTTGAAATGATTTAGTTTGGCCTCTCCTGGAGCTGGAGGATTTCCTGGAGCTGCGGTCGGGGTCCCGGGAGCCGCCTGTTCCCCAGGAGGTAGGGGAGCCCTTGAACAGTGCATCTGAAAAGGGGGCTGCCCTTTGGTGAGGAGAAGTGGGTCTGCTGGACAGATGAGACAGTGCCACTGTCTCCTCCACACTGAACAAATGACCCAGCCGTGTGGTGCTGCTGTTCATTGGGAAAGGGCTGTTGGGTGAGATTTTAAACCAAGTTTCCGAAATCTTGTGGTCAGTCAAGAGCTGGTTGACCACCTGCTGATTTTGAGTAGTTTTGTTTTTCCTGCTTAAATTCACTCTCCAGTTAGTTGGTTGAATGACTCTTCTGTTCCTATTCTCAAGTGGGTGTTGTGGTTGGGTGCCCTGTTGCAGTACTCATTCCACCAAGGTCTGCACATCAGCGGTGGATAGAGTGAACTTTGCGTGTAGCTCATGCTTTATTTTGAAGGTGTGTAATGCACAGGGTCCTATGTGCTTAAAAATGCTCTGTAAACAATTTGTGAATGTAAGAGTTTATTAGAAGGGAGTGTCCAAAGATAGTTTACAGGAACAGTTAAAATACTTTTGTATCAGACTCTAGCCAGTATTTAGAGCAGTGGTTCCCAGTCTTTTTGGTGCAAGGGCAACAGATACCATTTTTAGAACCCTGAAGGGCTGCTAGTCTCCACCATCAGCCCTCTCCCTCCCTTGCCCACTGCAGCCAGACAGAAGGATTTCAGTGAGGAGGCTGCTTCCTTGCTGATCTACCATCTCTCTGTGTCCTGTATCCCTGTGCACTCCACCCGGGGTCCCTAGGAAGTGGCTTCCTTCTGCAACCAGGGGGACAGAAGATCAGTGCTCCCCTCCTCTGGCCCCAGCAGGGACCCAGGTAGAATTGTTTGCTCTTTGCTGGAGCTGGGCGAGTGGAGCACTGATCTCCCCTTCCCTTGGCTCCAGCAGGCACCACAGTGTTTATGGACTTAGGTGGAGCACTTTGCCATGCTTCCTACTAGAAACGGGAAAGGGAGCGCTGATCTCCCAACCCCTTGGCTGCAGCAAGGAGTCTGCACCAGTCTTTTAGCCCCACAGAAATGTGTTCCACCTGGGTCCTTATGCAATGACTCCCTTTTGTAGCCAGCAGGAAGGGAGGCTGCTGGCCCCTTTGAAGGCCTGCTTGGGCCACTTTTAGCGCCCATGCCACAGTTTGGGAACTACTGATTTAGAGGTTCAGACTAGGTTCTCTGGTGCCTTTCCTAAGGCAAGAGAATCTTGTTTGCTGATATTTCATGTTAAAACTATTATCTTGGATAGATGAAAGAATATTAACTTCTTATCTTGTTTCTGCCTCCTTTACCTATAAAACAGAATAGGAAGGATGTTGGCAGAAAGTTGCCAAAATTCCGTTCAGTGACTTGATGTGACTTGTTTATGGCTTCGTTGACATGTAGTTAAAAAGTTGTTTTTTTTTTTTTGGCAAGTGAAAAGATCCCCTATATAGTGTTTCGGTGATGAAATTGTGTGGATTTTGTTAAATAAAACTAGCTTTTAGATGACTTGTCATGTAGGACTTAATTCAGTAAAAGTCCAGTGAGATCTCCTTGACATGTAGAATTTAATAAGCTCTTAAGGATCCATTGTTTTTAGCATTTTAAAAATACAGTATTTTATCTAAATCCTTGTATTATCCTGTGTATCTTCTACATTGCCTTTCCTGACATTGCAGATTATTAGGCTGTTTGCATATCACTTACAGATTTTGCATTACTGTATAACCAAAACATGCTGCTGTCTGACTTCTTCAGTGATGTCAAAAATCTAGTGTTTGTGTGACATCACCATAGGTTGAAAAGTTTCCTTAGCCCGTGGTGATGGAGTATTGGCATTTGAGTAGACCTGTAACAGTTATTTAGAATTTAAACTTTCCTTAGGAAGAAAGTTTTCATCATGTATAATTATAAAGAATAATTTCTGAATGTAAATAAATGCAGTCCCTCTTGGTTAGTGGGCTTTGCTGAACAGTAACAGAATGAAATTAACAAGTCTCTGGTCAGTTTTGCAACTGCTAATCAGAACCTTTGAGGCATGAATGAAACTTATAAGAATCACGTTAATTGCAGTGTTTCAGGTGGAAGAAAGTTATTAGTAAAGACAGGGTTGAGAGTGGTGCTGCATGCCTCTCCCCCCCCCCCCCCCCCCCCAAAAAAAAAAAAAAAAAAAAAAGCCCCAACCCTATTGGTTTTGGTAGAGGGAGGCAAGCCACAAGAGGAAGTATTAGGTTTATAGTTAGTGGTCTAGTAAGCATTGCAACAGAGTCCTTCTTTCCAGCAGCTGGATGTTGCATTAAAGCAGTAGTTTTAAGACTTTTTTTCTGGGGAAAATTTGAAGAATGTGCTCTGAACATACTATTTTGCAGTGTATCTATAAACTCCAAATTAAGAAAAACCACCAGAGGTTTGTAGGAAACTAAAAGAAAATGAATTTCTAAATCTGGATATAGACTAGAACCCTGTTTGTGCCGCAGGTCAGCCACGTTACAGCTGCTGCACTAATGGGACTCTGTTTACCAGGTTTTTCCAGTAAAATTAAGAAAAAGATATGTAGGACTCCCTTCCTTCTCTCCTCCAGTGCACCATAATACAAACCTTTCCAGTGCAAAGGCACTAAAATGGACAAGAAGGAGTCCACACACTGCAAAGGGCTCTTCCTATTAATCTCTCTGGGAGCAAGGGTAGGTTTTTGGGGCTTGGAGCCAGAGCTTATAGAGGAGGAAGCTTAGAATCAGGTTTTCTTTTGAGAAAGAGTATTCTGGAAACCAATATCAGGAATATTGTGCAGACTTCGTATTTCTCTGGATGAGCTCCTGAAAGGAGAAGCATGGGAGAAAATGGGAAAGAAGGGGAATGAGTAGTTCATCCACAGGCAGTCACAGGTACACATGTCCTGACTTATGTTTCCAAAATGTTCATACAACTGTCAAGGCTGATTAAAGAAAAGTAAAGCCACTGTAGCAATCCATTCATTTGCTGCTTCAACATCTTGACTAGAACCGTGCATGTGTGATCAGACTCTGTAGTGTCCATGATGCCCTTCCAGATCAAAAGTTCTCTGATCTGGGAGCATTCTT
>ML685801.1:15187046-15332612 GCA_007922175.1 Pelusios castaneus | reverse complement strand
GACGAAGTGGGATTTTCTCCCACGAAAGCTCATGCGATAAATAAATCTGTTAGTCTTTAAAAGTGCCACAGGACTCTGTTGTCTGAGATTTACAGTAAAAGCAGTGAGTCACAACATCCGCCCTGCCTGAGGCCACGGAACACCAATCCCCAGGAAAAGATGTAGGTCACCACTTAACAGGCTCTTCAGAATCAGGAGACGTACTCTGCAGTGACTATAGAGAGCTGCCAAGGAAACCTTCTTTAAATAAACTTAAAACTAAGGAGGCATTTGTAGCTCAATATAGATCTTGTTATGATTTTTGTTACTCTCCCCGGCTATGAATTGTTGGAGAAAGAACCAACTAGATCAGGGGTCGGTAACCTTTGATGGCCCCTGTGCCAGCCCCGCTCACTGCACCCTCAGCAGGTGCCAGGGGCAGGGATTCCTATTCTCCGCTGGCCCTGCCCCCATGCACAGGGCTCCTGTCCCCTGCTGGCCGTGATCCCCAGTGAGGGGGTGGAGCCAGCGGGGTCCGGGAGATCCACGTGGGCCATGGCTCCTTCTGCCCGCTGGCTGAGTGCGGCCAGCCGGGGTCAGGAGCCGCAGCATGCACGCTGCTCTTGTGGCTGCAGATCCTGCTGGGGGGCAGGGCCAGTGGGGGGAGCCTGAGCGACGCTATGTGCCACTCAGGATAGGCGCACGTGCCAAGTTTGGCATGCGTGCCGGGGGTTGCCGACCCCTGAACTAGACTGAATATACTAAGTGACATGAGAGACCATGGTGATACTACAGTTTGCATTTTTGAAGCATGCATGATTGACTCTGTGAGGAGGCCCCCCCCCAGATGTGGGGTGAGTGCAGGAAATCTCCAAGTGTTGGGTCAATGATGTGTTTTAAAAAAAATTATTAGATTGATATATCCAGCCAGGTTTACATTTCAGAATTAAATGCAATGACAGAACCAAAGTGGCTGGCATCCCCATCTTTCTCTGACCCATTGAAACACAAAGGTGTGAAGACTGTAATATATCTGTTTCAAGCTGGGATAATGGCTACCCCAGGAGTCAGAAAGGCTTAAGCTAGGCTTTTTCAACTTTTTTCTTATTGAACTCCACACCCCAACATGCTATAAAAATACCAGAGCCCAGTGGGAGTTGGGTGGGTACCTCAATGCTAGAGAGAAGGGGAGAGGGCCTTGAGACTCCAGGCTTCATCTCCTGGGAAGAGGAGGAAGGGGCTTCTGGGGCTTATGCCCGTGGGATGGCAGCCAGTTTAAAGCTGGCTCTACTTCATGTCCCCCTCGAAACCAGCTTGTGCCTCCCCCCTCTAGAGGGGCAGGGGAGCTATGTATCCCCATTTGAAAATTGCTGCTCTACTCCATCCTCTTCTTATTGTCCAAGTGTTCCAAAGACAAAGGGACACTCAACCAGATGTTCCCGCAGAAGCCATGGTTAAGCATGGAGGATCTAAATTCCACCAAAGCAGAAATTCTCTAAAGGAAGACTTTTTAATTTCTCTATCAGCAGATCTGAAGAATACCTGTCTATGCGTTATCTGACTCTTCCATAAGTGATATCTTCGCTTCATATGCAATTGACAATGCAGTAAGGCTGTTGCTTTACCTTTTTACCCACCTGCCTCTCTAAGGGTGTTTCCCAAAGTGCTAGTTAACATGTTTTTTGTGGGCAGAAAAGGGTTAATGTTTACCATGTCGAAGATGACCTGCTTATTGGAATGCTTTTCCTGGAAAAGGCCCACAAAGAAGCCGTCACGCAGCCTAGATTCTGTTCTGGAATAACATGGATTTGGTAACACAACTAGGAGCTGAATGACCCTAGAAGTTGATATTACTTAGGGTTGTCATAGATAACAATCTCTACAGAAGTTTATTTCTTTCAAAGACGGGCTTTAGAAACTGTTGGTTGCAAGTCATAATGTAATGTGTTTTCCAGTGACATGTCTTTTATAATGATTGATTGTCTGTTGCACCGGTACATAGATATGTCCTCCCCAGAAGCTTTTTACTTTCCAAGCTCCATCATCCCAAGCATGTCCTGTTGCCAAGGGGTGTTTGAAAGGTCACGATGCCTCAGAAATGGATAGGATTTAAAAAAAAAAAAGTCTGCGTCACCTGCAAGAGCAGGGAAACTGATTGAGGGAACAATTTTATCCAAGGTTAATGGAAGAACAGTTGTGTCTGATGAAGTGAGATTTTCTCCCACAAAAGCTCATGTGATAAATAAATATGTTGGGCATTAAAAATGTTTGTTTTTCTCCAATATAGTATCAAAGGGCTCCAGCCAAGGTTTGCTCTTTCATGGGGAAAAGAAGCTAATTTAGGACAGGGTGCTGGTAAATACTTGTTGGAACTGAAAAAAACCCCCTTGTTATTAGAATATACTGATGTAAATTATTGACAGATGTTTAGCATTTTGATGTTAGTTTTGCATAAGGTGATGTGTTTAATTTTTATTGAAGGAAGTAAAATAAAACAAAAAAGAGCCTCAACATAAAGCTGTACGCTTTTGTTGGCTTAGCTACCTCACACAGAAACCAAAACACCTGAATCTGGAAATTTCCTTCTTTGTTAAGCTAATAAAGGAGAATTCCCAGATTCAGAAGCTTAAATTTCTCTTTGAGGTAAACTCCCAAACTAACTGCCCAGTCCAGCCTCTTGATTTGGCTATCTGGAATGAAACTGCTGCAGCCAAACTCAGTGAATACAAGGTTTAAAGGGGTAGCTGTGTTATTGCAGAAAAACAAGAGAGTCCTGTGGCACTTTTAAAGACTAACAGGTTTCAGGTATTTTAACATGAGCAAAGGTGCAAGACCATTTGACCCAATTCAAGACTATTTTGAGAAAGTTAATAAAGACGATAAAGAATCTTAAAAATAGAAATTGCAAAGCAAAAGTGAGCAGGAAGACAGATCATATGAGGAAATATTTTGCAGAATGCAGTGGAACAAGGAGGAGACACTAGAACCACTGACTTTGGTTAAATGTACCTGAGTATTAGAATCAGACTCTAAGGATAAAGGTACTGATAATATCTCCACTGACAAGTATAGCAATAGAAAATCAGGTCCCCTCCACCCAAATACAATGAGGAGGAGATATCAGTTTGTCAGTCACAAATGTTACATAACCGAATATGGCAGCAATATTTCCTTTTCTGTTATTGAGGATCCAGGAGTGAGTGGGTAAGGTTCTGTGGCCTTCTCCCTGAAAGTCTGTGAGTAAACTTCTCAGGTCTGACTTTAGGCAACAGACCAATGCAACAGTCAAAAGCGGAACAATTGAGTCCTGTGGCACTTTTAAAGACTAACACATTTATTTACCGCAGGAACTTTTGTGGGAGAAAATCCCCCTTCCTCAGACACTTGAAGACTTGTAGATTAACATGGCTACCCCTTTAGAACTAGTCAAAAGAAGGTGAGGGTGAATTGTTAGATGCAGTTGCTATTGTCTTAAAGGTGGAAGTGCACAATACATTGTATGGAAAAACAGCTATGTAAATTCAGTAATGTGCATAATGACTCAGGGATAGCTAACTGTGGTTTATGTATCAGCAGTTGATATTGAAAGCAATAAGAAGACTGGAAAGTTCTGTGCCTCACTGGCAGGAAAAGTTAAGGGATTAGCCAAAGAATATTAAGAACTACCTGACAGACAATGAGAAAAAGATGTGAAGTGATTTGTACCAAGAGAATGACACCTTGGCTACGTGTGGATGTGCATTACATTGCAATTTTACTTTTCATTTGTACAACCCTAAATTAATTTCCTAATCTGCTTCACATAGTCACAATCTGAATACATAATTAAAAGCTAAATTTAATGTGGTGTACACTGATGTGGGTAAGCATCTCCAGTAATCCATCAGTGCTTGGAAGGGTACTCTTTTTTGTTTATATATTCGCTGGAAAGGTGGGGGGGAGGGTACCAGAAATCCCATCTATCATTCCACCACAATTCAGGAACCCTGTTGCTTCAAATCATCTATTATTTCCTGTGTATTGCTCAGAGTTGCAGCCTATCCAGCAGGATGTGCTTGATGGCCTTGCACACATGGTTGGTAACGCCCCTCACTGGATTTTCCAACTCAAGATTGATTTGCTCACTGACCAATAGCAAGCCAGCATTGCAAGCTGCCTGAACACTGTTGCCACTTGCTTCTCTGCTGTTAGCGCGGTTCTTGTTCTGGTGTCCCTATGCTGGAGGATTGGGGACACATAGTGCTGATGTGAACCGCCAAGGTGCATGTGTCTGAATGAAATACAATTATTGGTGGCTGTGTGCTCACCTAATTTGAGTTGATCAAACTTCATAGTGTAGACAAAGGCTTTGTATTACAGTTTAGGAAGCTAATATAATTAGCTGACTTTGATATTGTAAACTGATAGGTCATCATAAATGATATGGACATTTTAACTCCTAAGTTAATTAGCTGACTTGGGAGGATTTCAAAAGTGTACCATGATTTGTTTTTCTGGCCTAGATTTGCTTATTGATCAAGGTAGTTCAGAGTTTCACTTTAATTCTTTAGTTAAAATTGCATTTTAGGGAAACCAAACATCCAGTCACAAATGGAATCAACAGATTTTCCAGAATGCAGTGAATGATCGTAACAAAACTATTTTTATAGCTATTATCATCAAAACAATATATCTTCTTGGCTGCAGAGCAGTCTGGATGATCTGGACTCCCGGAATGGATGACTTCCTTACAGAGATAGAAATGAGAGAGAGGATATACTATACCCTAAATTATTTAAAAGAACGAACATTCATAAATAAGAATGTAAGATTAAAAAATCAAATTGTAGCCTATAACTTGGGGCTTGTGCACATGCAGTTTTTGCACTCGATCACAAAAGAGAAGTCCATTTGTGACAGATAATATCACAGTCTCCTAGCCAGGTGCTGATTTGTAAAAAGTGTTCCTAGATACTTCTGCTGTGTGATCATCTAAAAGCAGCGTAGGGACCCACCAACACATGTATCACAAATGACAAATGCATACCCTTGATTACAGTTCGAGAATCACCTTTTAAAACTTCAGAGCCCTATGTATTGCCTTAGTTATTGAAATGCAAAATCAACCAAGCTAGCAAGGCAGTACATACTTAAGGTGGTGTATAGCGTACATAATATTACTTCATCGCACATGGAACATTGGGGCCGGGCCCTGTGTCTTTTCTTGTGTGGAATGTGTACAGGTTACTCTAGAATGTATCTTTTTATCTGTGGAAAAACAAATGCTTATTCTGTACAATCCGTCTGTGAAAAGTAAGCTTTGCATTTGTGGAGTTACCTATCTGTGGACCTGATTTTTCAAAACTCTGCTTGTTCAATTGCATACCCTCTTCGTCAGCCTCCTCCTGACTATGGCCAAGGTGACTACCTTGCATACCAAGAGGAGGGTGCTGAATGGCGGGTGTGTGCATGTGTGCGCGCGCGCACTCTGTGATTGTGCGGCCTGTTTCCATTCCTCCTTTAGGTCATGTTTCTAGGCTGGGTCATGTCCACTGGCTTCCTGTCTGCCTTTAAGAGCAGTGAGCAGTGTCTGGGGTTCTCTGCTCGGCGTTCCTCAATGCCTTCCTGCTTTTTGGCCTGTGACCATCACTTCTGTTCTTGTTTTTCATTAGTTGTCCCACAAATTCAGTTGAGCCCTGGGCTCAGTAGCTCCTCCCCTTAGGCTGTGGGAGGGGCTTGTGCCCATCTGCTCTGGGGACCCCAGTTAGGTGCATGCCTACTGTGCACATGTAAACACCCTGAGTGCATGCAGAAAGCACATGTGTAGTTGTATGCAAAATCCCCTCATGCTGAATTGACTATATTTGAGCACACGCTTTAGAAATTTGAGATTGATTTGCAAAAGTATTATCTTAGACTTCTAAATTAGAGAAATTAGAAATGACTTATTCTTTCTCCTTTTTTCACTGTCCATATTATACCCTACACCATGATTTCTTGATTTACTGTGAGAAATTCCAGATGGGAAACTGTTAGTTTATTTCAGCAAAACAAACTATGAGTTCTGTGGCACTTTTAAAAACTAACAAATTTATTTATCACATGAGCTTTTGTGGGCACAATTCCACTTTGTCACACGAATGAAATGAAGTGGAATTGTGCCCACGAAAGCTCATGTGATAAATACATTCGTTAGTCTTTAAAAGTGCCACAGAACTCATGGTTTGTTTTGATTTTTCTGTGTTATCTATCCCTACTTGCCTCCTTTCATTGACATATACACTATTTCCAACCTGCCGGTTTTTTCTGTGTTCACTCCTCTCTCATGAGCGTGTGCTCTGTCCATTTCCACTTGATTGCTTTGTTTTTTTCTTCTTTCCAGTCCACGTCTTTTTTGCCACAGATGGTAACGCTCCTGTATTCACACTATGTATAGGATGGAGAAAGAATACTATATAATGAGCAGTGGCATGGGAAACAGCCAAGCGGAGGATAGTGTTGATTAGATAAGGGAAATGAGGCATAGACAACCATTGTAACAGAGGAAAGGCATAGGCAGTTGAGCCATAGACTCAGCCCCTGAATAAATATAGTTATCTATAAGGCAAGCTAGTAGCTAACATGTGAGCAATAGTATGGCAGAATTTGAAACAGTATTCCTCAATTAAACAGGGCAGGATCTGCTACCCCATCTTTGGGTTTATTTATTTTATGGGTTTCTGTTCTTTCCATGTCATTATTGTGGCATTATGTGAGTGTATAAGATAGGGCTGCGGGCAGTGAGAACAGGATTTTCCATGTTTATTTCAGGTTAGAAACAAATTTCATGGGTTTCTTCAGACGTTTGAATATTTAGGTAGGACAGATTCTGCTGTATTGCTGTCTTTGGCTCATCTCCAACATCATCCACACATGCTGATTCAATTATGTGCCCGTACTCAGCTGAGCACCAGCACCCCTGAAAATGGCTAGATAATGTTGCCTTTAGTTTCTACTCATCTTTTTCCTGTGTATCTGACTGGCATCTGCTAACTCTATAATGGATGTACATAAAGATAACCTTTTTGGAGGCTGCAGAAAAAAGATATAATGTTTACTTGAGTTGTTTGCCAGAACTGTAGTT
The DNA here is from genome assembly GCA_007922175.1 of Pelusios castaneus. Lineage (NCBI taxonomy): Eukaryota > Metazoa > Chordata > Testudines > Pelomedusidae > Pelusios > Pelusios castaneus. The sequence continues at coordinate 15,325,531 of ML685801.1, read as the reverse complement.
GATCCTCATTACTATGTTATAAATTTATTTTAATGTATTTTATTTGGTTTTTTTTTTTTGTACAGCTATCTGAAATAACTTTGTCAGGCAATGATTAGAATTTCAGTTTTTTTTAACTTAATTCAGTTAACTGTGGCCATCATTTTGGAAAATGACATGATTTGTAATACCAGCTGTGTGAGAGTCTGTAGCCAGACATTGTTAAAACAGTTCCACTTTGCTGGAGCTAAAGTTTTGATTTAATCAGAGTTTCCAGCAGCATCCTCTTGGAATGACTTATTGTTTGGCTTCTCAACCTACTTCTAGGATTGCTTATTTTTTTCCATGATATTTTCTTTAGTGATTTAATTCTTTTTTATTTGTAGCATCTGTTGTCATTTTGCTTTTTCACACGAGAGCAGCCTATAGGATTTTGGAAAGTTGTTAAAGTCCCTAAGCATTCATTGCTCCTGCATAGACCAAGAAGAAAATAAATAACCTGTTAACTCTTGCTACTTTAAATTGCAGGGGAGAAGGAATAGGATTAAATGTGGACACAGGACATACTAGAGAAACTGGTATTGCCGGTTCTGTTCTAGGTATCTTACAGCCTTGAAACTCACTCATTGCTCACACGCAGAAGTTGTGGTGGTGACGCCTAGACTTTGCTAGCCCTGTAGCAGCTTTGTTTGCTCATGACAAGTCTCACCATAACTGCATCCTGCAGCCAGTCATTCTACACCATTGCAGTGCTGGTCTGGACTGAAAGAGATGTAGCTAATCCTCCCAATGTAATCTCGTAATGCTCTTCAGTTAGAATTCTGATATTTCAGAACACTTACTCGGCCATCTGCCAAGCTACTTGTTAAAAGAAGCTGGTTTTAACTCTTCCAGTATAGTGCATGTGCCTTGTCTACACTAGAATGTTAAGATGTGTTAGTAGGTGTAAGATAATACTTGCTAACACTGCATATTTAAATCCTACTATAGCCCTTTAAGTGTGTGTTGCAGACACATCAGGCTTTTTCTCCTGCCTCACTTTGAATGCAAATTTGACATTAATTGCTTCTACACACAGTTCTGTTTCTCTCCCCACTTAAAATGAGAAAGCACAAGTGTTCTGTGGCACACTGGCAATGTTTAACATTTGCAAAGCACCTTGCTCGTTGTCATATTAAACACTTTTATAACGTGATGGAAAATTAACTTCTATCTGGATCTACTCCATCTGTTTTTGTTCAAATGGGATTCTTGCTCTGCCATCTTGTTGATGCACAAATCGTTTTTTAATCGGTGTGTCTACACTATAGTGGCACAACTGTGGCACTATGGTGCTATGCTGCTGTAGTGTAGAGGCTCAGCGTGGAAATGGAAGGATGTTTTTCTGTTGCTGTCCTAAATTCACTCCCCTTCAAGAGACGATAGCTAGGTTGACAGAAGAATTCTTCCATTGACCTAGCAGTGTCTATACTGGGGTTCAGGATAACTGTTTCTCTCAGGGGAGTGAATTTTTCATGCCCCTGAATGATGTAGCTATATTGACCTAACTTTTAGTTGTAGACCAGGCCTAAGTGTGACTCCGTTGTCTTCAGTACCATCTCCCTCCACTCTTCAGCACTACCTTAACATCCCACTTAGTCTATCATATAATATCCAGGTCTCCTATTTAATGTGTAGCTCCAAAAACACATGCTAGCTATTCTCTAACACCTTCCTTTTAGAATTAGAGGTCAGATTCTGATCTTAACACCAGTGATTTCAAATGGAGTTGCACCAGAGTTATATGGGTGTACCAGAGATCATTCTAATATGGCTCTTTAGAGCCTTTCTATTTTGGCTCACTAAGTGACTGAATATTTTCGCCATTTTTTGCCTTCGTGTTGATTTACATTATGGATAGTAAGAGTTTCTAAGTACATAATAGTTTAAAGCATTTCCATTAGTTTCTATTTCTTTTTTTAAAATGGTATTTTGGTAAGTTTTCAGTATGACTTTCCTCCCCATGAGGGTTTTCTTGTGGTTTGATGTATTTGGTGATAACACCTGCACAAGTCCCATTAATATCAGCTGTGTCTGTTCCAAAAGCACTGTAGTCTGTAATTTGCAAGATCATTCCTAGGCATGGTGTAATGAATTCAGGACAGTGGTTCAACGTTAACTTTGAATTTTTTTGTTGTTTTCTAAATGGTGTTCTACATCACAACTGTAAAAACAAAAACCAGCCAGCCAACCAAACAAAAAACACAAACAAGTGTAGGTAGGCTTTTTTGTTTAGGGTCATACAGGGAGTTATTTCTCTGATCATTCTTTTCCATGTATTCTTCTGTCTGTTGTTTCCTGGTTAGTGCTCACCTTGCATTGACTGGTAGCTGTTTTTTGAAGCAATACTACAGTTTAACCCTTGTCAGCATTTTTGTAAATGGTTTATGTGAATAGAAGGATATTTGTTCTTGTGTTTGTTGTGTCTAGAGGCCTTCCAGTTCCTAAAAAAATAATTTCAGCACAGCGTTATATCGCTTGTCTTGTTACTGTTTTGCTTTATCCCTGCATCTTCAGAGTTGTTTGGATTTTCAATCATTTAACTCACACTAAAATCTGTGGTAGTTGTACAGGTCAACTTGCGTGCAATATTTGAAGAATTTAGGAATTAGAGGCTAATTGCTGTTTCTCAGGCAGTTTCCTACTACACCTTTTTGTAACTGGCTGTAGTTACTGGGCAGATATAATGCTATTATAAAGTTGTATGTCTAAATAAGAACAGGGTGAATCTTGACTCAATTGATAAAGTACTTTTTGAAAGATGATATTTGTAGGAGTAATTAGATTATCCATAACCATGTGGTAATATGGTAATCTTGTCTCTCTGACTTCCTTTCTTTTTTTTTTGTAAAGTCCATTTTAAGAGGACCAAAAAGACTACAGTGGTTCAAGGAAATAAAAGGTATTGTTGTTCGTTAAATTATACTATCATTTCCCATCTTTATAATACAGTGCTTTTGTGGGAGTTAATAGATTCTTCTTTCTTCTTTTTACTTTCCTAAGCTTCTTTCAAACTCAATCAGGAATGAACACGATTTTTAAAAATGTGTGCCTCAAGCTAGGTGCCTAAACAACAGGTTATATGATTTAGATTACAGAAAATCTCTCTTTCAACTGACTTCAGTGGAAGTTACACAGCATTTTGAAAATGTCATTACTTACTTAGGTGCTGTGTCAGATCTGGGCAGTAGCAGCTATACCAGTGCTGTGATCACTGTATCACCAATTAGTTGCCTGGGAGTAAACCTGACATTTTGTAGAAAGGGGATGGATTAGAGAGAGAGAACTACGAGGATAATTAACCCTTTAGTTCAGACAGTAGAAATGACACAAAAAGGAAGTACTGGGGGGAGAGAGGCAAGTAAGAGGCAGACAGGTTTAGAGTCAGCCCCAAGAAAGACCACTGAGGGAGAGATCGCCTCCTTCTCCTATCTTTGACCTCAGGCACTCAGGATGATGTATTATTTTGAATTATGTGCTGCACAATGCTGTGAAGGGAGTGAGAAAACACTACATATAAAGCAAAAGTGTCTCCAAACCGTCTTTGTGTGCAGCAGATAATGAATAGAGGGGGTGTGCTTTCTTAGAGGTGCCTAAATAAGAAGTCAGGTGTCTGCCTTGGCATTCTTATTTTAAATCTTGACTTTAATGTGCCCATATCTAAATTCCACTGATGTGTTCTGAATACTGTGGGTGGAACTTGTGAAGAATAAATCCACAGGAGTAAAGGCGTTTGTGGAGGGGTACATTAGAACTTTTCTTGTCATATATTGTGGTGGTTAGGGGATTTTTTTTTTTTAATGACATTGATGTTGCTAAAAACAAAAGCTATATTAGAGAAACATTTATACTGACAGAAAACTCCTTTAGCTGATATAGGCTATTTCGCGTAGTGAATCACAAAAGCACTTCCATTAATATTACTGCATCTACGCTAGGATTTCTTCAAGCCTCTGACGAAGTGGGATTTTCTCCCATGAAAGCTCATGCGATAAATACATTTGTTAGTCTTTAAAAGAGCCCCAGGACTCCTTATTTGTTACACTAGGAAAGTTTGTAATTATACTGACAACACTTTTAGATTAGAGTAGGCTCATTATACCTCTGGCCAATGGTGTTCTTTACCTCTGGCTGTAAAAAGCCTGTGGACTGTGATACTAGTTTAAACTTCCCTACTGATTTTTTTTTCAAATTATAAGAACTGACAGCTGACAACTCAGAGATATCGATGATTTGCTCTTAAAGAGGATGGCAATAGCCAATTGCTCAGAGAAGTCTTCCCTACTTAGAGTGCATCACAGCCTCTGGACAAATATATTAGTAGTTTCTGAGGGCCTAGAATTTTTTTTGTATTCATTTGGCTCCTTCTACTTACTGTAATCTGCCAGAGATTTTAATCAGTTAGTTCTAAATTTCTCTCCTCTCCCATAAATTTTGGTACAAAATTCACTGGAGAACTGTATTGCTAACTACAGGCATGATCTCTGTTCCTTTAATTAGTGTTTCTTGGCATCTTAATTGATTTTTGCCATGTTCTGGATGGTAAAGTTTGAACTGTTGCTTTGCTGGTTCAGCAGTCAGACAGTTTCATTTGAGTCATTGCTCATAGTGAACTTCCCTGCCCTGACAGACTTGTAAGATGCCTTTGTGTGTGTCCAGTTGCTTTCCAGCTACTATTGTTCTGTCTCTGGTACCCTTCACTCAATCCTTCAGTTTTTATCCATCTCAAATCTAGACAAAGCGCTAGTAGCTGCTCACGTCTGGAAGAATAGGATCACGTTAATTCTCTACCTTAACTGGCTGATGCAGTTATCTCATTTTCAGGGGCCTCTACCATTTCCCACACCATAGCTGTGGGTCTGGAACCTGTTCATAGTTATGAAACTGGACATGAGAGCATGCTCATCCCACCTCTGAACATCATCCCTCTCTGTCTACTTGTGGATTTGCTTTGAGAGATTCTTCCTGACTGCAGAGAAGGAAGCCAAAATAGTCAGCAGCCAGGAAACTCCATTTTCGAACACATCTCTCTTTGCCAGGGACCGTACACTAACAGCCCCTTTGCTTTTTCTTGTGACTCTTCCCTGGGCCTCTTCCTTGTTTTGGGATTGATGTCTGTTCCTTAGCTGTGCCAGAACACACTGGGCCAAAGATTTAGAAACTGCTAAAATTCTCTTTTCTTGTGAATCTCTGAGGCTTGAACATGTTAAAGGTTACTTCCTTCCTCCATCTCCAATAGGTAATTGTAATGACGGGTGTGAACTTACTTGGAAAGGGAGTAGGATGGCTCAGGTGAAATATTCTCTGTTCATGGGCATGTGAAGGGATTTAAATGTGATTACTTTTGGAGGGGCACTTTAAACACCATCTGTCCCTGAGCCATGTTACCTTCCTCTCCCTTGCTGCCTTCTCAGGCTTCCTGCTCATCTCCGCAGCATCCGTTTCCTCCCTTCTATTATCCTGGGCTCCCTTCTGGGCCAGGTGGGCTCCAAGCACTTACTGGAGGCTGGAGATGGGAAGGGTGGGTTGGGAGAGGAGGGATGGGACAGGACTCGGCAGACTTCCTCACTCCCACCTCTGGCAGAGCTGAGCTGCCAGTCTAGCTCTCTGCTCCAGGCGCCATCTAGTAGGATTCAGCAGGAGTGCTAGCTGCAGTGCCTTTCACAGGTAAGTCCCGTCAGCTTTGCACAGCCCGTCTCTCACCACTGCAGAAATTGGGGAGGATGGGCTTGGGGAGGAATCCCACGGCAAGAGGTGGCAGCGAGGAGCTGTAGTGGAGATGATTATTGGGGAGTGGAATGGGCATTCTTCTGCGTGCCCCCATTTATGCACCACACTGTTTCTGTTCAAGCAGTAGTAAAATATAATAGTTCTGATAACGGCTTTATTTGCATTCTGGAAGGTGTTAACAAATAAATCAAATGGGGTAATTCAGCCATAGCGGCCTAACTAAATTTGGCAGGTTACCATAAGTCTCTGCCTCCTCAGTCCAGCATGCTATTTCAGTGGGCAGAGAGGAGTCAGATTTCACTGAGAGTCTGTTACTTTGCAAGAGGAGTAAATATTTTTCCAAAGGAGCTGAATAGATAGTTGGTCCTACCCAGGAAATATTGATTTTTGTCACAGTGATGTTTGTCTAAACCAGGGGTCTCAAACTCAATTCACCACAAGGGCCACATGAGGACTAAGATATTGGTCTGAGGGCCGCATCACTGAAACTTTTTCATACAACAGTTTTTAAAACCTGGCTGGGCCACCAGTTTATTTAATTAAAATTAAATTAAAAAGTAATTAATTGAATTCAAAGTGATTGTAAATAAAATTAATTGGGTTTAATTAATTGAATTTGAATGAATTTTTAATTGAAATTTAATTTTACAAAGGTTTTTTAAAAAATCTTTTGAAAAGGTTTTTAATTAAAACTAAATTTTTTAAAGTTTTTTTTTTTTTTAAAAGAGAAGGAAAGGGGAGAGAAGGAAAGGGAAGAGAAGAGAAAGAGAGAAGGAAAGGGAAGAGAAGAGAAAGAGAGAAGGGAAGAGAAGAGGAAGAGAAAGAAAAGAGAGATGGAAGGGACCATGCAGAGCGATGGCAGCCAGCTGCGACCCTGTTGGAGCCATCGATCTGAGACCCAGCCAACCCTGGCAGCTGATTGCGGTTCCTCCTGGCGCCAGTGGTCCGGGGCCTGGCCACCCCCGCCAGTGGCCTGCTCTGGCCCCTGCCGGGGACAGAAATCCAGGGCCCAGCCAGCGGCGGTGTTGTACTGCAGGCCCCACTGGGGCTGAGGCTGGCAATTTGGGGCTGGGCCACAGGCCGTTGGCGACAGGCCTAGGGGTGGGCTTGGACCCAGGCTGCACACCCATTTTGGGGGCAGTTGGCTCCTCCCCGGCTGCCTGGCAGTGGCTGCCGAAGCCCCTGGAGGGAGGGGATGGGGCGTGGCCCGGAAGGAAGCACTGCCAACGTGCCGTCGGCAGGATCCTGGGTGGGAGGCAGCCGGCACAGGCGCGGCCACTTGAAAAGCTGGCCAGGAGTTGGAGACCCCTGAACTTCGGGTCCTGTCGCGGGCCGCAGGAGGGAGCTCCGCGGGCCGCATGCAGCCTGCAGGTCGTGTGTTTGAGAACCCTAGTCTACGCAGTGTTTAGGCGGGTGGCACTCAGTGATGGGTTTTCTTGTTCCTTTGCTTCTTGGACTCATGGGCCTTCTGAGAAATGCCTTCCTAATTTCATAGCCCAAGGATCTCTTTCATGATTCTCTAACTGACACATTGCCGGTGTCGTATAAACTACTTGATTAGAATGTGTGTGGAAGCTTAAGTCCATAGCATGAAAGATTTTCGGAGTAATCAAAACTTTGTTAGCCAGAACGCCTCTATTTCTGCTTTATGTTGTAGAGTCTAGGAATTCTTTATTTTGGGCACCATGACTGATTCATTGGGACCCACCAGAAGTCTTCTCAGCAAAACTATGGCTGTTTTTTTCAGCAGGAATGTTACTCTTAATTGCACTATCGTATCCTTCTATTGTCAATGTTTGAGATTTTCAGAAAACTATTTTGAACTATCCTGAACTTTGTCTGCTCTTCCAAAGCCTTTCACTTATGAGCACAGACTGTATTTTATATACCAAATACCTGCAAAATCAAGTCTTTGTAATTGTAGTCACAATTGCTGAAAACAAAATTGAAGTTGTGGATAGAAGGATGGAGACATCTTTTTGAATAGCTCAAAGATAATATAATCAGTTAAAAGCTGTTTTAGTGGATTATAAAACAAAACTCTTTGCGTGCTGAGTTTCATCTAGAACCAAAAGCAGAAGTAGCAGAAATGTACAGCTCCCAAAACAAGATTTTAAATGAAAATTAAACAGCCATTAACTGTAGAATCCCTGCAATAATTATTCTTGTTTAGCTTCTGGCACTTTAACAAGGATTTTAATTGCTTCCTGAACACATTGAATTCTTCCCATCTGCAAGAAGACTGTTCTGTAACATTTATTTTTGTATTTGTATGGTTATTGCTGCATTTTAAAATTTCCTTTAAATAGCTTTCTTTTTTCCCATCTTCTAGAATTGTCAAGGCTTATGCATTTTCTCCCCTCATGAAGTATTCCTGCCCCATGCCAAAAATCTGAAAATAATGTTCCTTTCCCTCCTTAGTTACTAGCTAAACCTTTTGTTTCAGAAGGCATAGGACATATCCAGGGGAATGGACATTTTAGACTTGATGCTGACTAACAGAGGAAGTTTGGGGTTTTTTTGGGTTTTTTTTGTTTTTTGCAAAATCTGAAGGTTGAAGGCAATTTGAGTGAAAGCGATCAAAAAAAGATGTATTTAATGATTCTAAGCAAGGAAAGGCAGGAGACAGAGGAGCAGCTGATTAAAGGAACAAGAGAAAACAATTCTGATATGAAGGAAGGACAAGAATAAGATGACAATATGGTTGCTTTAGGACCTCTTTAATGACCTGAAAAACAAAAGGGAATCCTGCGAAAAACAGAAACATGGATGAATTGCAGAATGGAGTAGCATAATGGGGACAAAATCAGAAAAGTGAAGGCACAAATAAATTGCACCTTGCCAAAGTCATAAAGTCAATAAGAAGAGATTACAATAAATTCGGAGCAAGAGAAACACTAGGGGAAGTGTAGGTCCTCTGCTTAGGTGGGGGTGGAGGTGAAATAACTGATGGCATCAAGGAGACTATGATGTCTCATGCCTTTTTTTGCTTCAGTCTTCATTTAAAAATACTCCTCAGAATATTAACAATAAGGGGGAAGGAATGCAAACCAAAATTGGGAAAGAACAGATTAAAGACTATTTAGATGTTAGATGTAGTCAAATTGGCAGGGCCTGATGAATTTCATCCTAGATACTTACTTAACTACTAGCTGAAGCAATCCCATAACATTAGCAACTATATTTGAGAACTCATGGAAGGTGGATGTGATTCCAGAGGACTAGAAAAGGGCAAACATAGTACCTGCCTTTAAGAAGGGGAACAAAGGTGACCCAATGAATTATAGTTGTCAGTCCAATAGCTGGAAAGATCCAGAGACATATTATTAAGCAGTCAATTTGTAAGTTCCTAGATCAGTGCTTCCCAACCTGTGGCCCTCAGGGGCTTTCAAGGTAGCTTGCCACTCCCCTCCCACTGGCTGCAGAAGGGAGCTGCTGACTAAAGACCTAAGTGGAGTGTGTTGCCATGTGGCTAAAGGACATTGTAATGTATAGTGAAATTACTGGTGATCAGGACATGCACCCCTTGGTCAAATTGGAAGGAGTTACCCACATGAGGAGCTGCACTGAGGTTAATGGGACTTCTTGCATGTGTAACTACTCAGCGTTGTCAGCAAGGGGCTCATATCTGTTCTGCTTAAGGTCCTTATGTGACCCTTACTATTACAATATATGAGCGCCTCACAGATTTTTATGTATTTATCCTCTCAACACTTCTGTGAGGTAGGAAAGTGTTTTTAATCTCATTTTACAGATGGGGAACTGAGGTACAGAAAGATGAAGTGACTGGCCCAAAGTCACATAGAATGTCTGGCCACTGTACAACCCTGAGAGAAGTTAAACTGCCTTCCTGTTAGTTGACATGTTACCATTCTTTGCTTTGGGGAACAAATCTCAAATTATTATTTTTTTTAAAGCCTTCCAAAATGAGAGAGATTCTTATTTCTGTCTCTTTCTACCATTCTGCTTAATTGTTGATTCTCTACTACTCAGCTTTAGAGCTTCCTCTTATGTCCATAGCTGAATCCATACTCCGGATCCTGGCCCTTATAAAATTGAGTTTTTCCTCAGTTCAGCCACTAATGAACAATAGTTTGTATTGCAGAAACAGCATGTACATAGCAAGAGGGGCATGCTGAGCTGAATGGGTGGGAAGACTCTTTTCTCTCCCTGTGGAGACCAGTTGGGTCTTCAGAGTTTGTCATCGACAAAGTCCAGTCTGTGTTTTGATGTGCTACAGTTATAGCTGGTCTGTTTGAGGTAACAAGATCCTTTTTATGAGCACAAATTTTTGTACCCGTCTTTAAAATATAGCTTTGTAATTCTCCATGTTCTTTCATGTTTTTGTTTTACATTGGTTTTACTTTTTGCCCCTTTTTTAGACATTTGGTTTTTTACATTATACAGACATCAGAAGAAATCTTGAATTTATATAAAATGCATCTGTTCTATCAGACATCTCTGGGTAGTTGGACTGATTCATACTGTTTTATCTTTTCAGATCGGAAATAGGGTCAGGAAAATTTCATAAAAAATACTCTTGCTTTTTAGACGTAGAATTAATTCTGATATTAATTAACAAGAACAGAACAAGTGCTCTTGGCCCCTCAGTTGAATCCGGGAGAAGCCCAGGCTAACACATAGACCCCTGAATTGCAGATCTGTTTTTCCTTCAGTGAGGGGTGCAAGGGACGGGTACTTGTTCAGTCAGAATAATGTTCATTCTCTTCAGTCATTCCAGTTGCTTCTTCCAGCCTCCTTGCCTTACCTCAGTCTTGTGTGGATTGAGTTTTAGCTGGCTTGCTGTCATTCAAACCCTAAACTTACACAGATGCTGGGTCATTTGTTTCACTATGTTGGGAGGATTGGAAGTAATACAGGCATGCAGCAGGCTGTTATCAACATACTGAATGCGGTATAGCCTGTGACTCCATGTTAACCCTTCTAGTGGTCTTTTATGCATGTTGAACAGGAGAGCTGACAAGATGGAACCCTGTGGGTACCCACCGTGGGAGAAACTTGGGGGCAGATGAGATTTCCCAAAACTGCCCTCTGAAACCTTTAAATATAAATGACTACACCTACTCAACAGGGACGCCATACACACCTGCAGAGAACTGTAGATGTGTCTACACTATGAAATGCATAAATTTAGAATAATGAGCATGGAGACATAATCTAAATATAGATGAGAATAATCACACTGTCTCACTAGTTCAGTTTCTGTCCCATGCCCAGGTCTGCAAACCTGAGAGAGTCTGTGGACACCATATTTGCCCTGCTATAATCTTTTCCCACCATCTTATCTCAGCAAGGAGAAATGGACTCAGGTGGGTGGCTAACAAGGTTACCAGCATCAAGAGATGATCTCTCGAGGAGAGGTCTGTCAACATCTTTCATAAAAAGCAACTGACACCTTCATCCGCTTTCCTCCTGAAACTCAGTACCTTTGACAAACTGACTTCTTCTGATGTGGAGCCTCAGTATTATGGAGCCTAAGATTAGGCATCTAGGTTTGAAATTTTTGGCCTGGAGTCTTATGAACTAGGATTATAGATCTAATTATACTAATTGGCTGTTAGCCACCATGCCGCTTTTCAGTATATGCCATGCAGTGTGGCTGAAGATAACATTGATGTTAAGGTGACAGCCTGTCTTTAGCGAAAGGGTCTCTGACAAGTTTAATAGTAACATACACATGCTGCATTCTCTGTCAGCATAGGTGTATTTATCACGTATGCTGGCAAGACAGCACATTCATTCTCTGGACTAGAGACAATATTTTACAGTGCTCTCAAGGGACTAGCTGCCTTTTTTTTTTACAGAGTAGTACTAACAGCCTTCAAAAGTCCAGCTGTGGGTGAGTTGCACTGATCTGAGACATTTTAGTGAAGGGTAAAAAGAAATGCAGTAGGATTGTTTTCTTCCCTGTTCTCAATGTGTTGGAAAAATGAATAGCTTAGTAAACTAAGTGGCCAGTTTTGATTCCCAGGATATGCAGTTATTGTTAGTGAGAACTTAGTCTAAGCAGATATACGCCCAAGTCCAAACACTCTACTTAAGAATGGGAAGAAAAGGGAAAAGGATCTCAATATCTTCAACTCAGTGCAGCAAAGCACTCTCATTTGCTCCATTTTTGCACAGCTGCCCCCATTCTCAACGTCCTTGCAGTAGACCAATACGTAAAGTAGGATCCATGCCTACATCTTCAGGAAAGAGAAGTACCATTGACTTCTAGTATAATTCCTTACACTCCACCACTATTGCATTAACATTTTTTCAAACACCTAACTGTTTAATCATATTTTTTTATCTTGGGATCATGGCAGGATATGAGTGTTTTGTTAACGTATTGAGTCAGAAAACATAAATTGTACCTATACTTATGGCCTGAGAGCTGTTTGGTATTGTCCCATGTGAAATAGACAGCCATTATATGATGGCACAGCACTTGATTCTGAATGTCTGTTTGCAAAAGTATAAGAAATACGTGATAGAAATGTCATGTATCTTATTCTCTATTTCTAGAAGTTGTATGAGATGATTAGCATGTTGTCTAATGGAATGAAGGTCATCTTGGGTCTGACGACTTGTCCAAAGGAATTTGAATTATTATTTTTTTAGATGGAGTCAATTTTAATATTCTCTGGTATATACGTTGACTTGTTGATATATTTGCAGCAATGCCATCATGTGATTCTATCAGCTTTTGTAAGCTAAGCAATGTGAGACTGAGTCATTGCTGTGCTAGGAGATCTCCGAGGCGCACGTGTATGCTTGAAGATATGGAATTAATGATTCTGTGTCACAGAATTGCAGGACTGGAAGGGACTTTGAGAAGTGTTCTAGTACAGTCCCCTGAACTCAAAGCAGGACTTAAGTATTGTCTAGAGGATCCCTGACAGGTGTTTATTCCAGTACTTACCCACCCTGACGATTACAAAGTTTTTCTTAATGTCCAACCTTAACAGCCCTTGCTTCAATTTAAGACCATTGCTTCTTGTCCTATCATCAGAGGTTAGAGAATAATTTTTCTTCCTCCTCCTTGTAACAATCATCTATGTAATTTAAAATGGTTATCATATTCCTCTCTGTCTTCTCTAGAGTGAACAAATTCTATATTTTCAATCTTTTCTCATAGGTCATGTTTTCTAGGCCTTTCTTCATTTTTCTTGCTCTTTTCTGGACTTTCTTCAATTTGTCTTAATCTTTCCTGAAATGTAGAGCCTAGTCTGAACACAATACTCCAGTTGAGGCCTAATCAGTGTGGATTAGAGTGCAAGAATTTCTTCTTGTGTCTTGCTTACAACACTTCAGTTGATACATCCCAGAATGTGTTTTTTTTTTTTTTTTTTTCCCCCCCCAACGGTCTTACATTGTTGATTCAGATTTAGCTTGACCCTGATTCCTTTCTGAAATACACTCTCCTCAAGTGTCATTTCCCATTTTGTATGTGTGCGACTGATTTTTTTTTTTTTTCCCCTTCCTAAGTGGAGTACTTTGCATTTGTCCTTATTGGATTGCATCCTATTTACTTAGACCATTTCTCCAATTTGTCTAGCTCATTTTGAATTTTAATCCTATCCTCCGAAACGCTTGCAACCCCTCCCAACTTATCATCTGCAAACTTTCTAAGTGTCCTCTCCATCAGTGATTTAGGTAGTGGCATAAAGATATTGAGCAGTACTGGACCTAGAACTGATCCCTGTGGGACCCCCACTTGATATGCCCTTCCAGCTTGACTGTGAACCACTGATGATTCCTTTCTGGTTTTCCAACCAGTTATGCACCCTCCCCCCTCATAGTAGCTCCATCTAGGTTGTATTTTCTTATCAGAAGAGCATGTGAGACCATATAAAAAAACCTACTAAAGTTAAGATACACCACATCAATCACTTTCTTTCCATCCATAAAGCTTCTGGCATTCTTCCCTGTCTGTTAGTATTAAACTAGTTCCACAGTGTGGTGTTAGGAGGCTCCATGCTGCTCTAGACCAGTGGTTCCCAACCGTTTCAGTAACACCGCACACTTCAATGAGACAGACATTTCCCTCACACACCCACTTTTTTCAGCTAAATTGATTGCTCATAAACATGACATCTACTGACATTTACTATGGTTACTGTCTTACTAGAGGGGTTTGCAACACAGTGCGTACAGTAAGCTAAAGAAAGATCAAATGTATCTAAAATTTCAGATCTACCAGAAAAAAATACACATCATCTCAATTTTGCCCTTTGGCCACCTGCATTTAGAATGTTCACGGTTTAGAATCGAGACTGATACTGCGCTTTTAATTTGATGATTAATTTTCATGAGTTTCATGAGTTGTAATTTTGGTTGGCTAGAGTATTGTTTAAGATGAAACCATGTTTGTTTTACACTAATTTTCATTACCTATGTACAAAATTTCATGGCACACTTGGACAGTTCTCATGGCACACTTTTGTGCCATGCCAGACCAGTTAAAAACCACTGCTCTAGACACTGATTTTTCAGATGAGATCTAAAACTGAGATCCCGCCCCTTGCACATATTACACAATCCCAGCACATGTTTTCGTTTGCAAGAGGAGGATTCTGAGACCAGTGTTCAGGCCTAATGACAACTTGGACAGTTGCATTCTGACAACCCACATTCTACCTGCAGTTCCAACTGGGGGAAAAAAAAATCCTTTAACTTTTGCCTTAACTGAACAGTTGCCAAATGGTGGTATGCAGGCCACCTCCTAATGGTCCACTTGTTGCTGGGAGGCTGGCCAGGAGTGCTCCAGTGTTGGTCCCGCCCCCGAGCAGCGTGGTGGCCCGGCCATTCTGTTCCCTTTGTGTCCCCTTCCATCCCTGCGGACACAAAGTGGTTGGTTGGCTGGCCAGGAACCACTCCAGCACCAATCCTGCCCCCAAGCAGCGTGGTGGCCACTCCCTCTTCCCAGCCCCACCCCTTTCCCCTGCCCCTACTGGAGACGGTACTATGGTGGAGGCTTTTTATGTTGCTGGTACACATCATGGTAGAGTTTGAGAACCGTTTAAAATTAAATCATTTTGTAGTGTTGTTGTAAAATGTTAACCGGTTGCATATTTCACCCTACTTACGTTTCAGAAGTGGATGAGATTATCCCTGTGTGTACCATTTAAGTTCATAAAGCAGTTTGCAATACATCAGGATTATGGAGTGACTCCAGTATTAGTTTATGATAAATAGCTGAGCAGATAGGTACTTGAAGATGCTGAGGGGTTTTTTTTATGTGAAAATACAAATGCGGTTGCATTCTCCAATCTTTCCACATTTATTTTTATATTATGTCTCTCCTTTGCCTCCTCCAACAACAACAAAGTGTAGTAAGAGTTGAAATATTGTTGAAATGTTCTTTCAGTTTTAGGTTTAAAGCAAGTTTACTTAAGGACTCATTTTAAAATACCAAGAACATGCTTCCTGCAGTCCTGCAATGCCATTTTAAAGGCCCACCCACAATCAAACATCCAGAAAATCTAGGTGATTGTACTGCCTGTGTCTGAAACGGAATCTACTATCAAATAAATTTATCTTTAAAATGCCACAGGACTCCATGTTTGTTTTTACCTGAAGTCTGGATTTTCTGCAATTTTCAAATTGCATTTTCTGGTTCCATCTATGCTGTCATTCACAAATGCGAGTTGTACAGTGTGTCTTCAGTAATGTTAAAATTAGACCTAGAGTTTGCCACTTTGTATGCAGTAACTGTAACTTAGCATTTAAAACTAAATATATGTCCCCAGATAATAGATGTAGCTAGTGCCCTAGTGCTAAAGATGGTAGGAGACGTAGTTTGGAGTTTGGCAGCATGAATTGCTGACATCTAAGTGATATAAACTGCCAGTTTTAATCATGATTTGAATCAGCAATCAGGAAACCTTCGTTTAAATAATCAATTTTAATTGTGTCTTGCATTTGTACATTTTAGTTTCCAAAAGAGAGGTTGATTCTCATTGTCTGGTAACCATTAAAACATGTTGATTTGCAGTTAAATATAGCCCTTCTACACTAAATTTGGTGATACTTTTTGTTTAACAAGGAGGAAATATGATCTTCAAGCAGTTAAATACAATTTACTTTTATTCAGATTTTTAATTTTTATATTTTTGATAGTTAGAAAGTGGTGAATGATCCATTTTTTATTTACTAGATAATTTTTTTTATCTGATTTGTGTCAAGCTCCATTTGGATGGAAATTGTTTATAACAATTTTAATCTTTTTAATTGAATAAAATTACCTTTAATGTGCTGATACATTTTTCTTATGTATCAGCACAACATGTTTTCCATTCAAAACTAATTGTTTACTAAACAAAGAAAGTTATTATCTGTAATTTAGTGAATTGAATTGATTGTTTCTGGTCACCGTGCCCTTCAAGATTTCAGTAGATCTCATCCTCTCAGGCGTCATTCTTATTTTTAGATTGGAGAACAAACATTCCTGCATTTTCATCTCAGTTGATTTCTAAACTTTTAATGAACTAGTCATTGAATTGAATAGCTGAATAAATTGAAATGAAGGGAACATTCTTTCTTCACCTGTGGGAGAAGCTACTGTTCAAAGCTGGCTTAGCGCTTCAATAAACTGGTCAGATGCATAGCCATAGATGTGATGCTTCTTGGGGCACTCAGGACTGAGAATCCTCTTGTAACCACCACCCTCCAATGTGAGGGGGTTCTGCCTGTGCCAGGTGAGTGTTTGCTTGAGTGACTTCGTGTTAGTGAACTCTCTCGCCTCTGGGTTATCCTAGGCCTGACTTTTCCTTACAGGTAGACAAAAGATGCATCCTCGTCCTGGAATCCCTTCAAAGAGTCCCCTTATGATGTCATGCCCCCGATCACTGGATCCCACAGAAATTTCAGGACCTTGGTTACCAAAAACCCCAGTTTTACATTAGAGCACCCACCACTCCTCTATCATGCCCAGCCCTTGCATACAATTATAGTAAAACAAAAGGAAATTTTATTCAGAAAAGAATGGAGATTGAAATAGAAACAAATATGAGTGATGGAGACAAATGGTTACATACAAAACAAAATAAAATGTGAACTATGGCGCACAGGTATGAATAGTTCCCATCACTATCTAATAAAATAGATTCTCAACCTGAAGTTCAGTCTTTTACAGATCTTTCTTGCCCCGAGAAGTGGACTCGTACTTTATGAAGCACACCTTCAACCTCCCCTCTCCCCCCCATCATAGGTACCTCCTTGGTGAATGGATCTAGAGTATCTTTCTTTGTTCTGCGTTATGCTTTGACTGCAGTAGTTTTTTGGTCTTTTATTCACAGACAGGTGGGCTTCCCTCACTATCAGGTCATCCTCCCCACTTGCAAGTGGTGTCGATTGTTGACAGGGTTTTTTGTTGGTTTTCCAATGACTTTGTCTACCTTCGCACCAACCCAGAAATTGAGCAATACATTAGCTAATCAGCTGGGTAGGGAAGGGTGACCACTACCTCCCGTTTGAATGGGCTATTATTGAGACATCTTATTCCCTGGTGACTCACCTTTGCTGCAAGACTACAAGAGCCTACTCTTCAATATGGTTACATTATTCCTTAAACACACATCTCCGTACGATTGAGTATTGATAAGTTGCAACTTTTCAGTAGAGATCTCACATGCTCTCCTTTGTGGATAAATACCATGGAAGTGGTGTGGTCAGGTCTAAGACAAGAATTGATTGGAAAGAAAAGTGAACCAGTTGTCGCCATGGCTACACCAGTGACTTTCACTAGTTCAGTGGTTCGACTTGCTTTAAAGCTTGAGGGCAAACATGTATTGCTTAATTTTTTTTGTATTTAATTAAATATAAATTTTAATAAATTATAATAATTTTAGGCCTAAGAGAAATTGTCTATTTCTATTTTAAAATTTTAAGTAGGTTTATGTTTTAAAGATGTACCTGTGTTTTGTTTTATTAATTTTTTTCAAATCTGATTTTATATGTATTTACTTATTTATTTAAATCATTCATTTGGGAAAGGCTTTAGCAGAAGACTTTCAGATGGTTTAAATAAACAAACCAAACAAATTTCTCACTTCACCCCCTCTGGAATTTTTGTTTAGTGGGTACCAATATGTACATTTTGTCTCTTTGTATTATCTGCTACAGTAAATTTCTTAGAGAATTATTAATAAATTTTGGAATTAAAAGTGACTAAGTTTTGCAGTGTCTTCATGTGATGAAGTTTTACCTTTTGAAGAGCTGGTTTTATATCTAGGTTAGATTTTTATTCTAGTCCTCCAGCTTGACACAATCAGACTGGGCCTGAATAGGGACTTGGAATGGTTATCACACTACAAAAAGTAATTGTTCTGTTCACACATTTATCAACAGGTGTGAATAGGCCCCATCTGCTCTCTGACCTGACTTTGCCTACACTTGCCCTCCTCATGTGTATATATACTTCTCTGTGATTTCCACTTCATGCATCTGATGAAGTGGGTTATAGTCCACGAAAGTTTATGCCGAAGAAAGTCTGTTAGTCTGTAAGGTGCCACTGGACTCTCGTTGTTTTTTGCTGTACAACAGATTAACACGGCTACTCCTCTGGAAAATTCATAAAGTTATATAGCTTTCAAGGACCTAGTTTACATCGCTGGCAGCTGTTGATGGGTGTAGCATGCCTGTCTCACATCCACTTACTTTTACTTGTCACAGTGTCTCCAGTGTGCAGTGCCACAGGAACATGCTTTCCATTTGATGCAGCCTTATGTATTTTCCGGCAGTAGGTTTAGGGCATTGACTGGAGAGCATTTCCAGAATTGATTTGAGCGGGCAATAGAGACCTGCTCGAATCAATCCTGTGGAATCGATCCTGTAGTCCTGGCAGCTGGTCAGAAACAAGGGGATCAGAATTTAGGGGGTGGGGGATGAGAGGGAGATTTTTCTTGGTGGTTTTTTTTTTTTTAAAATCTCACCATTTTCAAACTTCGAGTGTTCTTTCCCACCAGCTTCAGTGTAGCTACTGCTGTGGTTTCAGCCACAGAAGCGTGTTTGCCAACATGGCAGGAAGATGTGGAGTGGACCACTGTAACCTTTGGGTCTGTAGAGCTTTTGCTCATTTGGGCATCAGGAAGAGGAACAGTGTGTTACTCTCAATCCTCCTTTAGAGTTGAGTTATCCAGTGTTCTCTTAATCCTCTCCTTACAAAAGGCCCTGGATCTGTGCCTGCAAGCAGGGCTGGCTGCATTGAAGCTGGAAAGTATCCCTTCCTTAGCTGGTGAGAAGGCTCCTTGAAAGAGAAGCAAGACTCTCAGCACCAGTCAACAGTGGCTGTGTGTGAAGTACCATTCCTACTTTTTGCCTAATTTGTTCTAAATTGTGCGTCCTTTTTTGGTGTTTCTTCCACCAGAACATAAGGAAATATGCCACTTGTCCTTTCATCCCTCAAAAAGTATTTGACATTGCCCATGGTGCTTAGGTACTCAGTTATCCATTCACACCTTAGAGAATATACTGTTTTTTCAAGTGCTGATCCCTACATGTATTTCACACATGGGAATGTTTGCATATGATGCGCCTGAAATCAGATATTTCTAGTAAGTAGCATCCATTGACCCATGCCTATGGGGTTGCTACTGTTGCACACCAGACTGAGGGCATACAAGGTGGTTCAGACAGACAATTAGGCAAACAATGGATTTAAATGACTTATATAGAACTATAGACTGTTCCACAATAGTGGGATAGCAGTAGCGGACAGACTAAGAAGTCAGTTACTCTCCACCCAGCTTAATTTCTTGCTGGATTGCATCCCATTTGCGCATGTGCTATGACTTGACTAACATTGCTCTGCCAGCCAGAGGCCCAGCTCACTTGATGAGGTCACAATTTGCTCCAGCAGCTTTTCTGGCACAAATGTAATTGCTGGCATTTGTAGGGTGGCATCTTAATCTTCTGTCCACACGTTTGCCTCCCATGGTGCTGTGGCTCAGGATTTCAGAGACTAGTTCTAGGTTTTGAAATAGACTTCAGTCCCACTTGGTTACTAACCTGTTCCATAACTGTTTGATACGTATTGCACAGGTCGTGAAATGGATCTACCTTCTTGTCCTTCTGCATCAGAGTTCCACTAAGGCCATGTACACACGATCACTTTATCGCGCATTAACAGTCATTACTGCGCGATAACAACAACAGCGTACACACGTGCAATGGGGCTCTTGCGCGTCAACAGCCCAGTTGTAGTGCAATACAAAAACCACCTCGACGAGGGTGGTAGCAGTTAACGCAGAACAGCTGTTGCGCCTTTCGACTCGTGTGTACGCTTACCGCGAAATGATTGGCCTCCGGAAGTGTCCCAGCATTCCAAAGTCGTCCTCTCTGGTTTTCCCCCCATCTGCTCTGTGGCCGTGACGAAACAGTCCCCGCCCTGTTTCGATTCCCGGGATTTTTGAATTTCTCTTCTGTTTCACTTCCTGTTATCTTCCTCGTGGAATGGAGTGCAGCTCAGATCTTCACTAGCAATGGTGGCCCATCGTGGAAAACGTGCACCCATTTGGAGCATGGCAGAGGTGCTGGACCTGATCAGCATCTGGGGAGAGTCTGCTGTGCAGGCGCAGCTACGCGGCAGCAGGCAAAATTTTGATACATATGGCATAATTTCTCAGGCCATGTCAGAGAGAGGTTATGAGAGAGTCACTGTGCAGTGCAGATCAAAGGTAAAGGAGCTAAGAATAACCTGTCACCGAGCGAAGGAGGCAAATCGCTGTTCGGGATCAGCGCCTGCTACATGTAGGTACTACAAGGAGATCAAAGCCATCCTCAGTGGGGACCCCACAACCACTGCAAAGAGTCCTGTGGACACATCGGGCCCCCCCTCATCCTCTGAATGCCAGAGCCGAGCAGGATGAGGACGTGATCGAGGAGGAGGAGATGGAGGGTGACCTGGAGGAGAGTGCAACAGCGTGTAGCCAGGAGCTCTTCTGCACCCCCGCTGAGACGTCCACCCAAGACATGAATTGCAGCGTATCCTCTGAGGCGGCAGAGGGGGGTTCAGGTAAGTTTCTCTTCCATGCAGCTATGGCTCTTGCTAAAAAATCATTGTCTGGGGCGGGGATGCTTGCTGTCTCGGTCCCCGCTGTGCACGCTCTTTACTCTGCATTCATTAGAAGTGCATCAACACAAGCAGTGATTGTCAAAAAATCATCTGTATTTAGGTCACTAAAGGTTTCCTCGATGTACTGCCAGAGTCTCCTACTCAGGTTAGATGGGATAGCGTATGTGTCTACGCTCCCAAAGTCGGATACTCGGCCTCGCCAGCTGCAAAGCGCAGCACTGGGAACCATGGCAGCACACAAGGCAGCAGCATATGGTCCCGGCTGGCATCCGGTGGCATGTAGGATATGTATTCTAGCTGGCAGGGGCACTCTGAGGAGAGAGATATTGGGTTCCATTTGTGTGCCCTGTTCAGAATGTTAGCCCCCAGTAAGGTTTCTATTAGGACGTACCTTGTCTGCTTAAGCAAAGTATAGGATGTTGACTGCTCTGTACCTTCCAGTGGAATGTGCTACTGGAAGGTTACATTGGTTATCTAGCCTATGTGTTAACAATAGCTTTATTATTCTTTTTTTTATTAGATGGGACCTTCACAAAGCCGGTGTCTACCCCAGCTGACCACATGAGAAACATTCGGTGGCGTGCTCGAAGAAACAGGGAGTATATGTTTCAGGAGCTGTTGAAAACAACAGAAGCATCCGTGAGGGAGAATTGAGCCTGGAGAGAGGAATCCCAACAGAGGAGGCAGAAACACAGGGACGAACTGATAAGCATCATGAAGGAGCAAACAGAACTGCTCAAGAGCATGATTGCTTTGCAGACCCAGGCGATTAATGTACGGGCTCCACTCCAGACACTTCAGCTGTGCCTGCCCCCCACATCCTGTAGTCCTTCAAAGCATTTCTTTGAAGGCGACCCGTCCCCCTGGTACACTGCAACATCCAGTCCCCCACAGAGCTACTTTTTAAGAGACCTGCAGCTACACCCACCTGTAACTCCTCCAAACCCCCCAACCACCCCGCCCCCCTTTTATCTTTTAATAAAAACAGTAACAAAAAATTTGAAGAGTGGCTTTATTTGTACACAGTGAAAATCTCATAAGGTGCACTTGATGCGTCCTTGAAGTGAACTACGGGAGGGCATCATTGAAATGCTCCCTGAGTGCCTCCCTTATGCGACCAGCTCCTCGTTGGGTCCCCCTAATACTCCTAGTGGCTGGCTGTTCGTATGCTTCCTCGAGGCGCTGTGCCTCCATAGCCCACCCTGGGGAAAACTTTTCTCCCCTATT
Organism: Pelusios castaneus; assembly: GCA_007922175.1. Lineage (NCBI taxonomy): Eukaryota > Metazoa > Chordata > Testudines > Pelomedusidae > Pelusios > Pelusios castaneus. Next base: position 15,303,477 of record ML685801.1, on the reverse strand, counting down.
TTCACAAAGGTTATGAAGGACACAGCACGCCGCAATTACAGCAGGGATGTTGTCCTCATCCAAGTCCAGCCTCCCATACAAACAGCGCCAGCGCCCTTTTAAGCAGCCGAAGGCACACTCCACAGTCATTCTGCAGTGGCTCAATCGGTAATTGAACCGCTCCTTGCTGCGATCCAGGTTCCCGGTGTACGGCTTCATGAGCCATGGCATCAGTGGCTATGCTGGGTCTCCAAGGATGACTACGGGCATCTCCACATCCCCCACAGTAATTTTTTGATCTGGGAAGAAGGTACCTCCTTGCAGCTTCCGGTACAGTCCAGTGTTTCTGAAAATGCGGGCATCATGCACCTTTCCCGACCACCCAGCATTTATGTCTGTAAAACGCCCCTTGTGATCCACGAGTGCTTGCAGTACCATGGAGAAGTAGCCCTTCCTGTTTATGTACTCGGTCGCGAGATGGTCTGTAGCCAAAATCGGGATATGTGTGCCATCTATGGCTCCCCCGCAGTTAGGGAATCCCATAGCAGCAAAGCCGTCCACAATCTCACGAACATTACCCAACGTCACCGTCCTCCGTAGCAGAATGTGATTGATGGCTTGGCACACTTGTGAGAGGGCTAATCCGAGGGTGGACCTCCCGACTCCAAACTGGTTTGCAACCGACCGGTAGCAGTCAGGAGTCGCCATCTTCCAGACAGCAATCGCAACACGCTTCTCCACGGTGAGGGCTGACCTCATGTTGGTGTCTTTACGTCGCAGGGCAGGGGCCAACTCTGAACACAGTTCCAAAAAGGTTGCTTTCCGCATTCGAAAGTTCTGTACCCACTGCTCATCATCCCACAGCTGCATAACAATGTGATCCCACCATTCGGTGCTCTTCTCTCGCGACCAGAAACGGCGTTGCACCGTGTGCAGATGATCGGTGAAGGAGCTGAGCAATGCGGTGCTGTTGCTCTGTAGGGCATCGATCAGCCCCTGCTCCTCGGTGTCCTTGTCTGATTCGGAGCTCATTGCGTACTGAGCAACCAGCCGAGATGTATTTAGAATGCTGAAGGCGACAGTGGAGATCAGAGCAGGATCCATGCTGTTGCAGTTGTGATTGCTCGCAAGTAGTGCGGCACTGCACTGTTGAAAATAGGCGCGAGTTGCTATTGGCAACGAGGAAGACGCAAGGGGAACACAGTGCACCACGGGAAAATGAGAGTTTACCCATGGCGCTTTGCATTCCTTTCCTTCATCCCAGGATTCCAAGCGCCGATTGAGGGAAAACTGAACTGTGGGATAGGTGCCCACAATTCATTGCGCTACACCGCGATATTGCAGAGAATTCTGTTGCGTTGCAAGGAGTGATGTGTGTATGCGCTCTCCCGCAATAAAGGTCATGTGTTTTTTATAGCCTGATTTCCATGTTGCGCTTTAATCTGATCGTGTTTACGTAGCCTAAGAAGGGGAAGAAGGGGCTAATGCTGCAGGGCAGCAGGGGCTCTTGAGCCACCCAGTGTCTGCTGCCAAGGGAAAAAGTTTGATGGCCATGTGTTGGGTGCAGTGACACAGAGTGGAATAGACATGTGCAATACATCTCAAAGAACAGCAGTTACTGAATGGGTTAGTAATTGTGTTGTGTCATGGCTAGACAGCAAAGGCTTCTTTGCTTCTACTAAAATTATATATTACTCACAAGGTAAACCTTCCTCTATCCTCTCATTGTCTCTCTGTCTTCCTGTGAGGTCATACAGATTAGATGTGCTTCCTAGTTACAGTTTCTAGATGACATTGTGCATGCTGAGGTGACCCAATTACATTCTTTGCACTATTCCATATAAATTTCAGCAGAACAGGAAACTGAAGGCTTTTTTTACTTCCTGTTATTCTTGAGTTAAACTAGTTTTGGTGCAGAACTTTTTTGCTGTAGGAGAATCCACAATGAAGGTGAGCTTAAATATACTTATGCTTTTATTGGTAGACTTGCTTAAATTTGTTTTCCTGGCCTTTTATCTCCGTTTTTTCAAACGGTGTATTTTTAAAAAGAGAAGTTAATTCTTTATATTTGATTGAATGTCTTTCTGGGTCAAATTCTGCTGACCTAACTCCATAGATTTACGTAGCAGAACAGATGCAGAGAATTCTTGTTCCTCAGTATGTTATGGACATGAGCTCATCTTTATGAGCAAAAGACTTTTTAATTACAAACAAAAAGTTGAGGAAAATTTTTAAGTAAATCAACATTTCCTTGCCATCCTTTTATTTTAAATATTTAATAAACCAATCCTTCTCTTTGATATCTGGTTTTTAAGCGTTTGTGGTATCTCCTTACTGTTAGCAGCCTTAGTTACTGCAAAGGGTTCTAGAAATATAAATTATTCTTGAGCATAGAGTCATGTTGAAGTCGGTAGGACTCTTGTGTGGAAGGAAGTGTCCATTCTTATGGATCCTCTTGCAGGATTAGCGCTGTACTTTCATGCCTCTTTTACATTTTTGTAACTTATTTCTGCTTAAAAGCTACCATAGTAAATACATTTGTCAGTCTGTAAAAGTGCCACAAGGCTCCTTGTTTGTTTCACAGTAAACAAATACTTGCAGGAAGTGTGTGTCTTTGTAGTTCTCTTGGTATGCATTATTTTTCCAAAGTGGATCCAAATTAAAACAACAAAACACACCAGCAAGTTGATTTCTAGCAGAATGTGTTCAACCTATACCATCCTGTTAATACTATGACATCCTGGGGTCTTTTCCTCTTTTTCCTTTAACATAAAATGTAACTTTACCAAAAGGGCAAAATCAACAAATTCTTCCCTTCCCTTCCCATACCGGCTGGAAGTGTCCCATTCACTTACATTGTTTATTATATATGTAGATGTTAGGTTTTTTAATACTTTATCTCATGCTTCACAGTTGGCCCCACAGAACTTATAACTGGGTAGTGCCTGAGAACCCTTTATTATTTCTTCCAGCTTTAAATGAGCTTAGATGTCCTTTGAATTGTCTCTGGTATGGCATATTGTATACAATTTGTGTTTGCTTGGAGGACTTTTAGTATTTAACCACTAACTGCTTGGTTCTGTATGCATACAGAGCTCTTGAGCCTTGAAACAAGGAGTCCTGTGGCACTTTTAAAGACTAACACATTTATTTATCGCATGAGCTTTTGTGGGAGAAAATCCCACTTCGTCAGACGCTTTGAAGATGGGGAACTTACAGAATGGGAGGAAATTAAATGTGGGGAAATGTATGACACAGAATCAGGTCAGGCTGTAACAGAGAATCAGAATAAGTGTTGGGATTCAAACACTGGGGAACAACATACAGAGGAAGGTGAGGTCAAATCACCTGTTTTAATGAGAATAAAATCCATAGTCCCTGTTGAACTCTGAGGCAACGGAGTTGAATTTACATATAAGTTCCAATTCTGCAGTTTCTCTTTGAAGCTGTGATTTGTTGTTCATTTGTTTGAGCACCGCTATTAACAAGTTGTTACGGAGTGAGCAGGGAGATTGAAGTGTTCCCTTATTGGTTTTTGAATGTTATGATTTCTGATGTCAGATTTGTGTCCATTTATTCTTTTGCGCAGAGACTGTCCTGTTTATCCAATATGTAAGGTAGGGGGGCATTTCTGGCACATGATGGCATAAGTCACATTGGTGGATGAGCAGGTGAATGGGCCCTTGATGAAGTAGGTGGCTTGATTAGGTCCTGTGATGGTGTCTTTTGTGCAGATATGGGGGCAAAGTTGTCAACATGGTTTAACATGGCTACCCCTTTGGAAGCTGAGCCTTGATTATGCTATGAAAATTATGCACTGCTAACAACTGGTGTTAGCAGCCAGTGCAGCTAAACTGGGGCTGAAAACTATTCAGTTATAAGTACAGTCTGGGACAAGCTGTGGCTTTTGGAAAACTTATTCATTCATTTATTTCTTAATCTAAGCATCAGTGCAGGGAAGAACATCCTAAAGAGTGTATCCTTTACAAAATACTTCCTGTATTAGGACAATGTCTGGTTAACAAAACTTCCCAAATCTTCTCCGCTTTTGCTAGAAGATCAGCTAAACAACTGATTTGTCAGTCCCATGAATGGTCACTTGAGATAAGTTTCACTGTGGATGATTTGCATATTTTCTAACTCCTGAATTTCTCTTTCCTCCTCCCTAGCCTCCTACCTTTTCAAAAATAGGTCTTTTCATTTCCCTTCTATCTGAATGAGGGACAGACTCTTTCTGACATGCCTGGGGTAGGTCTCTTATCAGAAAAATAAACAGGATTTTGTTGACTTAATAGATAAAAGCAGACAGAGCAACTGTAACAGTACTGGCATTGTTGTCCTCTTTCTGGTCTTGCAGAGGAGAATTCTATAACTTCTTTCAACATAAATAGGATCATTTGCAATATCTGTTTTCATGAGGTTTTTTGAGTTTTTTTTCCATTACCTCAAGGAAATGTTCAGGGTCATTTTTGTCTGCAAATCCAGATGTTTCATGTCCTCACCTCGTTCTGTAAAGTTTCAAGTGTTTTGTTTACTGAACGATTGTATTTAATTATGGATTTTGTGAATTTAGATTCTTCTGCAGCAGTTGTTTGTGGGTTTAAAAAAACCCAAACAGTCTGAATGTGATTTAGTTGCTCTTAAGACCCAATGATTAGACTCTTTGGAGCAGGAAACTTCATTGATGCATTGTTGGGAGGCTCAAGTCTTCTGTACCTTATAGAGCACCAAGGCCCTGTCAGGACTTCATGGATATATTGCACAATAATATACTTTTGAGAAAACACTATTTCATAAAGCGCTTTATGAACTAATGTGCGTGTGAGAGAGTGTGTGAGAAATATGTATACATACATTACCCACCACTGTAGTGGAAGCATATTTCAGGTAAAACACAGCAGCCATTTAACAGCACAGTAATACTGCACATCAAATAAGATGGGAAGAGTAACTTTTTCTGCTTGAAAGCTTGAGAGAGACTATATAGATAGGCAAACTGCAATTGCCTAAATCTCGATTATAATTTAATCTTCAGATAATTTAAGATCACTCTTCCATATCTCACTGTGTCCCAATAGAACTATTTATATCCTGTCTTGCATTTAAAGTAAAACAAAAACATGCACACCAATTCTTGCATTGTAGCTTTTTAAAAAATATTTACAAAAATGTGGCTGGAAATATTTGTACTTGTGTTTGTTTTTCTCATTGTTGGAATCAATGGACTTACCTAAATTTCAGTATTTTTTTCTAAGTGACTCGTGTCCTAATGCTTTTTTCCTATTCCTTTTCAGACTTTTGATGCAAATGATCTGTATCAGGGACAGAACTTCAGCAAAGTTCTCAGCTCCCTAGTTGCTCTAAATAAAGTAACTGCAGGTAAGTAGCATCAATTCTGCTTTGATTTGTACTGTGGGGAAGGTGGCTTATGTTGTCTTCCTTAAGTAACTCTGATAAATTGGTATTTCTAAAAATGCTGCCAGTGTTCATTTTGGAGGGTTGCTGGCTTTCTCCTTCTTCCCTTGTATTAGTCTTGCATGGTTTTAAAGGTGCTTATAATGACTTGTCAGACATCACTAATGAGTTTCTAGAGAAGGGTTTCACAGTGACATAAATGTGGAGATTATTAGGGGAGACAATTTAATTAATTAATTAATTTAAATTACCTGTTCATTGGTTTTGCTTCTTTAGATGCTAGAAATGTATATACATTTGTCCAATCCTGCAATCTTCACAGTCAGTTTTACTGGTGGGACTAATTAAATTAAAATAAATGATACCACTCACATGAATAATCTTTGCAGGATTGGACAGATTGCCACTGAAGATTTTTCCTCTTCCTTATTAAATTTTTTGCTGATTCTGCATGGAATCCATAATCTTGTGTTGATGACAGAACACTGTTTTGTCATGAAAACCTTACAGATAGGCTATCATACTAGGTATCAAAGAGAGAGAAGATGAGCTTTAAGGAAAAAAAGCCCTTATTTAAACACTCCAAACTTCACGGCAAGAAAAGCTTTGTATAAATGAATGTAAAGAGAAGTCATCTATAAATTATTTTCCTTAGTATGACACATGCAATTTCTCATTTTTGTTATGCTCATGATTATATTCGTGGTACAGACATACAGACGTTGGATAAAACACAAATACTGTTGTTGGAAAATAGCACTGTGACATTACTTCTATTTTTTAGAAATCAGAATGATAAGAGAAGAACCCTCAAACTGAGGGACAAAACAGATTGCTCCATAAAACAGAGTGGTACGGTCCACTCCCCATCCTGTAGGCTGTCTGTCTGAATTTGAGATCACACATTTCTCGACAGAGCTCCTGAACTTGCAAGCATGGGTAGGGCACAGACCCTCTCCTCCAACTCTTAATGTTATAGCTAGTTCGAACACCGTCTTCATTATATCACACTTATCTGTTGGAAAATGAAAGGGGAATTGTGTTTTGTTTTATATCAGAAAAATACGTTTATTGCACTGGTTTAGGGGATTAATAAGAACATTTCGGACTAGATCCTTAGCTAGTGTAAATTGGCATAGCTCCAATGAAGTCACCAGCTGACCCTCAGTCTAAGTCACAAGTGTGAAAGCAGATAATTTGAGTTTTAAAGTTGCTTCTATCGTGTGGCTTTGGTTGTCTGTGTGTGAAATAAGTGGTTGCTCGTTTTTTTTCAAAAGAGAACAAAGATTGGTTACTCATGCAAGTTGAAGTGTCCTTTTACTCCTACTCATAGCTAGAGCTGTTAAATCTCCCAGGCTGGCGCCTCTTCCAAATAATTGCTTTTCTTATTTTCATGGGGAGAGTACATGGGAGGCACTCTATGCTATTTCACAATGGTTAGTCCTGGAGAACTGCTGTCATGGTCCCCAAGGAGTCCTTAGTAATAATAAATAAATAGCTATTACTCAACACTTTTCAGTAGACCTTAGAGGAGGTCAGTATTATTCCCATTTTACAGATGGGAAAACTGAGGCAAGAGACGTGAAGTAACTTGCCTAGTGGCAGCGCTGGGGATAGAATCCAGGTCTCCTAATTCCTAGTTTAGTCCTTATCTATTAGGACACGCTGCCTCCATTAAAGACACTCACTATACAGAGCCTTCCAAGAGCACAGTGTGGTCTGGTGACATCAGTTCCTCTGCCTTTTTCAGCAGATATATTTTTTTTTTCATGGTAACTTATGCAGCACAGAGACATTTCAGATCGCTGCTATTCTCTCTCTAAAATACCTTGCTCACTGGAATTATAAAATTGCTATAAGCAATATTAAAGTAACCAAGATAACTACTTCAGTAGTAAACTTCTGATCCATAAGTGAAATGTTCTGTCTTCTGCAGCGTTGTCTAGTCCTTTGCTTTCCCAATGTATCATAAAAAATTTAGAATTTAGGCCTACTACAAATGAAAGAAAACCCCAAGCCTATTTTAAGCACTTACATTAACACAGCAGCAGTGTGAAAATAAATGTTGAATAGGAAGTCTTCTAATCCACTGGGAATATGTGCTCCACTGATTTCAAGTTGTAATATGTTGATGTCAATCTGAGTAAAATGTATATTTTAGTGAGAAGAGAGACTAGCTCCAGTAATGCACCAGTTAAATATACACTTTAACGTAGTATAATTTATAATCTTTCTGAAAGATGAAGTCGAGTCATTCTGTTCATTGCAGTGAACTCTTAAATTGTTGAAGGAGCTAGAACATCCTATGAATTTGACAGCATTCTGCTTCCCCGCCTTTCCATTAATTTGTTCTCATCACTCCCAGGGTTATCTTCTGCCAGTCCAAAGGATTTGTTTCATTCTCAGATTTAACTTGACATGGAATGCCAGATGTGTTACATTTCCTTTTTGTTTCTGTACATGGCAGTTCTAAGAAAGTGCAACAGGAATAGACTCAGATTGCAAGATCATAGTCAGTTTCAGTCTGTTGCTGAGAAAATGCTGTGTTCAGAAGCATAGTTGTTACTCCACCATGAACAGGACATCCATACAAACAAACGTAGGTGATGGTAGAAAGGCACAAAGAAAGAGGAAGAATTGCCTGGTACCTTTCTATCCCAGCATCAGAGCTGGGATGAAATACGTCATCTTGCGGCTTGGAGTCACGAGGGCCAGGAGTAATGCCCAAACAAAACTGAGATGAGGTGTAACTTGCATCACTGTCAGATGAAGGAGCAGCACTTGAGGAGCCGTAAAGAAAGCTGAGTACAGCACTCATCCTTTTGTATGGAAGATCTCCACTATATGGTCCATTTGGAAGGGGAGCAGATGAAGTTTAAACAAACAGCTCCTATGGTGGATTTTTATCATCCTTCCTCCCCCCAACCTAAGCCTTGGCAAAGAAATAAAAGACAAATTAATGTAGAAAAGAGGTATGGTGGTTGGTTTTTTAAAATTCAAAGAGGGATGGGCAGAAATAAATTGTGCGGATGAAGAACCAAATGAACAAAATCCAGGTATAAAGAGAGAGGAGTGGGTTGGAGGGAGAGAGCAAAGAAATAGATATTTTTGCCTAAATTTAAGGTAGTCAAAAGAAACTCAATACAATATAACTATCTACTGAAATGATGTAGGTTATTAGACCTCTTAATTGGACTAGTAGCTGATTTATAAAAAAAAAAAAAAAAAAAAAAAAAAAGGAAATACAATCCTTTCTTTCCTCCTAAACTTTGGAATCCATCCCACACCCTTCTTGCCCTCCATAAGAATGTGTCTGAAGGGAACTGCCATTGTCACAGGAGATTAAATTAGCCCCTTGCAAGTAATGGGAGTTGATTAAATTGGTTCAGATGACCTGAAATAATGTAATCGATATAGGTATCATGCTATGGTTTTTTTTAATAGACATTCTAATTTATCTTGCTTTATTTGACTCAATTATAACTTCAGAATGATGTTTTCATAACAGAAAAGAGCTGGTGTGAAAAGCTTTTTCCAAAACCTTTCAGTTTTCTGAAATGAATCAGATTTTGTTGTCCATGTGCATGACTGACTACATTGTGGTTGTGTGGTGTCCTCTTGCTTCTCCTCTTCTTGATTATTTTCTGTTTTAGGACAAGATCTTCAAATTTGGGTGCTTAAGGCTGGACACCTTCATCATTTTTTTCGTATTCAGAGGTATTGAGCAGCTGGTATTCCATGGATCTGCTCTAGGTGCCCAGGCTTCACCTTGGTGTGTAAAATGTACCTAATTTCTGAAGTTCTAGTATTTTGCTGTCATTTTTACAGACATTGGGCTAGGAAGTGATTCCGTATGTGCACGACCCTCATCTCATCGGATAAAATCTTTTGATTCCCTTGGATCCCAGTCTTTGCACAGTAGAACTTCAAAACTCTTTCAGGGACAGTATCGAAGTTTGGTAAGTTCTGGTGGAATTTAATCATGTTCAAGGGTTTTGTTTTTTTTTCCCCTCCTGCCTACCACTCTGGACTAAAGTAGCAATGCAAGGCAAGATGCATGAACCCAGTTTTACAAGGCCTTGACTACTCTCTTGCATTCCTATAACTGTGGCCTCTGAAGTTCTGCTGTGTTCCAGTGGTTTTTTTTTTCATTCACTTCTGAGATGGAGGCAGTCTTCCGCATGCTCTCAGCCAGAAGTACTTCTGTTGTATTGCTAAGCACTTCTGGTTGTATGCATGTGTACCGTTTTTCATTTATATATATTTTTTAAAGTTAAGAAACACCTCTCAAATGGGCAAATTTTCCCTCTCCTCCAATGAGACTGTACCAACCCAACTCTCCAGGGTTCCCAAGGGTAGGGAATCTCCTCTATAGCTTTGCTCACTGATTCCCAGAGGAGGAAGATCTCCCAGCCATTAACAGTTTGGGCAGCCTTGTACACTGAGTGAAACCTTGAGTCTCAATGTTTTTGAAGCTCCACACACACACAGCCATGTTGAAGCATCAGGTGTACACAGCCTTAAAAATATGTGTTGCAACACCTAATATGGAGTCTGCCACAAATTGAGATTCTCGTAGTTAAGACTTTCAGCTCGCTACACAGAGGCCAAGAGACTGCTACCCCCAGCATCGTCTTCCAACAGCTCCTAGACCTTCTTACCCTCAAAGTACAGTGGCCTGAGAGGTTCTGTCTTTACGCACTTGTAATAACTAATTCCTCAGCAAGATCACTGTGATTGCATATGTACACTTCACACCCTTTGAGCAGTTGACTTCCCACCATGTTTTGAACACGCCATGGCCAGTGTATAGTTAAAAAATTTATCCTCTTGAAGGTGGGGATATGCGGAATCTTGAGAAAAAGCTTGGAAGAAAACTGAGTAATCTGATCTTGTATGTACCTTCAAGAGGGTAAATTTTTTGAGGTCACCATACTTCAGGGATAAGAAGGGATGAAGAGCTGTTTGCTACCCACAGCACAGTGCTCCAGTCTCCTGTACACTGTAGGAACATCTGTTGCACATGTCCCTACTCGGTGAAATTCTAGTTACAAGACTCCTAATTACTGAAGCCAGGATATGAAAACTGACTTGGCCTCTCTAGGAATATACAGCCTATTCTATAAAGGTGTTTGTAGTATTGGCTGGCTTGGTCATTGCGCTTGCTTTCAGACTGAGAGAGCGCAAATATGGAGGCATGCTACAAAACACACTGAGCTGTGTGGTATGCTCTTGCCACTAGTTATCCAAAATCAGGTTGTCCTGTAGAGGAGTCGTACACTGGAATGTACCTTCCTGTTGTGATGCTTCCAGGGAGACCTGTGATTGGGGGACATCTCACTATCACCTGCCATTAAGCTGAGGAAGTTTTGTCTGTGCCTCATGGGCAGGTCAGCTCCCCAACTCCGTTGGACCCAAGCACCTGGGCCTCCCAGACCTCCTTGTTTGTTTTCCCCTCAGCAGTGATTCTCAACCTGTTGGGGCTGCTTTTGGCTCACTCAACACACAGCTGTGGCTGATGTGACATCCTCAGGGCCATATAGATGGTGTATATTGTATGGATGGGGCCAGTATAAATTAACAGAGAGCTGCATATGCAGCCACAATGGTAAATAGGTTGAGAACCACAAGTTAGTGATAAGGGCTTGAGGATTGGAGTGTGCCTGAGAATTGTTCTCCTTTCATGAGGCAGACATGCAGTCAGCTTGCCTTGTAGGTGAAGGACCCACCGTGGTGCTTGGTACTCCAAAATATACCCAAACAATTCTTTGTCTTTATTTAAAAGTAGGGCACTCTCCTGCTGGTTGTTCCATCCTGTAGACTTCCTTTGTTGTAGATTTGGCAATCTGTTACTTTAGGCTGTGGCTCAGTATGCAAACAGGTACATGATAAACAAATGACCAGACCATGAGAGAGTTGTCTGTTACCTCTTGCCTGGAAAAAAAATAAATAAATTCCTGAGGCATTGTTACATCCTGGTGGAGATAAGCCAGTGAATATTATGCATACCTTCAACCCAGGGGAGCTCTGTACAGCCTGTGCATTTGCTGTGCCTCTTTGCCATTTGGCACCAAGATTTCCCTTGCTCTTACCTGTGTCTAAACAATAAAGAGCTCCATGAAAGAGCTCTCTTTCAGCAATAAAATGTCTTAAGGGAGAGCCTGTACCTCTTATTTTAGTTCATGGTTGAAGGGCTGTATGCTAACTGGTATGTGAAACATTAATACAACATAAATTTAAGCTCTTGTCCTAAACATGGCTCCAGGGACCTCTAAGTCTCAGGCTCTAGATCCCTCTTACCAGAAAGTCATATTCGCTTCTCTGGTGAAGTTAACAAGCAAAAGTCAGCAGAAAGTGTTAGTAGAATTTACTCTGCTGCTTTATATGGGGCTGTAACTACTAACAGGATTAATCTGCGCTGATAGGTGGAGTCATTGGATCTGTTTTTTCCCCTTACATGCTCTCACATACACCATTAAATAGTATATGTGTGTGCTGTGGTATAAAGGCTTTGCCAGCATAAGCACATGAATGCAGGCTGAATGCTAATTAACTATACAGGGTCATCCCAAATGAGGGTAGATTAAAGCTTTTGTACTATAACACATCCTGATGTATTCTGTATGTACCACATAAATTCTTCTTCGAGTGATTGCTCCTGTCCATTCCATATTAGGTGTGTGCGCGCCTCGTGCACGGAACGCCGGAATTTTTTCCCCTAGAGATCCCGTAGGGCCGGCTGTAGCGCCCCCTGGAGTGGCGCCGTTGCGGCACCTCTATATAACCCACAGCCGGCCCTACCCTCCTCAGTTCCTTCTTACCGCCCTGACGGTCGCTGGAACATTGGCTAGCTTGCTAGCAGTACCCTAGTTTATCAGTCAGTCTTAGTTAGTGGTCAGTTCTTATCCTACCAATAGTGACTTTTCTGCTTTCGAAGAGCCCCGCTTCGGGGCCGGGGCATGCCAGGCTTCAAGGCTTGCGGGGCCTGTCGTAAGCCCATGCCCCTGGACGATCCGCACCACGAGTGCCTAAGGTGTTTGGGAGAGTCCCACCTCCGCGAGCGGTGCAAGATCTGCCGGGGGTTCCGCCCGAGAACCCAGAAAGAGAGGGAGCATAGACTGAAGCTCCTCCTCATGGAGGACGCTTTGCGGCCGGCGGGCACCGGGGGTCCCGGGTCTAGCGCGGCACCGTCGGTGCGGAGCGCTCCGGCATCCACCAGAGAAGGGCCGAGACCCTCTAGCCTCGCCAAAGAGCCACGGCACCGGCTCCCGCCGCCGGCACCGAAGCCTCCGGCACCGCCGCCACGGCACCGCTCCCTATCACCTGGTCCGGCGAGGAAGAAGAGGCGTTCGGACAGGGGAAGATCGCCTGTCAAGCGCGGAAAGCATGGGGCTCAGACGGTACCGGGCTCGGACCGTCAGCTCCCGGAGCCACAGGCTCCAGCCCCGATGACTCCGGGCCGTGAGAAGGTTCCGTCGAGTCCGGGGTCCAACGCCTCGCCCACCAGGGCCATCCTGGACGAAGATCTCCAGCTTCCCTCGACGCCGGAGACGTTCGAAGCGGCCCGAGACCTTATTGCGCACACGGCACCGTGTGCACCAGAAACTCACCCTCCGGCACCGCAGAGGGCGGTGCCGTCGAAGGGAAAACCGGCACTACTTTATCGGAGCCCTCCACGGCACCGTTCGCCGTCGGAGCAGGCGCACCGATCGCCCGCCGGCCCGACACTCGGGGAGCGCCCACAATACACTTTGCCCCAGGCGCGGCACCGGTCTCCCGTCCCACCGGCAGTGGTAGCGGCAGCAGGAGCCCCACGGTACCGGTCCCCCCCAGAGAGCCTGGACCGTGACTCCCCGCGGCACCGTCGTTCGCCGGCACCGCGAGAAGCGGCGCCCACGACAGAGCAGTTGCGGTACTCGCCGGTTCGCGGCACAGCCCCACCTTGGTCGCCCCGGGGTAGGCTCTCCTCCGAGTCGGGAGGTAGCCTGAGCTCCGCCAGGCGGAGCAGGAGCCGCTCGGGGAAAAGAGGGGACAGCCGCGGCCATTCCCGGGCCCGGTGGGGGCCCCAGTGGCAGCCGCCGCAACAGTGGCCCTTTTGGACCCCATGGGCGTACCATCAGGCCCAAGGTCCCCTATCGGAGAGGCCTCCCTCCACCCTGTCGTCGAGGATGCAACCATCATGCACGGCGAGCGCTCCTCCGGAGCTGGGGAGGGCACCAGCCCGGGACCGGGCAGGGAAAGACCTACACGATCCGGCAGTAACGGAGGGTCGACAGCCCACGAGGGCACTAGACCCCCTGCCGGACCCCACCGGAGAGTCGTCTTCATCCCCTCCAGATGAGGCGGTGGCAGGGGCGAAGCCGGCCCCCCTCCCAGATGACAGCAGGTCTCATCAGGACCTACTTAGGAGGGTGGCTAAGGTCATGGGCTTACAAGCGGAGGAGGTCATGGAGGAAGCGGACCCCATGGTTGACATCCTCCTCCCAGAAGGTCCATCCAGAGTTGCCCTGCCCCTAATTAAGACGGTGCAGAACACGACCAAGGCCCTGTGGCAAACCCCTGCCTCCATTGCTCCAACAGCCAAGCGGGTGGAGAAAAAATACTTCGTCCCCGCGAAAGGCTACGAGCATTTTTATTCACACCCAGTCCCAAACTCGGTGGTGGTGGAAACGGCCAATGAGAAGGAGAGGCAAGGTCACCAAGGGCCTACACCCAAATCAAGGGACGCCAGGAAATTGGACCTGTTCGGCCGCAAGGTCTATTCCTCAGGGGGGCTCCAGCTGAGGATTGCCAATCAACAGGCGATCCTCAGCAGGTACACATTTAATTCATGGACAGCCCTCGACAAATTCTCCGACAAGCTGGACCAGGACTCGAGGTCCGAGCTGGCAGCTATGGTGAAGGAGGGTAAGGTGGTGTCCCGAGCCCTCCTACAATCGGCCCTAGACGCAGCAGACGCGGCAGCTAGAGTGATGGCCTCTGGCATCACGATGAGAAGGAGTTCTTGGCTCCAAGCCTCGGGTCTCCCCGCGGAAGTCCAGTCTACCATCCAGGACTTGCCCTTCGAAGGGCCGGAGCTGTTCGCGTCCCAGACGGACTCCAGGCTGCAGTCTCTAAAGGACTCAAGGGCGATGGTGAAATCGCTGGGCCTCTATGCCCCGGCACCGCAACGGAAGCCCTTTAAGCCACAAACATCGGCTCGGCCATACCAGCGGCGCCAGGACTGGGATAGAAGGAGAGGCCGTAACGGGCGCAGGGCAAGCCGTCGCCCCCCAGACCAAAACCAGGGAGGGCAGCGCCATCCCTCCGGCCCCAAGAAGGCCTTTTGAGGGTACGATCGGGGACGACGTACCAATTGTTGCTGTGGATCCATTCCCTTTGCCCTTCCTCAACAGACTATCCCGGTTCCACCGTGCCTGGGCGCTAGTTACTTCAGACCAATGGGTGCTCCGCACGGTGCAGCATGGATACTCGCTCCAATTCTCTTCACACCCCCCACTCCGCCCCCCCCATGCCCCGTCCCTCTTCAGGGACCCATCTCACGAACAACTGCTGACCCAAGAGGTTCAGTCCCTCGTGGAGAAAGGGGCGATAGAGGAGGTGCCCCAGGACCTGAAAGGGAAAGGGGTGTACTCCAGATACTTCCTCATTCCCAAATCGAAAGGAGGCCTCCGTCCCATCCTAGACCTGCGGTACCTGAATCGTTTTCTACGCAAGATCCGTTTCCGCATGGTCTCGTTGGCCTCAATTATCCCATCCCTGGATCCGGGAGATTGGTATGCCGCCCTCGATTTACAGGACGCCTACTTCCACATAGCAATAACCCCACGTCACAGGCGGTTCTTGCGCTTCAAAGTGGGGGACAGGCACTTTCAGTTCACGGTCCTTCCGTTCGGGCTCGCAGCGGCTCCCAGGGTCTTCACCAAGTGCCTGGCAGTAGTAGCAGCCTTCCTCAGGAAAAGGGGAGTTCAGGTCTTCCCCTACCTGGACGACTGGCTTGTACGAGGCCGCTCGCCAGCAGAAGTGTCGATCCATCTGCAGTTCATACAAGACGTGTTCAGCCGTCTTGGTCTGCTGGTCAACCAGCGCAAGTCATCCCTCGTGCCAGTCCAGCGGATAGAGTTCATTGGGGCAGTCCTGGACTCAACAGTAGCAAAGGCATCCCTTCCTCGATCACGGTTTCAAGTGATCCGAGATACCGTACGGGGATTACAGAGACATCCATTAACGTCAGTAAGAATGTGCCTGAGGTTGCTGGGGCACATGGCGGCCTGTACCTACGTGGTCAGACATGCTCGACTACGGCTCCGCCCCTTTCAGCTATGGCTAGCGTCGGTTTACCGCCCGAGCCGGGACGATATCGACATGTTAGTGGCCCCTTCCACGCGGGCCCTGAGAGACCTAGACTGGTGGTGCCTGGAGGACCAGGTCTGCGCAGGGCTACCCTTCCAAGCCCCAAGCCCCTCCATTTCCCTTGTGACAGATGCGTCAGATCTGGGCTGGGGGGCTCACCTGGGCCAGCTACGGACCCAAGGCCGCTGGGAGAGCGAAGAGCTCCGTTTCCACATAAATGTGAAGGAGCTCAGGGCAGTTCGTCTGGCGTGCCAGGCATTCAAGGAGCACTTAAAGGGGAAAGTAGTCTCCATCCAGACGGACAATACAACGGCCATGTTTTACATCAACAAGCAAGGCGGTCCCCGATCCTCCCACCTATGCAAGGAAGCGCTCATCTTCTGGGAGTTTTGCATCCTCCACTCGATCCTGCCGGTAGCGTCCTACCTACCGGGGTCACAGAACACACTGGCCGACGACCTCAGCAGGAAGTTTCAAACCCACGAGTGGTCAATGAAATGGGAGGTCCTGAGAGAGGTCTTCCAGAGGTGGGGAACTCCCCGTCTGGACCTCTTCGCCTCAAGAGCCAACACCAAATGCGCGCGGTTTTGCTCGTTCAGGGGACAAAGCCCGGGCTCCATAGCGGATGCATTCGCGATCCAGTGGACAGGGGAACTTTTCTACGCATTTCCCCCGACACCCTTAGTGAACCAAGTGCTTCTAAAAATCAAGCACGACAAGGCCACAGTGATTCTGGTGGCCCCAGCATGGCCCAGGCAGCATTGGTACACAACCCTCTGGAACCTCTCATCCAGAGCCCCGATAGATCTACCCTTGTTGCCGGACCTCTTGTCACAGGACAATGGCAAACTCCTGCACCCGAACCTCCAATCGCTCCACCTCAAGGCATGGTACCTGAGTGGTTGAACCCGAACGAGCAGCTATGCTCGGGGGAGGTCCAAGAGGTCCTGCTCAACAGCAGGAGGCCCTCTACACGCGCCGCTTACGGGGCAAAGTGGAAACGATTCTCGACCTGGATGTCAGACAAGGGGATCGTCCCGGGGTCAGCCCCGCTCCCCCAGATCCTCGATTACCTGTGGCATCTCAAGTCGTCGGGTTTGACAACCGCTTCAGTCAAGGTCCACCTGGCAGCCATCTCAGCTTTCCATGAGGGAGCGGAAGGGGGCACAGTCTTCTCGGCCCCGATGGTGAAACGCTTTATCAAAGGCCTCGATAAGCTCTTTCCCCCCACCCGTCCACCGGTGGCGCAATGGGACTTAAATCTGGTCCTGACCCAGCTGACAGGCCCGCCCTTCGAGCCTCTAGCTTCCTGCTCACTACTGTGCATGTCTTGGAAGGTAGCCTTCCTCGTGGCCATTACATCGGCCAGGAGAGTGTCAGAGCTACGGGCCCTGACAGCAGATCCCCCCTATACGGTCTTCCATAAGGACAAGGTACAGCTGCGCCCACATCCGGCCTTCCGTCCAAAGGTGGTGTCCCTTTTCCACACCAGCCAGGACATTTGCCTACCTGTGTTTTACCCCAAACCACACGCTTCGGACAGGGAACGCAGGCTGCATACTCTAGACGTGCGCAGAGCCCTGGCGTTCTACATAGACAGGACGCGACCTTTCCGCAAATCCAACCAATTGTTTGTGGCAGTAGCGGACAGAATGAAGGGAGAGCCCATTTCATCACAGAGGCTCTCCGGATGGATAGTCGAGTGCATCCGCGAATGCTACAACCGGGCAAAGGTTACACCGCCCCCGATCAAGGCACACTCGACAAGAGCTCAGGCCTCCTCGACGGCCTTTCTAGGGGGTGTGCCGTTAGTGGACATTTGCAAGGCAGCCACTTGGTCTTCAGTCCACACCTTCGCGGCACACTATGCGATTACGCAGCAAGCGAGAGAGGACGCGGCAGTTGGCAGAGCAGTCCTGCTCTCAGCTAAGCTGTGATTCCGACCCTCCGCCTCAAGGTAAGGCTGGTGATTCACCTAATATGGAATGGACAGGAGCAATCACTCGAAGAAGAAGAAGAGGTTACTTACTGTAACTGGTGTTCTTCGAGATGTGTTGCTCCTGGCCATTCCACTTCCCGCCCTCCATCCCCGCTCGGAATAAGAGCAAGAAGGAACTGAGGAGGGTAGGGCCGGCTGTGGGTTATATAGAGGTGCCGCAACGGCGCCACTCCAGGGGGCGCTACAGCCGGCCCTACGGGATCTCTAGGGGAAAAAATTCCGGCGTTCCGTGCACGAGGCGCGCACACACCTAATATGGAATGGCCAGGAGCAACACATCTCGAAGAACACCAGTTACAGTAAGTAACCTCTTCTTATGAAAACTACTTTGCAAATGTGGTAGAGGTTGTTTTTTTTAAAACAAAAACAAAGAAACAAACAAAAAAAAGCCGTACATCTGATGAAGTGTGTTGCAGCGCATGAAATCTTATGCCCAAAGAAATTTATTAGTCTTTAAGGTGCCAGAGGGCTCTTGTTTTTTTAATATATAGGCTAACATGGCTACCCCTCTGGAACTTATTACCGTTGTGATGGTGGTCTGCTTGTAAAGCCCAATGCCGTCATTGTTAGGAGTCCAACCGTGTAGGGCTTCAGAGAGGGGAAAATTTAAAATAATCAATGTAAAATACTTCTAAATATAATGCAACATTGCTTTTCTGTTCAGAAATTAATCCTGATTTTAAAATCTGATATCTGTGTCCTTCCATGACAATAGAAATGAGTGTTCTGTCCTCCCCAACCCTAATGGATATGCTTGGTGTAATCAGAGAGTAATCTCTCTGGTGTCGAAGACAGAATAAAATTAGTGTTTATAGGTTTTGGAAAGCCTGGACATGGGATGTGATTACATTTAGATAACGATAATTTAAAAAAAAAGAACTCACTTGCAGGAACCCCAGATCCAGCATTCTGCTTTTCCAATTTGACTGCTGAAGTTTCATTCAGTGGTCCACTTCATTTTAAATAATAATAATAAATAAAAGTTGTTTATCCTGAGCATAAATTGTCTTGTTGGTATTACTGAAAAGCGGTGGGAATGTGAAAGTCAAGGATTATAACCCATTTAGAAAGGATTGAGTAGGCATAAGGGGAGGGGGACAAGCCCTCTGTATCAGAAACAGCATTGCCGGTTTGAGTCAATGATAACTTAAGATAACTTAAAAAAAAGATCTTGAATGCTTATGGATGAACGTCCTAACTGATAATGCATGAGATGGGGGTATTGATGTCTGCAATCACACAATATAAGAGGGGCATAGGAAGCCAGTCATTCTGTCTACAATATATAGGAAAACAGTCTTGTGTGGCCATGGGGAACTTCTGTTTGAGTCACATATGTTGGAGATCTTGTGCTTCCAGTAGTAAAACATACTGGAAATTTCAGAAAGTGTTGCATGCAACATGAGGGAGTTCTATATTCGACCTCATCTTCACAGACACCAATGAACTGATCACAGAACTAAAAATTTATGTTAACTTAGGTGCAAGTAAGCCAGGCTTGATTATACTTACAATGTACAGTAGTAGTGTGCAGTAATGTGCAGTAGTAGATGGAAATGGTAGAATTATTAATTATTATGTAGAAAAAGCCCCAGTGTTCAATAAATTTGTCCTGTATTTGGAGAAAAAACAGATGAAGTAGTCTGAAAGAAAATTCTTCTCATTCCACTGGCATTTATAAAGATTGTGGATGATACCAAGGTAAGAGGGGTTGCAAGTGCTTTGGAGGTTAGGAACACAGTTCAAAAAGATTTGGATAAACTGGTGAAATGGTCTGAGGTAAATCAAATGAAATTCAATAAAGACAAGTGCAAAGTACTTCACTTAAGAAGGAACAAATCCATTGCATGCGTACAAAATGGGCAGTGACTGCCTAGGAAGGAGTACTGTAGAAAGGCATCTGGGTATCATAGTGGAACACAATGAGTCAGCAATAAATATGTGTCAGCAGTGTAAAACTGTTGCGAAAAAAAAAAAAAAAAAGCAGACACCATTCTGGGATTTATTAAGAATATTGTTAGTAAGACTTGAGAAGTAATTCTTCCACTCTACTCCGCGTCGATTAGGTCTCAACTGGTGTATTGTGCCCAGTTCTGGGCACCTCATTTCAGGAAAGATATGGAAAAAGTCCAGAGAAGAGCAAGAAGAATGATTAAAGGTCTGGAACACTTCATTTATAAGAGAAGATTGAAAGAGCTGGGATTGTTTAGTATGTAAAAGAGGAAACTGAAAGAAAACACGCTAACAGTTTTCAAGTACCTAAAAGGTTGTTAAGAGGAGAGGGAGAAAAATTAGTCTTAACTGCTGATGATAAGACAAGAAGCAGTGGGCTTAAATTACAGCAAGGGAGGTTTAGGTTGGATATTACGAAAAAAATTCCTGTTGGGGTGATTAACCATTGGAATAAGTTGCCTAGGCTATGTCTACACTTGTAATTTTAAGTCGACTTTAACTAAGTCGACTTAGTGAGTCTACACTTAAAATTAAAGTCTACTTAAAGGGGAACTTACAGAGTCGACCTAGAGCGTCCACACTGGACGCCTAGGTCGACTTCTAGGGGCTAGGGGGACCTTGGGCAGGTCTAGGGTGGTGGTGGGGGGCACCCCTTGTGTACAGTGAGGCAAAGGGGGACAGGGACCCTGGCAGGGCATTGGGCAGGGTGTGACGCTGTCTGGATTTAGGGAAGCATTTATGATATTTTCTGTTCATGTCTCATATATGCTATAATCCATAGAACCTATGTCATGTTTGGTATCAATAGAAAGGTAGTAATTTGCTGGGAATCATTATATAGTTTATGTCTAGGAATTGTTTTTTGGATTAGAAGTTAGGAATTTGGTGTTATATCTATACTTTAACTTGTGTGATTTTTGTGGGAATGCCCAAGACAGGCTGTCTAAAACCATTGTCTCCTTAATGTTAAGGAATCTGCCAGTTACAATGGGCCCAGGGAGTAACCTGATGAGCCATTAAGGACACCCTTCATTACAGGCTGCACACCATGCTCTCCCCCACCATCCATCCCTCGCCAGGATAGAGCAGAAGCTGCCAGCAGGAGCATCCTTAGTCTGTCCCTGGCAGCTGGGCTGGCTCAGCCATTTTGCTGACTAGAGGCTCCTCTCCTAAACCCAGGGTTCCCCTGCTACATTCCATCCCCTCGCCCCCCCAGCTGGGATTCTCCCACCCCACACCCCCCAGTAGTCTTGCAAAATGTAGCTACCCCAACCCTTCCAAAACATCCTTAGCTCGTACATCTATGGTCAGGCGATACTTATAACAGCTTACAAGCAACATAGCAAATGGGTACCAGTACATTGCTATCAGTGATCATCTACTAAATGACCTATTACAGAAATAAGTTTGAGATGCAAACTCTGATACAGATCCAGCCTCAAGATTTTGGTTCATGTCCATCTTGACGTCTTAACTCTCCCCATTTCCCCTTCCACTCCAATCTCTGTCTTGGAAAGACCTTTTTTCCAGGAACGTTGTTACATTTCTTGGTAGCGTAGTTTCCAAAGACATTTTCAATTTCAGAAAGATCTTGACCCTGGTCTTTGAAGAGCACGAATCTTCTTCCTTTTACTTTTGTTGGCTTTGCCTAATTCTAAAATGGCTGAATGGGATAAAGTACAATCTAGATTGAGGGGACAGAGATCACAGAAATACAGGGGCAAGATAGATCAACCATTGCATATTGGGGTGTGCAGTTCTTGTTTTACAGCGTCTGATTAAAATGGTGTTTTCATTTTAATACATTTCTGTTTGATCAGGAGACTTGGTTACGAACTAACACTTCAGTTCTGTGTTTTTATTTTTTAGGACATGACAGATAACAGCAATCATCAACTGGTGGTGAGAGCAAAATTTAGTTTTCAACAGAACAACGAGGATGAACTTTCTTTTGCAAAAGGAGATATCATTCACGTGACAAGAGTGGAAGAAGGAGGCTGGTGGGAAGGGACTCACAATGGCAAAACTGGATGGTTTCCTAGTAACTATGTACGAGAAATAAAATCAAATGGTAAGTCTGAAGGGGAGCATATTTGTAAAATGTGATCCTTGTCTTTCAAGAAGACATGGGAATACTAGATTGTATTTCCTGAATTAAGGCAGAGGTTCTCAAACTTTTTTTTTTTGGGGGGGGGAGGGGCTGTTGGGACCATTTTGAAAATAGTTCAGGCAGTTAACGCCTCCCCCCCCCCAACTGTCATGCCAGCTGCATTGCTGCTGAGGTAGCACTACCTTGAAAACTGGGTGTCTGGTCAGCAGCCACCACTCTCCAGCCATCTCCTCTGAAGGCAGCGCAGAATTAAGGGTGGCAATACCATGATGCCCCTACAATAGTCTTGCAACCTCCTTTTGCATCAGGACCCTCAGTTTGAGAAATGCTGAATTAAGGAGTCTGTGTTTAGGGTTCATTATGTACACTGAATCTGTCCAAGCCATATAAAGCCTTAATTTTTACAAATTATTAATCTAGTTTTTGTTCACAGATTGAGCATGTGGGATAGGTTTATTTTTCAAGGAACTGAGAGAGCAAGCTATGGAGATGAGACATATCTCTTTTTGTATCCCCTGTAGGCTTATTGCAATTATGTTTGCCTTTTTTGTTTATAATGACCGATTTCAGTATTGTGGAGGAGTGGGATGGAGGGAAGGGGGTTGTTTGATGTCGACCTCTGTTATTGATCAAAAAGGTCTCAAGGGAGGCTCTCCACATTCTCAGACATTTTCTGCTGAAATCTTACCATCCATTTAGGCTGGTTAGAGCACAGGCATTTCATGGAAATTAATGCCCTTTGTGCTTTTTTTTATTATTGACCACTGCATTGACAATCCTTGGCTTCTTACATTCCAAACTTTGCATATATTATCTAAAGACACATCAGTGTTCTTAAAAGACAATCGCCCAACAATATGGAATTTAAAATTTCCAGTCCCTCCTTCCCCATCAACGCAAAGCAAGTTTTTAAATGGCACATTTCATATTTTTCAATAAAATGTTAACTTATCTTTTTGAAGTAAAGTATGCATAATCATTTTTCGGTGTTGCTCTCTCTATATTCCCTTCTCTTACATTTCCTTTTGTTTTATAATTGAGCTCAAGTGTTGTGCATCACATAGGAGCAGTGGTCTAAAACTGGTACACTGGGGTTTGGGATCTATTCCTCTGGGATGTCTGTGTATATCCAGTGATTAGGGACTGGATACCATAGTGAATCCCTGTGAAGGGACTTGGCGGCTGGGGTGCAGCGGTTGTCAACCTGCAGGGCGAAGGCAGGGTTGTATAGACCAGAAGAGAGTGCCTGAGTGGCTGACAGTCCGCTGTTAGGGAGTTCGCACCCAGGTAGTATCAGCAAGACATCCTCACACTGGAGGCAGGAGGTAACAAGGGTTCCCTTGGGTACCCTGAAAAACATCACAGTGTTGTTTTGAATTGAGGTACTCTCTGCATTTGCAAGAGACTGTACTTGATGATAATAAACATCATCAACCTGTTAGAGTCCATGTTTTTGACAAACTGAATAATAATAAAAGGCATTTGCTACTTAAATACTTTGCTTTCATTCTTAAATTAGCTTGAAAGGTTTTTAAAATGATAAACCATTTTTGTTTAATTTTATGTTGAAATCAGGAATGAAACTAGTCTTTAATCTTGGATGTAGGAAATGTTAGATCTTAACTTGTAATGCTCACGTTCTATAGTAAATAGAATGTGGGGGTGTTTTGGTGGAGAGAAGAGAAATATGGAGGGAAAGGTAAAAAGATATGGAATTACAAGAGATTAATCTGAGATGAAAATTCGGTTGCTGCCTCCTCTGATTGGCATTTTAGTTGCTGACTGCATTGTAATAGCGTGAAGTTCAGTTCAGGGTGATTGACAACACTAATAATACCTTCATAGAGTCTGGTGGCACTTTTAAAGACTAACAAAGGTATTGAATTTGTTAACAAATTATTAAACAAATTTGTTAGTCTTTAAAAGTGCCACCAGACTCCTTGTTTGTTTTGCTGAACTAGACTAACATGGCTATCTCTTTGGAACTTAACACCTCATAGTATGATGACCTGCAAAGAAAAAAACAATTAATCTTCTGTCTAATTTTACTGCTATATGTTGTGCAAAGAAGGTCTGAATTTTTTCTTTTTGCCTGTTTAACATAAGGAAATCATGTTTCAACTGCTCTCTGGAGAAAGAATAGGATTATGTCTTTGCAAGTTCCAAGAAAGTGAATCTGATCAATTGAGAAGAGAAATTATTTTTATTCTGATTGTTTGCACTAAATCATACTAATGTAGGGTTGGAACAGACTTAGAAAGGTCATCTAGTTCAGCTCCCTGCAGGGGACCAGATAAAGAGACAGGTACCTGACAGGGGTTACCTAGTGGTTCTCAACCTAGTTATTACCATTGTGGGACGCAAATGCGGGTGGTATCCACACTATATATAATGTATATAATGTACCTGTATAACCTTGAGGATGTCTCATGGCCCATAGCTGTTTGTGCTGCAAATGGCCTACAGGCCACAGATTGAGAACCACGTCCTGTGCTTAACTATCCTTATTAAAAGCAGTGCTTAATTTGTACTGAAAGGACTTAAGCAATTTTTTTCATGATTATAACTGATGCTCAAGCCCAGCGGTGGAGAGATCTATAACTGATGCTCAAGCCCTGGCAAGCCCTATTATTTATTCAGCACTAATTAGAAAGCTTTTTAAATATCTGATTGAAATCTCCCTTCTTACAGATTCAACCTGTTGCTTTTTGTCACACCTTCAGTGAACATGGAGAAAATTGATCCCTGGCCTTTTTTTTAACAGCCCTTAACAAATTTGAAGACTGTTATCAGGTGACCCTTCAGTCTTCTTTTCTCAAGGCTAAACATACCCAATTTTTTTTAACCTTTCCTCAGAGATCAATTTTCTAAACTCTTTCTTATTTTTGTTGCTCTTCTCTGGACTCTCTTCAATTTTTCCATATTTTTCCTAAAGTGTAGCACATGGAAATGAACACAGTACCCTGTGAAAGCCTGACCAGTGCTGAGTTGAGTGGGACAGTTACCTCTTCTCTTACATATATATGCCACTCAGGTTAATGAACCCTAGCATATTGGTCTTTTTCGCAACTAAATCATACTGTTGATTCAAATCCAGTTAGTGATCTCTATAACCCCCAGGTCCTTTTCAGTAATACTGTTGCCAGTCAATTATTCCCCATTTTGTAATTGCAGTTTTAAAACTATTTTTAGCATCTTTGTTTACATTGTAAAGAATCAGAAAGAAGGTCCCTGTTAAGGTCTACAGAACACTTATTTTTTGTCAAAGAAATATTTTGAGGAGGTAGGAAGTTATTTGAAGTGAAAGAATACCCCTGTTTTCATCTCTGTGTGTAATTACTCCATATGACAGGGCATGAAAGATTTGCTGAACAAAAATTCTTATTTGGTAGGTTATTTGACAGCATGTCTTTTTCATTTAAAAAAAAATCACAAAAATGAAATTGAGAAGGTGAGAGATGTCATTTCACGTTGGCAGTGCTGTGTCTGGTATAGTTAAGGGAGAGATCTAGAGACTTGTTTTAAGAGATGGTTAACTTGAGATGAGTAAGAGATTATACTTGGCAATGATAAAAGTGCTTACATGTGACTGTCATTTGATTCACAGATCTATCAGTCATGCTATCAGTTGGTAAAACTTTAATGCTCTATCCTAATCACACGCCAAATAAAACATTTGGGTGTAGTTAGATGCTTGACACTCTTAGTTATGTAGCATGCTGATTTCCAAGGAAAGAAAGGCATGGCCATTTCTCACCTACTTTTGAATTGATACTGGACCTGATCCTAGACTCATATACGATTAGGGTTGGAAGGGACCTTAGGAGGTTCATCTAATCCACCCTCTGCTCAAAGCAGGACTAATCCCAATTTAAAGAATCCCAGCCAGAATTTAGTCAGGCTGGGCCTTAGGAAGCCTCTAAGGATGGAGATTCCACCACCTCCCTAGGTAATCCATTCCAGTGTGTCATCACTCACCTAGTGAAAATTTTTTTCTTAATATCCAACCTAGATCTCCCCCACTGCAACCTGACACCATTGTTCCTTGTTCTGTCATTTGCCCTCCCTGAGGACAGCCTAGCTCCATCCTCTCTGGAACCCCTTTCAGATAGTTAAAGGCTGCTATCAAATTCCCTCATCACTTTTCTCTTCTGCAGACTAAATAAGACCAGTTTCCTCAGCCTCTCCTAATAAATCATGTGCCCTAGCTCTCTAATCGTTTTTGTTGGCCTCTCCTGGATCTGCTCCAATTTGTCTACATCCTTTCTGTAGTCGGGGTGGGGATCCCAAAACTGGACACAATACTCCAAAAGTGGCCTCAGCAGTGCTGAATAAGGGGGAATGATCACATTTCTCAGTCTCCTAGCAACACTCCTACTAATGGAGCCCAATATGCCATTAGCTTTCTTGGCAGTAAGAGCACACTGTTGACTCTTATCCAGCTTCTTGTCCACTGTAACTCCCAGGCCCTTTTCTGCAGAACTTCTGCCCAGCCAGTCTGTTCCCAGTATGTAAAGGTGCATGGGATTCTTCCATCCTAGTGCAACACTGTACACTTGTCCTTGTTTAACCTCATCAGATTTCTTTTGGCCCAGTCTTTCAATTTGTCTAGGTCACTATCCTATCCTTACTCTTCAGTATATCTACACTTCCTCCAGCAATAGTTCCCGTGCACTTGCTGAAGGTGCAGTCCAACCCATCAATCAGATCATTTATGAAGATGTTGAACAAAACCAGCCTCAGGACCAACCCTTGGGGCACTACTTTTGATACTGGCTACTAACTAGACATTGAGTCCTTGATTAACATCCATTGAGCCTGACAAGCCAGCCAGCTTTCTATCCACCTTATAGTCCATTCATCTAATCCATATTTCTTTAACTTGCTGGCAAGGATACTGTAGGAGACTGTATCAAAAGCTTTGCTAAAATCAAGCTACATCATATCCACTGTTTTCCCCACATCCACAGAGTCAGTTATTTTATTTTAGAAGGCAATAAGGTTAGTCAGGCATGATTTGCCCTTGGTGAATCCATGCTGACTATTCCTCATCACATTCCTCTTCTATGGGTGCTTCAGAATGGGTTCCTTGAAGACCTGCTCCATGATTTTTCCAGTGACAGAGTTGAGGCTGATCGGTCTATAGTTCCTGGATCTTTCTTCTTCAGTATGGGCACTATATTTGCCTTTTTTCAATCATCTAGGACCTCCCCCGATCACTATGAGTTTTCAGTGATAATGGCCAGTGGCTCCGCAATCACATCAACTGTTATGTTCAGCTTTTGTAAATAGTCCAGACCCTGTTACTTTACCACTGAAGACTGCTCATCTCTTTCCCATATTGTGCTGCCCAGTGCAGTATTCTGGGAGCTGACCTTGTCAGTGAAGACAGAGCCAAAAAGAAAAAATCATTGAATACTTCAGTTCACATTATATATCACTAGGTTGCCTCCCCCATCCAGTAAGGGTACCACACTTTCCCTATGCACCTTCTTGTTGCTGACATACCTTTCTTTTTACCTTTGATGTCCCTTGCTAGGTGTAACTCCAGTTGTGCTTTGGCCTTTCTGATTTCACCCTTGCATGTTTGGGGAATAATTTTATACCCCTCTCTGGTCATCTGCCCAAGTTATAAGCTTTCACTCCACTTATTGTAAGCTTCCTTTTTGTGTTTAAGCTCACTCAAGATTTCTCTGTTAAGTTCGTTGCCTGCCATATTTGCCATTCTTCCTTCACATTGGGATTGTTTGTTCCTGCACCCTCAGTAAGGTATCTTTAAAACACAGCCAGTTCTCTTGGACTTCTTTCCCCCTCATATTAGCCTCCTAGGGAATTCCTGCCCATCATTTTTCTGAGTGAGTCAAAGTCTGTTTTTATAAAGTCCATAGTCCATATTCCACTGCTCTTCTTTCTTCATTCTGTCAGGATCCTGAACTCAGATATCTCATGGTCACTGCCTAGGTTGCCATTTACTTCTACTTCCCTTACCAGTTCTTCCCTGTTTGTGAGCCGCAGGTGGAAAGAAGCACAGCCCCATGTTGGTTCCTCCAGCACTTGCACCAGGAATTTCTCTCCAACATTGTCCAAGAACTTCCAAAAAGCATATGGTAAAGTAAGTGATCAGGACATTTCAATAGTCTTGCTAACAGATGGCACCTTGTGGGTTTCAGGGTGGGGTGATAGTTAACAACTACAGATGTGCGGCCAGAGGGATTCTTTTTCCAATGTAGCAGCAGGAGTGTATTTGTCTGGGCCTGTTCCATGCTGCAGTCTACCTCTCTGGTGATGTGTCTTTGTTTGGTGAAAGTGGTTTTAAGTGTGCTAAGGTATGCATCCTGGATTTTATCCTTGGAGCATATTCTGTGCTGAGTGCATGACTGTAGATTACAGATTTCTTTGTGTGTTTGACGTGGTTACTGGGACTATGGAGGTGAGAGTGGTGATCCATGAGTTTCTTGTATGTAGTTTTCTGTAGGATTCCATTCTTGAAGCTGATGGTGGAGGCTAGGAAGTTGATTCTAGCATGGAAATGTTCAGAGAGGGTTTGATAGATGGGTAAAGTTCCAAAGGGGTAGCCGTGTTAGTCTATTGCAGAAAAACAACAGTGTCCTGTGGTACTTTTAAAGACTAACAGATTTAAAAGTCTGTTAGGTATAATGTCCAATTGTTTTATCCAGAGACCAGAACACCCAGCTGAGGGGAAGACCTCAGTTGGGTGTTCTGGTCTCTGGATAAGCCATGTCAGGATGGCTGGGTGGTCTAAGGCGCCAGACTCAAGTTCCTGTTTTCCCCTCAGTTGGGTGTTATAGTCTCTGTATAGAGGCGTGGGTTCAAATCCCAGGACTAATAGATGGGTAGTGGTTGCTGAAGTGTTGGTGGAAATCAAAAAGGGAGTTTGTCTCCTGTCCAGACTAGAGGACGAAAATATCAGTATATCTCAGGTTTATCATTGGTTTCATAGTGCATTTTTGCAGTTTTTTTTCCTTGGGGTGGCCCATGAGGAGGTTGGCATATAGGGGAGCTGTCTTAGCACGCCGGGCTATTCCCATGGCTTGGAAAAAGTGTTTGTCGGTTTTAAAGCTGTTATGACTGAGGATGAAATGGATAAGTTTGGTGATGTGTTTGAGTTGTGTATTTGAGTGTTGTCCATTATCTTGTAGATATTTGAGGCAGCACTGTGAGGGGTTTTGTCTATAGGCAGGTGACATACGCAGTGGTGAGGATGATGTTCTGAGAGAGGTTGTTAAAGTTGCAGAACTTCTGGAGAAAGCTTGTTGTATCTTGGAGTAAGTTGGCCCTTTGTGTGGTGAGTGGCTTGCGGATGGTGTTGAAGAGTTTCAATATTCCTTAAGGAAGAGTGCTATGGCCAGATATGATAAGTTTGCTAGAGTTCTTTGGTTTGTGTATTTTGGGAAGCATGTAAAAGGTTCTTGAGATGGGTTCCTAGGGATGCGGTTGCAGAAGTTTCTTTGGAATTGGTTGGGGAAAGATTTAATAATATCTTCAAATTCTTGGATGTATTATGTGGGATTTTGTGTTGGAGGGCACACATACACTGCAATAAAAAAATGGATGGCCATGAGCTTCCATCAGTTGGCTCTGGCTCTCAGGGATCAGTCTATGGGGCTAAAAATAGTAGTGTACATGATTGGGCTGGAGGCCAGGCTCTGAGACCAAATCCTTTTGTGCGGTTTCCATTGCCTGGGCTCCAGCCTGAGCACCAACAGTGACGCTGTAGTTTCAGCCCTAGAATCTTAGCCCCATGAGCTTGAGCCAGCTGCAGCCGTGTTGTGGATCTTTATTGCAGTTGAGATGTACTCAGGGAGTTGCTGTTTGATCTCATCGACATAATCACCATTGGGACCATGAGGCTGCCCTCTTTGTTTGCTGGTTTGATCGCAGTCTGGTGATTGGATTTCAGAGGCTCCATAGCTGTCCTCTTGGCAATGGTGACATCAGGGACGGATTAATGCACGGGTCAGTGGGTCCCCTGCCTAGGGGCCCTCCGCCCTGCCCGCACTGGAGGGAACTCAGGGGAGAGGGGCGAGTTGGCCCAGAGGCTGGCTCTGTGCTCCCTCCCACCCCGCCCCTGAGCCGGCCGCTCCGCCCCCCAGGGGTGAGTCAGCTGTGGCCTGGCTGGTCAGCCCCCAGGGGTGGCAGCGCAGGGCCGACTGGAGCGTGCAGTATGGCTTAGCAGCACCAGAAGTTGCATTGCATGCACCAGTAAGCCTTTCCACCCCTGGGGGCCAATCATCCAGGCTGTGGCCGGCCTCTGGCCCCTGGGCCCCTCCAGCGCTGCCCCCTTCCCCCCTCCCCCTGCACAGGGCCAGAGCCCTAGGCTGGTGGGGGTGTGTGGGTGGGGCCTGAGGCCCCTGATCCGCCTCTGGGTGAGATTGTGGTGAATGTGATGCTTGTTAAGTATTTCACAGTCAGTTTGCTGCCTACCACACCCCACCTTGCCTGTTAGTCTTTTGTCGTTGTGCATTTGATTTTTCCCTTCTCAGCGTCAGACTTTACATTTATCTTTATTGAATTTCATCTTGTTGAATTCAGACCAATTCTACAATTTGTCTAGATTGTTATGAATTTTGTCCCTGTCCTTCTAAGTGCTTACAGCCTCTTCTAGCTTGGTGTTAGGTGCAAATTTTAGAAGCATGTTTTCTATTCCATTATCCAAGGCATTAAATTAAAATATTGACTTATTGAAGAATTGAAGTACTGAAAGGTTCAGGACTGACCCTGTCTAGAACCTCACCCATCTTCTCTGAGTTCTAGAAGATAATTGCTAATGGTTCTGAGGTTGCTTCCTTGTTTCAGACCGAACCATTGCTAACTACTCTTTTGAATATGTTCTTTTAACTAGCTGTACACTCACTTTATAGTAATTTCATCTGGATTGCATTTCCCTAAATGGCTTATGAGACTATCATGTGGGACTGTCAAAAGCTTTGGTAAAATCAAGATATATCATATCTACTGCTTCCCCCATATACTAGGTCAGTAACCTGGTCAAAGATGAAAATTAGATTGGTTTGGCATGTTTTGTTCTTGACTTTCTATTCCTTCTCAATCTATGATCCCTAGATAGTTTCATACTGATAGTTTAATAACTTGTTCCAGTATCTTTCCAGGTATCGAAGTTGGCCTAATTGGTCAATAACTCCACGGGTGTTCTTTGTTCCCCTTTTTAAAGCTAGGTACTAGGTTTGCCCTCTTACAGTCTTCTGGAACCTCACCCATCTTCTCTGACTTCTAGAAGATAATTACTAATGGTTCTGAGGTTGCTTCAGCTAGCTCTTTAATTATTGTAGGATGAATTTTGTCAAACCCTGATGAATTGAATATATATCTAAATATTTTTTTAAACTGTTCTTTCTTTATTTTGGCTTGCATTTGTTCCCCCTTATTGTTAATATTAATTGTGGTGAGTGTCTGGTCACCATTAACCTTTTAATAAAGACTGAAGCAAAACAGCAAAATCAAAACAGCTCAACTTTCTTGATGTTGTCAGTTGTTAATTCTCTGCTGTTAATTAGAAGATCTATGCTTTCCTTCATTCCTCTTGCATCTAACAAAATTAAAGAATCTCTTCTTATTGCTTGTATATCCTTTGCCGGGTGGAACTCATTTTGTGCCTTAACATTTCTGATTTTTGTCTCTACATGTTTATATTGTTCTCTTGTACTACTCTGGTTCAATCTGTCCATGTTTCCATGATGTCATAGCAAAGGATTCTAAACAAATATTGGAGGGACAAAGTTGCCACCTGGACCAAATCCTGTGGTCAGCCAAAGCTTGCGCAGTACAGCTGTGGGGTTAAGGCAAAGAGTGACTAATCACCTCCTCACTCTCCTAATCTTGATGTTGCTGTGTGTGTGGCCAGGCCCTTGGTATAATGCACAGCCACCTGTGGATGACTGTAACTTAACAGCTACACTCTAGCCCAATGGGTTTCAAACTTTTTTTTTCTTGGGACCCAGTTGAAAAAAAAAATTTATGCCCATGACCAAACAGTTAACATCTTTGAGCGATGCATTCCAATCTTTCGGCAGCGGTGGCAGGGGGTGCCACAACCCAGTACCTGAGGGTGTGCGACCCAGTAGTGGGTCCTGACCCTATGGTTTGAAAATCACTGCTCTAGCCCAAAAGCCACAGCTCAGTATTGGTGCAGCGTGGCCTGCCCTGGCCAACACTCTTTTCCTCTGGAAACTTCATCCAGCATGGCAGCGTCATGGGGAGTAACGTAAGAGCCAGTGGAGATTCCATCTGATACTGGGATGATGATCGTCCATTGTTAGTTTAGCCAACCCAATGGCAGATTCTCATGTAATGTAAGGTGGTGGAAAGCAGCTGCTCCACATCTGAGAGTCTCATTCCATATTCTTAAAAATCATCTCATTAAAGTTAAATTTTCAATAAAATGTATTTATAAGTTAAAACTTGACTGAACAGAAGAGTTTTGATCCTGCTACAGTTCATTTTAGACTATCTGGCACAGATAACTAAAGTACTTGTCTGAAGTCTGCACAGAAAACAAGTCTGTTTTAATATGAAATGAAAGAGGCATAATGTCCTGTTGAATAAAGCCTTTTTATATTATGACTGGCAATTGCCAAAGGAACGCTCTCTGTCAGCTCTGTTAAATAAGTCCTGTGCACGAGGTCATGAGGAAACTCTTTACTATATATCCCATCTTCTGATTCTCCAGAGTTCAGCTTTACATTTGAAATTCTTGCATCCCATTAGTGTTGAATCAGAGAAGTGGTGGAAGGAGGGTTGAGAGTGTTTGTTTTGCCTGTATGGGGTGCTGAGAGAGGCAGCTCTCAAAACAGCTCATTAAGTGATTTGGTCTTGTGCTGCAAGCTGGCAGGGCAGTCATTCTAATTTGCAGGCATATGTTGTCCCTCTGCTGAGAGCATAATTGAGGAATAAATACTTTACGATGTTGCATTTTCCAGGTTGTGGGTTTTTTGTTCTTTGTTTTTCAAATCACATGTATTCGGTTTTGATAGAGAAATTGTTCTCAGGCTGCAGAGGCATTTGTTTTACACAGATAATAAGGGTTGTTGTCCAATATTCCAGAAGATCATTTGGTAAATCATTTTATTTCTGTACTACCTATACCTTTTTTTATACTTTATTTCAACAAACTATACATACAGAGAAGTAACATTTCTTTTTTGTGGATCTGCCTTTATGCATCTAAATTTAATGAAAGCAAAAGTAATTAACTGCTTTTGTCTAAACAGATGACACCTTCTAGACTACTGCAAATATCTAATTTTAAAATCACAGCTCTTCTGTGACAGTGTGTTCACTTTAGAAAAGATATTTTGGTCAAGTTAATCTTATTGGCAGAAGTCCTGGGCCCAGTAAAGTTAATAGGAGTTTTGCCATTGATTTCAGTGGTTCTAGAATTTAATCTTTTGTGACTATATACTCCATTTTCATACAGTATTGGTAGATAATGACTAAACTTAAACACAGCTCTGTATATTTCTCAGGGAAGCATTGTTTCTACTTTCAGAGGGGTAGCCTTGTTAGTCTAGTTCAGCAAAACAAACAAGGAGTCCTGTGGCACTTTTGAAGACTAACAAAGCTCATGTGTTAAAAAATTTGTTAGTCTTTAAAAGTGCCACAAGATTCCTTGCTTGTTTTCACTGCATCTCTTTTTAATGATCTTTGAGCAGTTTGTTTGACCTCTAGTGCTGAACTCGGAAATTGCATCCCATTGACAAAACATTTTACATTTCAGAAAAACCAGTCTCCCCCAAATCAGGAACACTGAAAAGTCCTCCCAAAGGGTTTGATACGTCTGCAATTAGCAAAAGCTATTACAATGTGGTGAGTAATTCCTTATTCTGAATTATATACTGTGGAACTTCAATAATTTGCTCACTTTATAATCTTTATCATCTGTACAAAAAGTCCTACCTCTTAGCCAAAATGAAAAAGCCAAGGGTTGTAGTGAATTTTCACATCGCTGAAGCCTTCATTATTTTTACAAAAAAACAAGCTGTGGATGTTGGGCATATACAATTGCTGAAATAAGGCTTCTGATGTTTTCAGTAGTTATGACCTCTCTCTTAATTGTTTAAAAGAGATAAAGAAAACGGGTTGTGAAAAAAATTGCCCTGCACTGGCAGAAAACAGATGGTGATTATTATGCTACAAAATGTTGAATTTTCTTCAGATAGCCCCCAGTAAATCTGATGTAAGCTTTTAATATAATGGAACAAACATTCACTACTTTTTTAATTTCTCACTCTCTTGAATAAAAAAGTAACTGAGTTCTGGCACATGACTATACATTGTTTGACAGAGTCCAGATTTTTATGTAATATTTTAGAAGTAAATCTTCTTCGAGTGATTGCTCATGTCAATTCCAACTCAGGTGTGCGCGCACCGCGTGCACGGATCGCCGGAAAGTCTTCCCCTAGCTTACCCGCAGGGACGGCTGCAGCCACTAGGGGCGCCCAACCGCCCCTGCATATATAGCCCAGCCGGCCCTGCTTCCCTCCAGTTCCTTCTTACTGCCCTGACGGTCGCTGGAACAGCTCGCTCGCTCGTTCGCGTAGCCAGCCTTTTTCCCTTAGCTTAGTTAGTGTATATAGTTCTTCAGTAGTTAGAAACTTATTTAGCATTAGAGTGAGAGATAGGAACAACATGGGCCGAGGGCCCTGGACCGGGACATGCCTGGTTTCAAGGCCTGCCTCTTGTGCAGTAAGTTTATGCCCAAGGACGACCCGCCTCGTGTTTGAGGTGCCTGGGCGAGTCCCATTTGAGGGACAAGTGTAAAATTTCCAGGAGCTTCAAGTCCCGGACACAGAAGGAGAGGGAACAGAGGCTCAAGCTCCTGATGATGGAAGAAGCCCTCCGTCCAGCGGAAACCGGGGAACCCAGCTCCGTAGGGCTGAACATAAAGACTCTGATAAAGAGCCCCGGCACCGCCACTCGGCGGCACCGCCGGTCCCGACAGGAGGGCACTGCCGGCACTGGTCGCGTTCCCCGGCACCGGTGAAGAAGAAGAAGGGAGGTACACTGGAGGAGGACCTCCAGCTTCCCTCCACCCCAGAAACCTTCGAGGTGGCCAGGGAGCTCATTGAGGACACGGCACCACTGACTTCGAGTGCGGTGCAGGCGCCGGTACCATCCCCGAGGTCCTCCGTTTCCTTGAGGGGGAAACTGACACCATTGGTTCCCCCCCCCCGGTACCGCTCCCCGGCATGGCACCGGTCCCCTGGCCGGCACTGTTCCCCAGTGCAGCAGCGTTCACCGGCACGGGCTCCGGCACCGGCACCGGCAAAGCAGGGTCCGCAGTCTCCCAGGGACAGCCGAACACGGTCGGGAAGCTCACCGCCGCACTGCGCTCCGGTACCGCCCATGGTCGCGGCAGGGGCTCCGCGGTACCGTTCCCCACGGCACCGGAAACCATCGGGGGCGAGCGGGAAGCGCACCGCACCTGACAAGTCGCAGCACCGTTCCCCGGCACCGTCTGGCTCCGCTCCACCGTGGTCTCCTCAGAGCCGCTTCTCCTCGGGGTCAGAGGAGGGCTCGGAGACCGTTCAGGCTAGCAAGAAAGAGGGGCGTCCCTCCCAGCAGTGGCCCCAGTGGCAGATGCCCTCTCAATGGCCCTTTTGGACCCCTGGGGCCTACCACCAGTTGCAAGGCTCATGGATGGGCCGCTCCTCCTCAAAAGGCACCCTGGCATGGCCGTCTCAGTTAGTGAGTGCTCCTCCGGATCTAGGCTCAGACGAAGACTCAGTAGGGGCACAGAGCCACACAACAGAGGGGGCCCCGGAACCCACAGCAGCATGCTAGTCCCCAGAGGAAGTCCAAGGGGAATCCTCCTCCCCACCAGATGAGGCAGTAGCGGGTGCCACTCCAGTATCACGGCCTGACGATAGCAGGACCCACCAAGAGCTGCTCAGAAGAGTGGCAAGAAACATGGGCCTGCAAGTGGAGGAGATTACAGAGGAGGAGGACCTGATGGTGGATATCCTAACACCAGAAGGCCCCGGTAGAGTAGCCTCACCCTTAATTAAGATCATAAGGGATACTACGAAAACCATCTGGCAAACCTCGGCCTCAATCCCTCCCACCGCCAAGAGAGTGGAGTGGAAGTACTTCATGCCTGCAAAAGGTCATGAGCACTTTTATACTCACCCATCACTGGGCTCGGTGGTGGTAGCGGCAGCCAACGAAAAAGAACACCCAGGGCACCAGGGGCCCGCCCCTAAATCAAGGGACACCAAGAAGTTAGACCTATTTGGGCGGAAGGTCTACTCAACCGGGGGCCTGCAACTAAGGATAGCAAACCAACAAGCTATCCTTAGCCGCTACACCTTCAACTCTTGGGCAGCCCTGGAGAAATTTTCGGCTGTAGTCCCCCAAGATTCAAAGGCGGACCTTTCGGCAATGGTGAAGGAGGTAAGGTAGTGTCTAGAGCCCTCCTACAGTCAGCATTGGATGCAGCGGACGCAGCTACCAGGGCTATGGCGTCGGGGGTCACGATGAGACGGAGCGCATGGCTCCAGGCGTCGGGTCTGCCCCATGAGGTCCAGATGACCACCCAGGACCTGCCCTTCGAAGGGCAAGACTTATTTTCGTCCCAAACGGACGCCAAATTGCAGACCCTGAAAGACTCACGAGCCATGCTAAAATCATTGGGCCTGCACACCCCAGCTCCTCAAAGACACCCATTCCGCCCCCAACCCCCCCCAGAGACCGTTTCAAACTAGGGGAGACATGGCCAGGCGTGGGGGACACAACAACCGTCATTCAAGCCAGAGGCCAGACCACTCTAGGAACCACTCGCTCAATTAGCCGGGGCCTAGAAAGAACTTTTTTGAAAATACACCAGAGGATGGCGTGACAATCCAAAAACGGATCCATCCCTTCCCCCAGCCTTTTGGTGCCAGATTAGCCCAGTTTTACCATGCATAGTCCAACATTACATCGGACCAATGGGTCTTACGCACGGTCAAGCATGGCTACTCGCTCCAGTTTTCAGTTACACCACCCTCCCCGCCCTTCCCGGGCCCCCTTCGGGGACCCCTCTCACGAACACCTCCTCAACACCGAGGTGGAGCTCCTTCTGATGTCGGGTGCGGTAGAGGAGGTTCCAAGAGACAAAAGGGGGAAAGGGTTCTACTTCCGCTATTTCCTGATCCCCAAACCAAAAGGGGGACTGCGCCCTATCCTAGATCTCCGAGGTCTAAACAAGTTCCTCCAGAAGAGGAAATTCAGAATGTCCTCGCTAGCCCCCATCATCCCATCCCTGGATCCGGGAGATTCGTACGCCGCCCTCGATTTTAAAGGATGCGTACTTCCACATCGCTATCCTACCAAGGCACAGACGGTTCCTACGTTTCAAGGTGGGGCATCGCCATTTTCAGTTCGCCATTCTGCCCTTCGGACTATCAGCAGCTCCTCGGGTTTTTACAAAGTGCCTGGCGGTAGTAGCGGCCCACCTGCGGAAACGGAACATCCAGGTGTTCCCGTACCTGGACGACTGGCTCCTAAGATGCCACTCCCCGCAAGAGACCAGGTCACACCTCAGAGTGGTCCGATCAACATTTGACAGCCTGGGCCTCTTGATCAACAAGGAGAAATAGACGCTGGTCCTATCCCAACACATAGAGTTCATAGGAGCAGTGCTGGATTCGGTAAGGGCGAGAGCCTTCCTACCGCAGACCCGATTTCTAAAGATAAAGGAACTAATCGAGGACTTAACCAACCACCCCCTGACTCCGGTCAGGGCTTGTTTGAGACTCCTAGGCCACATGGCCTCGTGTACGTATGTGGTGAGGCACACCTGCCTCCGGATGAGGCCTCTACAGACTTGGCTGGCCCAGGTATACCGCTCAGCCAGAGACTCGCTTGACGCCATGGTGTGTGTTCCCCAACACATTCGGGATACATTACCATGGTGGTGCAACCAGGACAACATATGCGAAGGTCTCCCCTTTCAGGAGCCAGCACCATCGGTGACTCTGGTGACAGATGCATCGGATATGGGGTGGGGAGCTCACCTGGGAAAGCTCGAGACACAAGGAAAATGGGACCAGTCAGAACTCCACTTGCACATCAACTTGAAAGAGTTGAGAGCGGTACACCTAGCCTGCCAGGCATTCCGGGTCGAGCTGAGGGGCAGGACGGTGATGGTGCAGACAGACAATACCAACGCCATGTATTATATGAACAAACAGGGTGGAGCTCGCTCCTCTCCCCTGTGCAGGGAAGCTCTCGACCTCTGGTATTTCTGTATAGAGCATTCGATCCACCTGGTGGCAGCATACTTACCCGGTCACCAGAACTCGATTGCGGACAGCCTCAGCAGGCGCTTCATGACGCACGAATGGTCGCTTTGGGAAGATGTGGCAACGGACATTTTCCAAAAGTGGGGAGTTCCCCAGATAGACCTGTTTGCGTCAGCAACCAACAAGAAGTGCGAAACCTTCTGCTTCTTCTGGAACCGCGACCCCGTGTCGCGGGTAGATGCGTTCGCGATCCGCTGGTCATACCGCCTTCACTACGCATTTCCTCCAACGCCCCTCATCCACAAGGTGCTGCTCAAGTTGAAACAGGACAAGGCAAAGGTCATTCTCATAGCACCGGAATGGCCTCGCCAACACTGGTTCTCAATGCTAAGAAACCTGTCGATAGCATCCCCCCATTCCACTGCCCCTCTTCCCAGACCTGATATCGCAGAACCAAGGAGCCCTGAGACACCCCAACCCCGAGGTGCTGCATCTCAAGGCGTGGCTACTCAGTGGCTGAGCAAGGACGAGTGTCAATTCTCGAAGCAAGTGCAGGAGATCTTGCTAAATAGCAGAAAGCCCTCGACAAGGCTCACTTATCAGGCGAAGTGGAAGAGATTCGCGGAATGGGCGAAGGCAAACAAGGTGCAGGCAGCCTCGGCCTCCACCCCAGCGGTACTAGATTATCTCCTGGCCCTAAAGCAGTCGGGCCTTGCAAGCTCTACAGTTAAAGTACATTTAGCCGCCATCTCAGCCTTCCAGGAAAGATGTCCCAGGGAATCCTTGTTTTCGGACCTGATGGTGAAACGGTTCCTGAAGAGTCTGGATAGAGCCTTTCTGTGCATCAGACCCCCGACGGCTCAATGGGATTTAAACCTGGTCCTTTCCAGACTGTTGGGAACACCGTTTGAGCCCATGGCATCCTGCTCCCTCCTCTGTTTCTCCTGGAAAACGGCCTTCTTGGTGGCTATCACGTCGGCCAGAAGAGTGTCAGAGCTACGAGCATTAACGTCGGAACCTCCTTACACACTCTTCTTTAAGGACAAGGTGCAGCTGCGACCGCACCCGGCCTTTTTGCCAAAAGTAGTGTCCACCTTTCATACCTCTCAGGACATTTTCCTCCCAGTGTTCTACCCCAAGCCACACGCGTCAGAAAGAGAGATGCGCCTGCATACCCTGGGCGTTAGAAGGGCCCTGGCCTTCTATATAGAGAGAACAAAACCTTTCAGGAAATCGTCCCAGCTCTTTATATCAGTGGCAGAAAGAATGAAAGGGGAACCGATATCAGCCCAGTGCCTTTCGTCCTGGATCACAGTGTGTATCAGGCAATGTTACCAGCTGGCAGAGGTGCCGCCCCCAAAGCTGACGGCCCACTCCACGCGAGCACAGGCGTCGTCGGCGGCCTTCTTAGCGCAAGTCCCCATTATGGACATATGCAGGGCAGCGATGTGGTCGTCCGTGCACACCTTTTCTGCCCACTTTGCGCTCACCCAGCAAGCAAGGGAGGACGCGGCGGTTGGCAGAGCGGTACTGCAGTCGGCCAAGTTATAGAATTCCTCCCTCCTCCAAGGTAAGGCTTGGAAATCACCTGAGTTGGAATTGACATGAGCAGTCACTCGAAGAAGAAGAAACGGTTACTTACCTGTAACTGGTGTTCTTCGAGATGTGTTGCTCATGTACATTCCAACACCCGCCCTCCTCCCCTCGGAGGGAATTCCGCAAGAAGGAACTGGAGGGAAGCAGGGCCGGCTGGGATATATATGCAGGGGTGGTTGGGCGTCCCTAATGGCTGCAGCCGTCCCTGCGGGTAAGCTAGCGTGCGCACACCTGAGTTGGAATGTACATGAGCAACACATCTCGAAGAACACTAGTTACAGGTAGGTAACCGTTTCTTCGTTGTTGAATAGTAAATTTTCTTGAAAAACATGATAAAAATTGGTGTGTAGGAAGGATTAATAACTAGATTACTCTGTGGAAGGCTAGAATGGAAAGAATGTATGCTCTGTATCTTTAAGGTGGAGGGGAAAAGACCCAGTAAATTGTCAGTTTTTTTTTTTTTAATCATCTTCCTACATTAGCTGTAACTTTCTGTTTTTTATAGTTAGTCACACTTACAGCATTTCCCTCTGCCTATATCAGATATTTCACCTCTCTGTGTTGAAAATAAATTTGAGCCAATGCTGAGAAACTAAAAATGGGACAGTCTCACAGAAGTGATTGGCACTTCTAAACTGAACCCTGCAGTCTGAATTTAAAAAACAAAACAAAAAGAAAACAAATGCTGTAGGATCTACCTACAGCCAGGGCCATCCATCTGAGGAGGCAGCTGCTAGGCTTCCTTTGAAACCGGCAAGCATGGATGTGGTAGTCGACCATTCTAGAATAATAAAGTTTAATGTGTCAGGATTTATTTCTCAGTTATATAAGCCTAAAAAATAATTGTCTACTGTATGCAGTTAGCAGATAGTCAAGTAGAAAAGGTTGTGTAGTGATTGAAAAGGAGGTGAAATAGTGGTTCACTTTTATAGGTAGTATGTTTATTGGGGTGATTTTAATTTTCCATTATTTGTTCCATGCTTTAAAATGAGAGTCTAATAAATAAATATAAGGCTAAAATTTCCAAGCTGCATCAACTGGTATTTGCATGTGCAAAATAGTTCACTACAAATCTCCAAGTACTCTTTGTTTGCTTGGAGATGTGGAATGTGTGCACATGCAGCACCTGCATGTCTGGCTAAGGAGCTTGCATTTGAGGATGTGGCTTGTCCAGTTCCAGCGATGCAAGCAGATTACACAGTGATTCTTATTCGTTATAATGAGGTGATGCTTTAGTAAGTGATGTGTTAGTTGTGTGACAAATGGGAATATGCTGCATGTCCCTAATGTTGTAATGAAATCTGGACTTTCTTTTCATGTGGTTTGGAGAGGGTTCAGTTTTATATAGGTCATTTAAATCCATTTTTTTTTTTGCCTTAAGAAGGTTAC
The DNA here is from genome assembly GCA_007922175.1 of Pelusios castaneus. Classification (NCBI taxonomy): domain Eukaryota; kingdom Metazoa; phylum Chordata; order Testudines; family Pelomedusidae; genus Pelusios; species Pelusios castaneus. Next base: position 15,262,421 of record ML685801.1, on the reverse strand, counting down.
TGGGTTTGTGTGACAGAACTGTTAACCATGCTTGATTTTTCCATGCCTTGTGACTAAGGGAAAGCTTGCACTGGATGAACTCAGCTTTCTGTACCATTCATTAGTGTTATGTATTGTGAAAGCCGCCCTTTCAATGAAAACCTCGGCTCCTTTGGTACCCAGACTTCTCTGTGCAAATGTTGTGATGGAGCTTTGAGAACAAGGTCTTTGAGGTCTCATGGGGTCTTGCAGCAGCCAGAACATGCAGAAAACAGGAAAGACAAGAAAGGTGATTATTAGGGTTGATGGTGAGATTAGGAAATGAAAAGTATTTTGGAGAGGCACTGTAATAATACTGAGCACTATATAGAACTTTATATCTTCAAAGTGCTGTACAGACATTTCATCCTCACAACTTCCTTGTGAGTTAGGTAAGTAATACTGAAAGTTCCTGGGGGCAGGGAGACCAGAACAATGGCGTTTAGATCTCTGTGAACAATTTTTTAAATTTTTAAATAAAGTGCTTCTCAAAGTAAAACAAAAAAGCTGTAGACAATGGCAATCATCCTTGTTTATGGAGGCAGCTAATGGAGAATCTGAATATATTTAAAATGATTTATAATAATATGTGCATGTCTAATACCATTTCATTGCACCAGCAAAGTTTTAGAATAATTTAAAGCAAAATAAGTGAATTTGGTAACTCAGTGCTTACAAAATAGTGGTATTTACTGTTCTATGAATTTTAATTTCCTGGGGTGCTGCATATTGATTCTTTAAAAATGTTGTCAAATTCCAAAGGGATAGCCGTGTTAGTCTACTGTAGAAAGACAACAGAGTCTTTTAAAAGTGCCACAGGACTCTGTTGTCTTTTAAAATGTTGACATATTTGCTGTCTTTTTAAAATGATTTAAAAAAAAAATTTAATCTGTTATTTGGTCGTCCAGTTTTCAGGCAGTTATTACATTGCGGAACAGAATATACATTCAGAATATTTGCTATCTCATAGGGAATGCAATGGTATTGAGGTTTTTTTTCCAGCCTCCTGCAGATTTTTCACTTTGGTACTGGCACACTTTATAAAATGGTTCAGGATGCCATGCTTTTGTTATTGGTTCGACTCCTTCATTTCCCTGACTTGAAAAGTTTTGTGTTTGTGCATATTGCTTTATGGGAAAACTAGGCTTTAAAATTTAGTTTTGGAGTTAGATCTGAGAGTAAAAATGCCCATGACTATATATTTCATGCATTTTTTTAGCACTCATTTTGTTATATTTTTGCATGAAATCTTTTCTACTGTTTTTTGTAATTCTATAATGGTCAAGCTATTATTTTGTCTTTGTTTTTTCCCTTTCCAAATACATTAAAACTAATACATTTATTCCCATTTATGCTTTGTGCACTGTTGTAGCACTGTATATTGTAGCTGCCTAATTACTTGCTAATGCTTTCTCAGTGGCATTCCTATGTCATGGTGTTTTAAAGAATGGAGACATTTTAATCTTTGGGTCAGGATTCAGAGTTCCAACAAGAGAATGAACTGGAAAGTGGTCTCTTTTCCTTCAGATGAATAGAACCATTCAGAGAATAAAGCAGAATTCAATGACAGCAATGAAAGAAACAGTGAATTCTTCATTTTAAATAGTTCACTATGTCATTTGTTTCATCAGGTTTGCATTTAGGCATGAATTACTTTTTTATGTCCTAAAACGGAGTATAGACTACAACTGTGCATGATGCATTTAGTGCCGTCCTTATTATAAATGATGAAATTAGACATAAATATAGACAAATATAACACAAAAGAGAGAAGGTAAGGTGGTATCTTACTTGCAGTGCATTAAAAGTCATAGAACTGTCCAGAACATATCCATGTTACGTTGGTTTACATAAAGCAAAAACAAATCAAACTGTGATTCTGTAAGGTAGAAAAGCTTAAAAATGGCTTGTTTCCTTGTATATAAAATATTCTGACCATTACATTTAAAGGGTTTAATCCAGACTAGGAATGGTCATTCTGTTGCTAAATCACCAGTAAGTAAAAATCAAGTTCTGCTTTTGTACATTTTGGAGATAATGAAACATCTCTGAAGGGACCACAAAACAGTAGTTGCTTAAGAAATGAGGGGTTTCTAATATAAACACCATGTCAGAGAAGCAGCCCCATGCTCTGGATGTCCCTAACCCCTGACTGCTAGAAACAGGGGTAGATGATAGGGTGGATCCCTCGATAAACTTCCCTGTTATGTTTACTTCCTCTGAAGCATCTGTCCCTGGGCACTGTCAGAAGACAGGAATCTGGGCTAAGTGGGTCACAGATTTTATCCAGTATGGCCATTCTTATGTTCTTAGAATTGAGCAGAATACATTTTAGGATATTTTAGGGCAATCTCTTGAGAGGAGGTTGCTTAATAAAGTGATCTCCTATGTATATTTCAAGTTATTCTAAATTACTGTTGCTGATTTGTTTAAAAAACAAAACAAAGAAAACCAGCATGTGCCATATTCTCTGGTTTTGCTTTTATGTCAGAAAGTGTTGTAACTTTTCTGCAGTAGTTTACTGCTGTTTACATTCACATTCACTCAGCACGCTGTAATCTATTTTTAAACATAAATATCTAAAATTAATCACGGTGCTAGGTAATGCTGTCATTTATCTATTTAAAATTTACTGTAATTTTGGTATGCAGTCCTCCTAGACAGAGAATTACACTTCTGAGTAGGCTCAATAACAAATGTGGCATTCTACATAGGTCATTAAGACTGAGGGAATAGTCGCAGTAGAAAAAAAGATGGCAACAAGGGACTCAAAGGAGTAGTGCTCACTTCTGGTACTTTTTGTAATTTTCTGGCAAACTCTCAACCATTTTATCATGTATAGAAGCAATAATATTCTCTTAAATTCTGAAAAAGCTTGGTGTGTAAGTATTTAAATACTACAGGAGAAATTGTTGCCAAGTGTAATGAAACCTTCCTTTGGGCTTACTTCTTTTGTGATACATAGACATCTGAAGGAGAGAGTTTTTCAAATAGTACCTGATGTAAGTTTCTTAGCAGCACAGTGTAATATTTAGTAACCCTTTGTCAGTATCTGAATCAAATTCAATATCAGATTGTTACCTCTTCGTGTGAGTTTTATGGTCGGACACTATACTAGTAGTAAATGCTAAAACCAATATTTTACAAAAATATAAAACTTTTTTTATGTTTCTTTGGAAAAACAAAACAGTCTTTTATTTATTGTAGGTGCTACAAAATATTTTAGATACAGAAAATGAATATGCTAAGGAACTACAGACAATGCTTTCAAACTACCTGCGACCATTACAAGTCAGTGAAAAGTATGTGAATTTTGTTTTGTTTTAAATTGAACTAAGGCTTAGATTTTTCTTCTTAATATGTTTTACAACATATTTTTGTTTTACAAGCTTTATGGTTAAGTGACTGGTGCTGAAATGTTTGCATGTAATCTCTTACACTTTGATCGTTGTGAAGGGTCTGTCTTTTTGCTCTCTTTATCGAGTGCCTAATTAGTACAACAGGGCACTGCTCCAGGACTAGAGCTCATAGGCACTACGGTAATGTAAATAAATAACAAAAATAAATTCAGACTTTTGTAAAATCTAGGACTTTTGCTTAAGCCAGAAATAAAAGTAAAGTTATATGTAGTTTTGAGTTTGCAGCTGCTTACTAACGTCCTTTATTTTTCTTGGCTCCAGATTAAACTCTGCAAATACTTCATATTTAATGGGAAACCTGGAAGAAATCAGTTCTTACCAGCAAATGCTTGTACAGTCATTAGAAGAATGCACCAAGTAAGTACTACACAAAGAGCCTGTAGAATTAAAGTTGAGAAATCCTTTCTTCTGCATCTTCTGGGTGACAGCTTTGTTTCTGGAAAACTAAACATCCATTTTTCATGTCTGTCATCTCAAGGTTTGGTTCATCTTCTCACAGTAATGTAGTAATCAAACCCACTCAGGATTGAAAAGCCCACTCAGCCCTTTGCTCAGGAAGCAGTGAAAATGAGTATGCAATGGAAGCAGCCACAGGTTGGGAATGGGGATGTTGCATTATGTCACTGGATGTATGATGCGGCAAAGTAGAGCAGATGGTTTCTACTGGTACAGAAAGAGAGGCCTTTTATTGTGAGAGAAAAGAAGTCTGGGGATAGCCCTCTCCTGATGGAGCGAGAGAGAGAGATTGTTGTGAGTGGAAAAGGAGTGGTGAGGAAAATGGCAGGGAGATCATTTAAAAAAGAGTATGTGTGAGTCAGAAGATGGACTAAGTATGGGAAAGGTTATGTTCATAGGTTTAAATCTTGAACTCTGGTAGTCATTTGTTTCACACAAAGGGGGAGAAGGGGATTAGAAGGAACATTGGTCCTGGTACCTATCGCATACTATTCAATTGGGCTATGCCATGGGCAGCAAAGAGTGTGGCCAGACCTGCAGCTATCAGGTTATTGAGGCCTTGCCCAACACTGATCGGCTGAAAGGTTAAATGAAGTGTGTTGCATGTGCGTTTTGTAATTCCTAAAGCATTTTCATGGTTAAGGTATTATATATAAACTAATAAGAAAGCCGAACACCAATCTCCAGTATACAAAGAAAGATCTTTTACCGTAAAAGAATGCACATTGATGTACCTCTGACATACAGATTTGTGTGATGAATTTCGGCATTTAAACTTACGTAAAGATAGCGATTTAGACTTTGATTTAAACTGTAGCAGCCCAGCTTCATGTAATGTTCTTTATTTCCTGTTCTTGCTATTTAAAATAATGGCATTATGTAATACCTTGGGAACATAACGGATGATAGTATGTGGGCAGAGGAAACAATGACCCAGGATGGCAGAAGATTCCAAATGTTCTCTGTTACATTCTCCTCATAAACATATTGGCAATACCAACTTGTAACTTCAATTTCATTTTTATCCTGGTGTACTGACTGCAGTTGCTGGTTTCCTGCTGTAGTGTAGAAGAATATCTGCCATGATATCTTGGTTTCTGTCAACTTGCCATGTTGTTGTGGCTGGCAGTCCTGCTCTATAAAGTACTTCTAGGCTCAGAATAGGTTTCTTGTTTTATGTCTTTTGGCAGGGACATTAAGATATCGTCCAGGTACTTCATGTTGCAGTGTACAGTGAAAAGATGTGATGTGGCCAAATGATCAAATGCAGATACGCTGCCAGAATTTTAAAGAGTATTTATATTGTAGTATTGCCAGCATAAATAATGTGACGTATTAAGTAGAATATCACTTGACTGCCTCTTCCCAAGTAGGGTCATTTTTCTGCCCTTTCTGTTGCTTGCAAAAAATTCATCAGTTTGTAATCTCAACAACAAAGAATATTCCAGTGCATCCAGGACATCTAATTTGTTTAATCTTACTGCAGGTATAGATTAGATTATTACAGAACACACACACCATAGCTGCTTGATAAAGATGTGGCTTGTTATGGGTTTTTTGGCATGGTAAAAATCTCCAGTGTTTTGGAATATAATCTTTGTGGGGCAGCTTGTTTGTTTGTTTGCATCATTCTGAAAGTTTCTCTTGTGCACTAGGTTCACTTGTTCAGTGTTTGTTCTCTTTGAATTTGCTTTGAACACTAGTATGATGACATAGACAATGCGGTGCACCTGTGGAGCACCCCATCTGTCATGATTTGTTCTGGGACAGTTTCTTGTCTGGCTGCCTGGGCACTTGGTGCCATCTCACAGATTGTTTTAGAGTTGCTTCTCTCTTCATTAGGTAAGTGACGGTAAAAGTACAAGTTCCAAAGTCTAGTCTAGTTCAACAAAACAAACAAGGAGTCCTGTGGCACTTCTAAAGACGAACAAATTTATTTACCGCATGAGCTTCTCCCATGAAAGCTCGTGTGATAAATAAATTATTTAGTCTTTTAAAGTGCCACAGTAAAAGTACAGTATTTGAAGGGATCCTAACTAACCTACACTGCCGGACTCTTCATAGTGCTAGCTTCAAATTAAGTTAAGCCGTTCCATCCTGACATGATTTGCACAACCTTTTGTCTTATTTTGGTTTCATTAAATAATATCTAAGGGAAATGGGAATATGATTATCGAGTGGCGTTAGATGTTAGGTTCACAAATTGACTATGAAATATCACTTAACTCTGTGTGTGTGTGTTGAGTGGGGAGGTGGTTCAGTAAGGGTGGTGATTGAGAGAGATGGTTTTCACTGAAACCTTCTCCATGGTTGTGAAGAAAACCTTGAAAATGTGAATTGAATTGTAAACAGAGAAGTGTGAAAGCTCCTCTCTGTTCCTCTCAGTGAGTTATTAATTGTGAAGTCTAAATATGACAATATAAATGTCAACATCCAGCTATTATGTTTATTCCACTATCCCAGACTGCATCCTTGGGTGCCAACACCCTTCCTCAGTTGCCAAACCCTCCAGTTTTCCTTATTTTGTATGAGATAATTCTAGGCATTGTCATAGAAAAATGTGATGTTTTGAAAACTGAAAATGTGGGGCCGCATAAATTAAATATGGGTTTGCTTTACTGATTATATTTATTGTTATATTTAGTTCTGTAAAAAACTCAATTTGAAAAAAAATGTGTCGGAATCTGCCACATCTTCAAGATCTTCACTAGAGTGTCTCAGTATCCAGGAAGTTTGCAGCAGACTAGTTCCAGTATTCTGCAAAATACCTCGGACTTCAAATATAGTCTCTAGTGGTGTATAATACTAATATTACTTTCTCTATTAGGTTCCAGTCTAGTCTTGGGATATAGTTCATGGCCTTGGGCATTCAGACTCATGAAAAGGTTGTGACTGCGATACTAGAAAGCCCATTTTTAGTCACTGTTTTCAGAAATTCACGCAATAGTGCTCCATTTTAAACCTAAGTAGTACCATTGAACCTAGTCCTCATTTATATCACAATGAGTAATAATAATGTAGAGATATTCACATGTAGTCATGTGACATCTTGTATAGTAAATGTGTAACAACATAGGTTGTATATTATAGACTTGTAATTCCGGATGAAAACCGTGTTTTGTCATCTCATCACTCAGTGTCATACCATTTGAATTTAAAATTTATCTGAAAGTAAAATAGCTATTGGTCTGAGACTTAATTCTTAAAATTATTTTATCTTGAAACGTCATAGAATTTTAAAAAAATCAAAAGAACCCCATTAAAATTGTCATTTGTAATGGTTCTGTTGTCAGACCTTTAACTATAACTTCACTAGCAGAGAAGAATTTTCATTTTTAAAGTAGCATGAATTTATATCCTATATATACATCTACTGAGTATTTTAAATTCCTGTAATTGCTTTTTAATTACAATATCAAAAATATGAGCATACTGTTGGAATGTTGTTTTCAGAATACTTGATATAAAATAATTATAATTTTTATTGGATTTGAACATGCTTATAGCTTCATATGATGTGGTGATAGATATTAACCATTGTTCTTTAGACAGCTCAAGGAGATAAAATGACATGCTTATTATATTAATGTATTCATTGCTCCTGCAAAATAATAGAAAAATATTAATGACTGATGTATGAGCTAGAAAAGTCAAAGGGAATGAGTTAACCATTCCTTCATATAATGTTAATTAGCTTATGTTGCTGGGGAATGTATTGTCTAATATAACAGTGTATCTAATAATGTACAATAGATAATAATGCCATGGTTTTTCATTCTGGGTAAAAATACAGAATGTCTGAGGGGAAGGAACAGGTAACTTGATGTCGCTGTTTGAAAAAATGTGTCAGTTAAACAGAAAACAGTATTGAGAGAGAGAGAGATCAGTCCTTTTCAGCAGCAGTTTGGTGGAGTGGGGGAGGAAAGGGTGGTCTTTTGCTGATAAACATTATTGGTGGTGTGTCTGGTTCCTGGTAAAGATGAAGCCAGTGCAGCTTTGAAATAATGTGGGGGGTGGGGGGGGGGAGGGGGAAGATCCTGTACTTATGATTGTTTTTGATGCTTCAGTGTAGGTCCTTATACATGGTTAGGAATGTTGATTTTACTCATATTAACTGTGTAATTCTTCTATTAAGAAAATGATCTTCAATAAAGATCATGTTAACATGAACTAGGAACGTTTTAGCTTCCGCATTCAGTGAGCACATGGGAGCATTGGAGAGCAGCACTTTGGTGCGCACTGCTATTTACCCCCTTAGTCCAAATTCTGGTGCAGTATAGATAAGCCCTCTGGCTACTGCTTCTGAACATATCCACTCATTCTGTTAACATTCTGTTATCTATTTGCATCCTTCCTCCTATCTCCACCAACTTTATATATAATTGTTTTTATATTATTTTCAATCTGGGCTCGACAACACTGGCTCTGAGCTAGGTGCCAGCAATTTTATTTTTGGTCACCAGAGGGCACTCCTCTGCTGCATTTCTGCAGCAGAGCTAGGAGCCAGGCTACAAACCCTGGTTGCCATGGTGTCCAGGCTCCCAGGTTTTGTCAAGACCTGATTTAAATGGTGTGTTTTTACATTACCGCAGATCCACATGGAGTGCTGACAGGGTGGCAGATGCTCATACTCCCATGAAAACTCTGCTGTTGAGTCCCTCCTGGTATTAGGTGCTTTGAGATTTTTGCTGAGCACTCTGAGGTTAGATCAGACGTGTTCAATTAACTCTAGTTTAGATGTATTAGAGGGAACTCGGGTCCAGATAGAACAAATGATGTAAGGAAAACTACGAGAACTGCTTGTATTTTTTCAAACAGTTGAGGGATGCACTCCTTTCCCTCAAAAAAAGGCTAGCTGAGGAGGGTAGACAGGTTGCTCCATTATTCTCCGAAACCATTGTGACTCTTTGAGGTACTGATTGTACCACTTCTGAACTTTGCATGACTTTATGAAATTGTGCCATGAAAGAACTGTTATGGAAAGCCTGTGTGTATGTGGCTCAGCCATGAATTAGCAGGGTTGTGTCATATTTCTGCCTGGCCAAAGTGATGGTGAGTGAACAGCCCATAAGGACGGTCTGTTCAGAGTAAAACAGGTTGGGACAAGGTTTTGCTTTAGTTGGGAAAAGACACTTCTTCCTCTTGTCTGAAGGGAGGGGGAATCTGGAAGTAATGGAAAGTTACTAAAAGGCAGTATGAAAAAAACAGAAGTGGATTAAGAGACTACTTGGAGGGAACTAGTGGAAAGAGTCATTTTGCACCAGATTAACATGAGGGAGGATGCGGCAGGGGCAGAGGTCAGGGCGGCAACGGAGCCCGTCTACCTGGCCTGGATTGTTGCACAAGGGAAGGGTGAACTAGGATGTGAGGTATGTTTATGATTTCAGATGTTTATTCTTTTGTGTGCTTTGTACTCTCCTGTGCTTTACCTGAGGAAAGATAAAAAGAGCACACAGATGTTAAAATGGGAAACACGTGTGCGCTCTCTCTGCTTCACCAATGGCTGGGTGCACCTGAGAAAGTTCACCTGTAAACCAGAAGCTTCCCACCTTCGGGGTGCAGTGCAGGAAGAGGGATGTGTTGAAATATCAGGGAGTCTGAAGAGTCAGCACTGTGCCCAGAATACTAGTCAACAGGACACAGGGTCCAATGCTCAGAGGGGTTCTGTACCCTGTGGCCATTCCTAGGGACCTGATTGGGGCAGTGCTTGGGCTCTGTCCAGGCTCCAGGAGCTTGGGGTACAGAGCAGCAGAGGTTGAAATTCCCATCAATGCAGTCCTCATAGGTAGAGCCCTGCAGATCCACGGGTATCCGCATCCGCAGATCCGTTGTTGCGGATTGGAGCTTGGCTGCAGATTCTATTTTTATCTGCCTCGGGTGCATTAGTTGCTGCTGTTGCCTCTGCCGCGGCTGCGGAGAGCAGAGCAATGTTAAACAGCACAGCCGGGAACAAAGGAAGCACTCCAGCCAGTCCCGGCTCAGCTCTGCTTGTGGTCTGCCAGCCAATCAGAGACAGTTACTCACAGGAGCTTGGCTTACCACTAGTCCCGCCTCTGACTCTAGGAGCTGCAGCAGCCAGTCCCCACACTCCACCAATTAGCTGGTAATGGGCAGCTGCCCCCCACCCCTTCCCCCACTGCTGGCCACCCAATCAGATAACTGGCAATTGCCACTGACCAGTTGAGTGATCTCAGCAGCTCTGGCTTCCCTAGCCCAGGCGGAATAAAAGTTGTTGAGATTGGGGCCAAGGGAGGCTCTGAACTGGCAACTCCGTCTTCCCCCCTGCTCTAGCCTCAGCTCAGCAAAGCTGTGGTAGCCAGACAGAGGATCTGCTCCTATAGTCAGAGCAGGAGCTGCTGCAAGGCGGGGCAGTGCAGATGCAGATGGACATAAAACCTAGCATATGGATCCCAGAACAGATATCGACTGACACTGAGCGGGTGTGGATCGGATGCGGATCCACATGTTTGTATCTGCACAGGGCTCTACTAATAGGGGGCCAGGAAAAGGGGTCACTAGGATCTTTAGCAGTCATAATTTCATCTTTGTTTTTATTTTCTCATTTAAATAGGCTTAGTCTCAAATTGTTATGGTTGTGGAAAAGAATTTTTAAAAAGTGATCTGAGCACAGCTTATGCTGCTGTGCATCTTCCTGAGTTTGCAGAATGCCTGAAACAATAACTTTATTCATTTAAGGGGTGTGAGCTGACCTGGTAACCGTGACTTTTAGTGTTTACCTTGCTTTGATGAAAAGTAAGGTAATTAGCATCTATTATGTAGATCAGCTCAATTCAGTCTAAATAGCTGCTTTTTGGGGGATAGTACTTTTATCTCCTCATGGTGGACCTGAAGTGGGGTACAACTGATTTCATTTTCTAGAAGAACAACTTTCAGAAATTTGGGAAGCACTGTTTAGATGGAGTACGGTTGTGGTGTTCAGTTACCATTAAATCCATAGGCCAAGATGGTGTGTGAATGTAAATGTTCTGAGTTTTGTAGCATAAGTAATCTCTTCACACCAGAGTTGGAACGTTACTTCTAACACTGATAAGTGACCCACTATTAAGAACTGTGTTCAGCAGGACCTCCTTACCTGCTGCTGAAAGTTTTAGCTACTAATGTTGGTTGGACAAAATTGTTTTTAGCACCCATCACAGAAAACATTTTTGAGACTTGATGAAAATGAAGTTGTTCTCCCAATGCTAGCTGTTATGCTCTTGTCTGGCAGGGTCAAATGGAGCCATATCGATAATGATTCATTTTTCTAATGCTTTACAGAGGTGCTGCGTTGCTTTGGAGTAATAGGATATTCTGAATTTAAAAATGTCAGTTAAATGGAAAACAATGTTAAAAAAGCTACAGAATATATAGTCAGAGGAGATGTGTTACAATCTACTTATTTCACACTGATTAAAGAGCTGTACAGTAGTTTTATAGAGTTTTAGTTTAAATTTTCCCCATAGTGCTGTAAACTTACACAGCGTGTTAGATTAAGACATGTTCTTTGCTCCAAAGAGTTTACAAGCTGAGATACATAAGGTGTACAAGCTGAAGGGAAAAAATGTTTCTCAGTTAGGATTCAGGTAAAGGGAGATGTGCAGAGAGATTATTGATGGGGATACTGCTGGAAGAATTAAAATAGGTATCATGAGCAAGAATATCTTGTAATAATATTGAAGAGTTTTACCCCAGCTACGGTTCCAGAAATGTTTTAGCACCAGTTCAATTGTTTTGACAACTGCTACCAAAAGAACAGTTTTCCAGTCTAGACATAATTTAACTTTCCAACTATTTTTCCCCATTCATTGAAAGTATAACACTTTCTCCCAGAATAACAAGACATGCCTATCAACAAAATATACATCCTTTAGAAAGGATGTAAATTATTATAATATTATTGCAGGCAGGCCGGATGGTAGTCAGTGAAAGAAGAAAGAAAACTTGGCTGGTAAATTTGGACTCTTCCCTCCTAATTCCCATCAATGTCTATTTATTCAAATTGAAATGACTCTGTATTTGAAAGGGAGTTAGTATAATTATTCTGTTGCTCATTAATATTTTTCAGGACAAAACTAATCAATATAATATTGTGAAGTGAAATATTCAAGGTGAGGAAGTGTCAAAGATAAGCTTTCCCACATAATTTTAACATTGCCTCCTTTGCCTGTTCCTATTCATAGAATTCAGGGCCTGATCCTCCAGTGGGTTACCCCAGTTTTACACTCTGTTGACTTCAAGGCATGTATACCTTTCTCACAGAAATTTGAGAGATAATTATGGAAAAAGTTATTAAAAGTGCCTGTATGTAATACAACGGTTATCTCTCTCTGACAAATCAAAACAGATCGTCACCAAGATATTGTGAAAAGCAATTTTCCTGATAAAGGGCTGTCTCTCTGCCAAATTTCAACTTTGTTTTCCATGCTGAGGCTAAAGCGATTTACAAAACCTCCAACACTCCCCTCCCCCTTTAAAAATGGCTAAATTTTTTTTTGTTCCAGCTTTTCAGTCAAATTCACCCTCGTGCAGAGACCAAACCTAGGAAATTCCAGCCTAAAAGTGAAATGATTGAAAAGGTTTATGAGCAACTGACAGAGGCCCTGTCTACACTAGAAAGTTGCATTGCTGTGCAACTTTTTATTAAAGCAGTACAACCCCTCTACTGTGAAATCAGTTATATCTGTATAAAGGTGTTTTATATATGAAGTACTATTGAAGTAGGGGAAGGTGGATATCTATCCCTGTGCAATGCACCTTTAGTCTGGTGTATCTGCATCCATACTAGGGCTTGGATTGGTATAACTATATTGGTCAAAAATCATACCCCTAATCAACATTTTCATACCAGTACAACTTGGATAGAGTAGAAGTATTGGGAAAGGAAGATACTTGTAGTTACTTATCCTCGGATAGTCAGATGGTTGTAGAGTAATAAAAGCAATCCTTAATTTTAAATGAAGTGGGTTGAAGTCACCTTTCTCAAAGTGCAATGTGTTTTTGCTATGTAATTATTTGGTTTTTGTCTGATAGTGTTACTATAATTTAATCATCTTTTGTGTTACTTATTTTAGGTTGCCTGAAGCTCAGCAAAGGGTCGGAGGATGCTTTCTAAATTTGATGCCACAAATGAAAAACTTATACCTTGCTTATTGTGCCAACCATCCATCAGCAGTAAATGTTCTCACAGAATACAGGTATGCTTCTTTTATAGTCACTTAAAACTCACAGAGAAAAGTGATTAAAAACAGTGTGTATTTTTAAAAAAAAGCTGATAGATGCCCTTTAAATATTCTTTAGCCTTTTTTGGTGAATACTCAGTACATTACGTACAGCCTCTTACAACAAAATCAAAGTTATTCTGCAAAATCAGGACAGTTGTATCACTCTTGAGAAAACTATTGTTTGAGAAGATTCTTTTTAACTTAAAGAATGCACATCAACTTTGAACATGTAGTGGAAACTGTAGCACCTGAAATAATAGTTTTGAGAGCATCTGTGTGAAAACGCTGATTTTTTTGAAAGTTCTGCCATTATAGTTTTTGGTTTCTGTAACATTCTACACTCTGCCACCTGTATCTTAGCCTTTGAAGGGTCATACTGGAGAACTAACCCATCAGCTTCTTAAAACAGAGCTAAAGTTTAATCTCAGATGCATAAGCATAAATCACCACCTGCCTTGAAACACTTGCTACCTTTCCACACATATGTGAAATGCTAATTTTTCAATACAGTAAGGGATGTTTTGCATTTCCACATATTGGGATAAGAGCCTGGATCTCACATTTTGAGAGCAATAAATACAAATGGAGAAAGCATTGAAAGTGTTCAGAAAATGTTAACTTAATACTCAGTCCTGAAAATGCTCATGTATATTTTCAACTTCACTCTGATGAGTCCCTCCAGCTAAGTCAACGTGACTATAAGGGCAAGTCTATACTGGCCACGGCAGAGTCGCTGCCATCAGCGTGCTCTTCAAGTTTCAATTGAGGTGTCTGTGTAGATGCGCTCAATCGATAACCAAACTGGAGCTGGAACACCAACTCCGTAACCGCACTTACACTACACTGACCAGATGCCATTTCCAGTCGGCTTAGTATAGTGTGTTGGGAGGATTTAAGAAGTCAGCGGGAGATACACAAGGTATTTTACGTACCTTGCGTATCTCCTGTCGACTGCCGCTGGAAACGGTGCTAAGTGTAGCCTTGGGCCGAGTAACATACGCATAGATGTGGCAGGATCAGGTCCTTAGTTTTTACAATGTACAAAATCATTTGTGAGAAACGGGAATTTGAGCTAACATGGCTGCCTTTAACTGTTAAGGATGCATAGCTATGTTAAAGGCCCCATTCATTGATAGCACAGTTGCATGCACTGCATCTTGTAGAGGGAGGAAGTTTGGGGCCAGACTGCTGCTTTTAAAGTTACAGCCTGCATTCGAGTAGATGTGGGGGAGATCCAGTTGCAGGATAGCTCCTCCTCAGGTTTCCTGAGACGCATGTGCTCCGGCATTTTTTTCACTACCTTTTCAAAGGGGCGGGATGCATGGTCGAAGATTCAGAAGGTTTGGTGGCTGCTGTGGGCATGAGTCAGAGCCCATCCTATCCTGTACTCCTCCATGAAGTTAGAGGTCATGGGGAGCTAGCAGGGAGCAGTGCCTGTATTTCCCATCCGAATTTGCAGCCTCTCCACCTTTCTTGTGCAAAGTCAGGCATGACAGAGGGCTTCATTTTCAACAGTAATGGTTTTTCAGTAATATGTTCTCTCTCCAGTCAAGCCTCTTATTTATTCACATTCATGTAAAATATAAACTTTTGAATCATTTAATACAGGTGATTTGTCCCCAACTTCTTCCTTACTGAAGGTTTTCTAATTTTTCATATGTGTCAAAAATCAAATGGGAAGGTTTTCTACACATTACAGTGGAAGCAATCAGTGACAGAGTACTCTGCGTGGGAGGAGAAGCTGAAGGAAAATGAAACAAAATAAAATATATAAAATGCTGTGACTTTTTTTTTTTTTCTTTCTAGAGGTTAGTTTCAGGTGTCATTCTTTGTGTACTGTGAGCTATTCAGACAATCCAAGCCCAGGATTTTTAATAATCTTGTTCAGCCTGAGGACTTTCTCCCATTTTCTATTAAGTAACTGCTGCCTCTACTACCTTCTCACGTGCTGGGCTAGGATACCAGATAAGTAGGATGTGGGCAGAGTAAACAGATACATTTTTAAAGATTTGGCTTTGTATAAGGGAAAAGAATTATCCAGTGCTTCAAAGCTCTTCAGAGAACAAGGGAAAAACCAGTGCCTTAGAAGTACAGAGTAAGCCTTAGTCTATACTTGCTGAGCTTTTCAGCGGCCGTCGACGGGAGATATGCAAGTTACGTAAAATACTTTGTGTATCTCCCGACGACTTCCTAACTACCCCTTACACACTGAGGTAAGCTGATCGGAGATGGTGTCCGGCCAGCGTAGTGCTATTCCATTTACAGGACTGGAGTGAGAGCTTCGGTTCTATGTTTGACTGAGCGCGTCTTAACAGATGGCTCATTTGAACACAGAAGAGTGCATTGATGGCGGTGAATCTGCTGCTGTCAATATAGACGTAGCCCAGATGTTTATAATGGGGGAAGGTTATAGTTCTGTGACTGGCGGGAGGAAGAAATATTGTTTCTGGAAGATTTTGCCCAGGTAGAAGATACTGCAGTCCCTCTCTGGCCTATAAGATCAACTTTGTGAAACCCTAGAAGAGTCCACATAAATATCATGGAACAATTAAATAGTACACTGTAGATAGGCAGGCAGTTTCAAGGTAATTGATCTGTTTACCAGAGGCAGAGAGCAGAGGGAAGCAGGTACTGATGAATGAGCTCCTGTTTAACATGTCATGTTATCTGTTTGAATAAGATGAGCCAATGGAAATATGAGCTCTGAATTTTTAATTGTCTCCATATGAAATTTGAAATTATTTTTCTTTTATTAAACATAGTTATAGCAGACCACAGTGTGCCATCGAAAATTCTGTTTTCAAAAGCTACCATAAAGAAGCAAAAAGTTTAGTTTAAACTGTGCAACTTCAAAACTGTTAACCTCTTCCATAGAATAACTGAGACCCCTTGGATTATAAGATTTCAAGAGTTGGAAACATTTCTGTCTCTGCTGTGAACATCACTGAACATACTGATGGCACACAAAGTAAAAATATATAAATAAGTAAAAATTCTAATAACAATACCATGCAGTCTCTCCTAGTTCCATCGAGCTTTTTTTTGTTAGCGTAAAGATATGAGAGATGTTTAATTTACGGTGAAGTTCAGGGATAGCAGCCTCTAAAACAATTAATGAGATAACTTATTTACAAGTATTATATGCCAAAAACTAAGTTAACATTGAACAGTTAATGTTTGCATTAAATCAGAGAATGCAAAAAGTAAGATTTCAGAAGCAAAGCTAACTCAATTGCATAGCCTGTGCATAGCTTGTATATTATATATGGTATGTATTTAACAGAAGAAATATGAATATTATTAAGCTATACATTTAACAAGAAAAAGGTAGAGAATGTTGCACATGTGCTCTGTGTCCAGTCACTGACTTTGGGGGGGTTGAACTGTATACTCCTAAAGTTGCATTAATACAGTTTTGTGCAACCAATTTAATAGTATTTGAGAGAGAAGAATGGAAAAGTTTGGGTGGAACTTAGAACACCCTCCAGTTTTCCATCAGATATTGTAACTTCCTTGCACTCAGTCTCTGTCCAGTTCAGTAACTACACACTTTTGCATAGTGCTTGCTCACAAAATGTTCCATTCCATGTGCTTAGTATATAATTTTAAAGTAATAACTTTTGCTATGTAAATAAAAGCAAGTTCTCTGCAATTTATCGATGACTCGGATCTTCAAAGAGGAATAAATCCATGCCAAGTTTAAAAAAAAAACCCAAAACAAAAAAAGCCCCACAGGTATTCTTACTGTAGCCAAGATTTTGAAGAGGATGGTTTTCATTGTTAAAAATGGTATTTTTTTCCACTGTCTTTAGAATTTTGTTCTAGTTTAAAAAAAAAAAAGTAATTATAAAAATTGATCTTTAGTCAGGAAAATGTTCATTTGTAAAGATGACTTTTTTTATAGTCATGAGCATACAAGGATGTGGGTTATAATAGAAATCATTGTATAGCATTCATTGTAACATTTAATACCAGTTGAATTTAATAATATCGAGGCCAGTTGATAAGCCTCCAACCAGTCCCTTTGAAGGAGACTTTAGGTAGCTGGCTTCTACTGCTTCATATTTGAAAAGAAATATCAAGCTGTAAATTGTGTTGAGTTGATATCCTGATACCTGTAAAAATTCAGCTAAACTATTAAGGGAATGGAGATATAGTTGATGCGAGCACCGCCAAAATATACATGTTAAAAGATCAGTTTCTTATCAGGACATACGATGACTTTAACTACCTTGCACGTTCAGTGTACAATTTAGACTAGTATTATTGAGTTCGTTTTTTTAGCCTAGAGCAGTTCCTCTTGCTTTGAGGGATTTTTTTGTCACTGTTCTCAAACTCCTGTCACTGAAACCCTCTCTTCGTGTTTAATTTAGTCTGAAGTCAGACCAGATTTTAAAATGAGGGGGCTTCAAACCTGATCCTATTAAAGCTTAAAGGAGTGTTGCCATTTACTTGAGTGGGAGCAAGACTGAGACCTATATATCTACGATGTTGAGATAAATGATGAAACAATACATCTAGATGTTGAGAATGTCTGTTGGCTTGCCCTCAGTTATCCCTAAAATCTTGGAGGGGGGTGTTCCATCGATGCTCAGAAAGAAGGAATTCTGCAGGAGTTTTGAGGCTCCATCTGTGATTGAAAGAGATGGGGAAGAATTACAAGGTTTGATCCTATGAGGTGCTGAGCATCCTCCACTTCCATTGAGGTCAGTGGAAAGACAAGGTGCTCTGCAGGATCAAATTCATTTCAGAGTTTAGTCCAATAAATGAAAACAATAATTTAATTCAAATGCATTGAGAGGCATTTCTAACATCTAGCATACTCTTCACCCGTTTGATCATCCATTTCCTGCCCCATGGTGGTGTATTCTTTTTATTCACATTTCTTGCTCTCTAGAAATCTTGTGTAGTCTGGGTAAAATGTAAGTTTTCAAGCATCAATTTAAAAAGAGAGCAAGAAAATGGAAAGGTTTATTTTAAAGGGACAGCAGAGTTAACCTGCTGTTTGTACCAGCCACTGTAAATTCCAGTCTATATCACTTCCTGATCATGTTCTGTATAATTGTGCTGTTAGTCACATATAGCATCAGCATGAGAAGAGACTTTCTTGTACAGTTATAGTATTGAAATCCAGGATTTAAACACTGAACCGCTATTTAAAAAGTTTTGGGGGTTGTTCTTTTTTTTTTTTAATTTTATTATGAATGAAACAGAGTTTTGCTCAAATTTACAAAGCT
Organism: Pelusios castaneus; assembly: GCA_007922175.1. Taxonomy (NCBI): domain Eukaryota; kingdom Metazoa; phylum Chordata; order Testudines; family Pelomedusidae; genus Pelusios; species Pelusios castaneus. The sequence continues at coordinate 15,244,070 of ML685801.1, read as the reverse complement.
GCAAACATATATTTTCTTTTCTTTTCTCAGGATTCAAAGTACTAAAGTAGTAAAAAAAAAAAAAAAAAATTGAAATGAATGCAAATAAAAACCAGAATCCTAAATTTTCCTGAATAAACATGGAAAAATGGTGATAATATATAATGTAATGCATGTATAAGTTTGACTGTTGGGCCATCTGTTCTTGAGTTATCACTTGCTTTCAGACAACTCCTCTCACTTTTCACCTCCTCCATTAAGTTTGGGACAGCATAAACTAGGCCTGTTATTCTGTTTCAGTTGCGGTAGTGTAACTTTATCCAAGCATTAGCGTCACTAACTACGGCATTATTCTGCCAGCAAATACTGTTCTTTGTGAAATTGGGCCGGTATTTTATATGACCCTGATTCTTAACAGAGCCATCAATTTCTTTCCCATGAATAAATCTGGTAAGGCTATTTCTTAAATATTTTGGGGGTCTTTGTTCAGTGGGGAGATTTATCCAGTTTTTAAATTTTTTTTACCTATACGAGTAACATGTAAGATTATTATAATTACAAGTTTAGAAAAAAAAGATTTTCCCTGTAATTTTCCTGTTTATGTTGTGTGTTTTGTGCTTTACACAGGTAGTCAGTCAGTAAGGCTCTGATCCAGAAATCTTACACATGTGAATAGATCCTTTAACTACTCTCCTGTATAGTGTCTTCACAGGATGAGACAAAAACATGTATGAACATCTGTTGTTTGAACAGGGTTTTAATGCATCGACGGGATAGAAAAATTATAAAAACAGGAAATTATGATTCTAACACTGCAGGGGTCTAGATGCCGGTGTCTCACTAGAAACTTCATTTTTTTAATATTGATGGGATTTTAAAAAGATGAAGGCAATATCTAAGCTTGATGAATGACATGGAGATTGTAGTCGAAATCAGTTCTTCATATGGCCTCTCACTGCTGCATTTGCTAGTCTGGTACTCTTGTCTCTCACTTTTAGGCTATGTCTACACTTGCAAGTTAGATCAAATTCAGGAAGCTTAATTCAAACTAACTTAAGCCTTGGCCACACTAGGCTTCCTTAATTAGGGCTTCCTTAATTTGAACTAATAAAATTTGATTGCTTAGTTTGAATTAACAGTTAATTCGATCCGTTAATTCAAACTAATCCAATGTGGCCATGTTAGTTCAAACTGCTTAGTTCGAACTAATTGGCAGATTGACCTTCCTGCAATTGACTAATTCGAACTAGGCAAGTACCCTGCATGGCCATGGCTAGTTCGAACTAGCATTCTAGTGGGGCCATGCTAGTTCGAATTAAGTTAATTCGGACTCACTAAAATTAGTTTGAATTAGTTAGCTCGAATTAACTAATTCGAACTAGCTTTTGTAAGTGTAGACATAGCCTTAGTGCCTGCAAGCGTCCTAAATACTCTTTTTTCCTATCCACCTTATCTCTTAATGATATCATCTGCATAGCTTCATTCCAGGGGGAGTTGAGTGCCTAATTCCCTTAGGCTCCTTTGAAAATCCCATCCCAATATGGTACACATTTGTATATTTGGAGACATTTTTGTTAGATGAACAGAAAGCATCTAGCTCAAGGCAGAGAGTTTGAATGTATATAAAAAGTAGCAGTAAAGTGAGGGATATTTAAAGATGCACATTCAATGCTTACTAAATAGAATTGGCCTTTAATGAGGCTACTTACATACATCATTGGAGACTGACAACAGGCTTGCCTTCTTGTGAGGAAGGGAGAAGGGGGAAGAACTGGTTAGGGGAGCAAAATATAAGAAAAGAGTAAAGGAGAAGGGGGGAAGTGGGATTGAAAAATGGAGAAAGATAATTTGGGGGTAATGGGAGGGAATGGACAGGGGGGAAAAAAGTCAAAAGGTGGCACATATATTATTAGAAGCATGAGAGGATGAATGTGGGCCTGGGTCCCTCTATTGCAAGGGACACTCAGCAAAATAGCCTAAAGAGAATTAATCTAAAAGGAGGCAAGGACTTGGAGTGGGACCTTACATGGATTATCCATACAATGAATGAAACATAACTTGTTGGAGGGGTGAAGGAGTGATGACATCTTTTTAAAAAGATGTCAATCTCTTTAAGTGTTAAACTCAGTTGTGTAATTGCCCTGGAGAAGAATGAGGGATTTCTTATTTTAATATTAAGCATGTAATTGCTGAGTGCAATAGATGTTTAAATTTGTGGACAATGGACTAAAAAAGTAGAATAGATTTTGCTTGGATTTAAAAAAAAAACAACTTTAATTTACTAAATTAGGTAGTGAATAGCACATTATCTCCTCAAAATAAATGAAAGAAAGAATAACATTTTTGACACAGAAAATTATTTAGTGGCCCCCCAAAAAGAAGCCAGACTATTACTACTGTAAATGTTTAGCTTTTTTCTTTGGCAGTGCAAAACTGAAAATGAGTCAGTTTTCAACGGTAGATGAAATTATCCTTAATTTAAAGCTTTTGAAAGCTATCCAAAGAAGTATCAAGGTTTTTTTTTTTTTAGATCCTGTGAATTAACTTCATTGGCTAATGCCTTTGCTATGTTATTTGCTTTACATCATCACCTTAATAGGAGCTGGGATAAATTTGTGGTGCTTATACTTCAGTTTCTCTGAATAACTGGAGCATGAAATACAGATAAGTTTGTCAGAAAACTCTTTGTACCTCCTCTGCTTTGTGTATCACAGAGCCTTTAAGCGTGCAGGCTGATGTCATACTCTAAGGAACAGTCCTAGAGTCAGGAGCTCTCTCTAGAAATTCAGCACTAGAGAACTGGAAGCCATAAGACTTGGGTCATTAAGTCTTGCTATAAGGTTGCCAGAATGCGATGTTTATGTGCCATCCTCAGACCCCTCAGCAATGAGAGTTCATGTTCTATGTACTATAAACAAAGACCTGCTTCAGAAGTGTAAGTTGAAAAAGACTTAAAAGTGCATGTTTAGTTCTTGTTTTTTGTGTAAGGTGTGTTAAGTGGCTTTTTCTCACCCGCCCCTTCTTCCCCATTACTGTAGGAAGTCTGAGCTTTCAGTGATTCTTTTATTTTAGCTTTTCTCTGATCTGTTTTGTAAAATTGGCTGTTTTGTAACTATTGAATCTGTTATGGAGCTATATGTGCAAGGGGTGATACATCTTAAAAACAGAAGTTGTAATGTTGATTTCTAAAATCTATTGCTAAGCCAGCCCTTAATTTGAATCACAGACCATAGGATGGATGTTGTACTGTTTACTTTATAAAGCAAAGGTTTCTGCTATGCTTTTATTCCTGTACTTATTCTATAAAATCACACGTGGCACAACAAAATAACCCTGTTTGTTGTTCTTTGAAAAGCAGGTATGCGTGACCAGTAACTCTGAATAAATCATGGGTTTGATCATTTAGCCTTTTTTGAAAAATATATTGCTACAAAAGCATAATTTTTACTTTGTGCTCAGTTAAATGATGCTTCTTTTTGTGTGTGCTCTGCTTCTTAACTGTGGCCTTCCATTTCTTAGCTATATCATTTCAGTAAATACAGAGGAGATACACTGTGCTAAACTTGCAAGTGCCAGTTAACATTGCATGAAATGAAAGAGCCATTGTCTTTGTCAAAACAGCTGTGATCTTGAGCTAACGGCATTGATTTTAGGTCTCATGATCTAGTGAAAAAATAAATAAAACTGGTATATGACCTGCAGTTTGTTCCCCAGCTCCAGTACTGTTGTTTTCCAGCATTGAAAAAATACGTTGGATAAACAGTGCATATTTCACTGAAAGTAGATTGTTTTCTCTGAATGAAGTTTCATTTTGTTTGCATTGTCTTTATCAGACATGAAGACTTGAAGGACATTCATGAAACTGCACGTATGCAGACTATTTGATGGGTTTGAACAGACTCTTAATAGTGTCTGCATGATGGAACATTTTTGTCTGAATAATGTCAGTTATGTTCAAAAGAATAATGATGTACTTGTTTTTTAAAATCCTACTGTTTGTATAAGTTAGCATGACAGATCTTACAAGACTCAAGTATAAAGAAGTACTGCATGAAAGAAAACATTGTCCTCTTAGGAATGTTAGGAGCAAAACTACGTAATTCAATTATAATTACGTCTATTAGCACCACTCTATTAAATGGTCTTTTGATGCTTCCATTAATAAAGGTATGTTTCCATGCTCCGAATCTGTTTAAAGTTGTCTTAGGTTTAAAACTTGCTGTGTAGGTTCCCATGGTGTGAGCAAACAAACTGATGCAACACTCTGCAAGGTATCTTTTTGTTTTGAAGAAGAGGGAACAACTCAGAAAATATTGTTGGAGTCAGTAAATAAAGGCAGAAATTACAAAGCAAGCAATGGAAAAAGTTAAGGATAATGTTTGTCTTTATTTCAAGGGTCAAAATGGGCTTGTATGAGGCAATATCTCATTCTGGATCTTACCCCATACTCAGCCAAATCTATGGGAGGGAGGAGCAGGACAGAGAAAGCAGACAATGTTGGTAATTGGGGAGAGCAAGATCTTGGAAAAGAGGCAAATAATAAGTTTAGATATTTGTCTCTTAATCAGTAATCACTTTTTTCATATTTAGATAAAAGTTACTTGCGTCTAGTGGCGTCACTGGGGGCATGGAACTATCTAGGCAGGTATGAAGACATAGTTTCCCATCCACATTGAGTTTATACCCTAGAACTGGTAGGTAACGAAACAAGTGATGGCAGCTCATGATGTTAATTTTCCATAAGTCCAGTTTTTGACAATCACACCCTTGGTCACGTGTCTGACTTTTAATTGCATTGTATTTGGGGCAAAGGTAGAATTTTATTTTTGTTTGGAAAACATATAGCACATCTTGAGTACAACCAGACACAAACAACAATCAGTTAATAAAATCAATGTGTTTTTATGCCAGATTAGGCAGAATTGTCCTGGGAAGTTTATGGCAGATCTGATGAGGCAATCTGGGGATATAGAGATTAAAATCAGGTAGCTCTATGTCTTGAAAATGTTCAAAAAGTAGTTTTAAGTTATCTATCTATTTTGGCGAGTTAGAATTCCAACACAGCTTGGCCTTAAAACACTTCATTAGTCTGAATCTGTTGTTTTCTGGCAAGGGTTTGTTTGTGCCTTTACTTGATTGCGAGAGATAAGGGGAGTTTATGGGGCTGCAGGTCTCAAACCCAAGGCCATAAAGTTGCCCAGTGAGAACATGACCCGCTGCGTCACCAGATGGGGTCAGATGGGGAACTGCATTTAACACCCCATGGCAGGGGCTGCCCTCATTGACTCAGCTGTGTTAGGTGACTAGCAGTAGACTGCTGATTGGACCGAGGCATAAAGCTTCCTGTCCCAGCTCTTGTCTGACCATCTAGTCGCTAGGGTTGGTGCTCACTAGACCCCTGAGACCAACTTTCTCCCTTCATGTTTGGTTCCTTGTCTTTGCTTCTGTTACCTCACCTCGATTCTATGTCCTGCCTCCTCTCCTAGTTTCCACTTCATGCTCCCGGTTCGTGTGTCCATTCCCTAATTCGGGTGACTTTCTCTGGCCTGACGCTTAGTGTGACTTCTGACTCCAATTCCAGTTTTACCCTCAGCATGGCTTCTGTCTCCAAGTCTTGATTGACCCTGGCTTTGGCTTCAAACTTTGGCTTTGGCATGACTTCACACTGTGACTCTGACTACTTCCCTGGCTCTCATGGCTAGTTCAGACTGCCCATTACAGGCCCATGCCATGGAGTAATAAGTTATTTAAAATAAATTTATTTGGGAACCCCACTAGTTCCCAAATCCATATGTCAGCTTTTAGGGAATTTAGGAAATCCATGTCAAATGGGTGTGAGCTTTCCAATTGTTCTTTAGGATGTCCAGGAAGCACAGCAGCTCTTCCATTACAGCTGCTGTTGCCTGCAAAGTTAATAAAGCTGGAACGTCGCCGGTAGCTTGAGGAAGTCTCTGTCTACTCAAAGCGTGTTTGATATACATGAAAGCAAAGGGGAAGAGAGAAAATATTCTCAGAGCACATGGAATATATATGGACAGAGCTGGGGAACAGGAACAGAATTCTAATCCAACCATTGATAAACTTGCATAATACTTAACACTTCACAAATATTATTTAATTAGGCCTCACAAAAGCTCTGTGCTGTTGGTAAATATCATTTGGCTCTTCTGAGGACTGTGAAACATTCTGGTGCCCCAGGTCACACATCATATTAGTGTCACAATCAGCATTAAAGCTCAGGTTTTCTGGATCCCAATTTAATGCAAAACCCGCTGGACTAAAGAGCATCGAGGCAAGTTATTCGAACATCTCTATACCAATTTCACCCTTTGCAAAACTGGGAATGATCCCATTTAACTTCAGAGTTTGAGCACAGAGTGCTACTTTGTGGACTAGCAGTCCCATTACATACCCTGTATCATACAAATATGGTTGGCAGATGATGGAATAATATTAAAAATCCCTAAGAAAATTGTATAATGACCTATTAGGCTCACCGATGCATATCATGCTACTCTGTTTAGTCTCTCCATAACCAGGGTATCAAAGGGTATGTCTATATTGTGTTTTAAAACCCACAGCTTGGGTCTACAGATTCAGATTGGCGAGGCTTGTATTTTGCGCTGGAAATATCTGTGCAGATGTTCGGGTTTGAACTGCAGCCTGGGAGAGGGGTGGGCTTCAGGGCCCAAACTCCAGCCTGAACTTCAGTGCCTTCCAGCACTGTTGTTTTAGGGCTGAAGAGTGAGCTCAAGTCTGTAGACCCAGGCTTTGGGACTCACTGCTCAAGTTTTTAAAATGCAGTATAGACGTACCCTGGATGTCTTTATTCCAGAGTCCTCTCTCAGTAAAGCTTTTGTTTTCTAAAGCAAGTGGCTCTTTACTGTTACATTTTTTGCTTTAATCTCTAAATAAAAAATGTCTTTTTAAATTGATTCGACTTCCCCAGTCTACATTTGTCTTTAAACATAAAGTGAAAAGTATGTTGTGCTGCTGTGTGTGAATTGGACTCTTTAATTGGTTTAAAGAAGTCCTCTCCTAATACTTGCAGTGGAGTGGCCATCAGTTACAATAAAATAGTTGTTCCTCTGTCATTACTGAATTTTAACTTTATCTTTTCTTTTTCATCTTTTTTTAAATAGTGAAATTTGGTTTCAGGTAATTGAACAAGGCTTCTTTTGAACTATGAGGTCCTGCCGGAAGTAGCAGTATTTGGAAAGCTTTGTTTAACCCTGCCTCCCCCACCCCCAAGTTATTCTGACCTGTGAGACTAGAGTGCTTTAGCCAGCATTTGAATCCACGCTGTAATAGAATTTAAATGAGACTATCACAGAGGTATAATAAATTAATTTTGTTCTCAGGAAAACTGTTCAAACTGGATGAGGGTAACCAGTCTGCAACTGTTTGGGATGTCACTGATGTTATGCTAGGAGATCTTTTTCTGAATTAGCAGTTTTATGAATCTTGGCTATTTCAGTTTGTGTTTTCAGAATTTTGTGCTATTTTCCATGACTGAGAGTATGGGTCCCACTGAAAATTAATGGGACGTATGTTCTTATGTCAGTGAAGCACTTCTGAAAATCTATTCTTGATCTGCACCTTATTTTACTTTTCTGAAATACCCTGCTGTTTATAGTGGAAGGCTTTTCAGTGAAATCTTAACACTTGTGAAAACAAATTGCACACCATTTATTTTCAGTGCACTTTCTATTATATGACTCTTGGTAATTCAGAGTTCTCATTCACTTTATCTCTAATATACTAGACTCAACACAGCAATAACACTACATGCACCTTGGTTATTCAGTCAGTTTATAGCAAACAGTGTGTTTGTGTTTTAAATAATGTAAAATCACTAAATATCAAATGCCTTTGAAAATATATTTTTTCTTGCTGAATTATAATTTATATATTAGGAATTTTTCTGGTTTTTTTGGTTCGCTCTTTAAAAATCTGAATGTGTTAATGCATACCAGGTTATTGATTTGACTTACAGAAGGCCGAAATATGAGGACATTATCTTAATATAAACTAAGTCCTTATGCATGTTTAATCTTACTTAGGTCAAAGGGGGGTTGCATAAGTATAGTCTAAATAAAAACTCTGTAATTTCCTCAGAATTTGGTCGTAAGACCTGTCACAGTTCAGGACAACTGCACCTGTATTTCCTCTTATTGGTACTTCAAGGGCACCCAACCCTCAGGCTTCCAGCACCCCAGCTGTTTCTTGTGTTGTGTGGAGACCTGAGTCTCTTCTCACTGTTTATATGGGTATTTCCAGGATGGATGGTTCCTTTTCTCTCACGGTATCATTCTCAGCACAGACAGGTTGCCTTAAGACATATGCTTGCTTTTGCCTCAGAGATGGATAACAGTGTAATTGCTCTAGATGTTACCACACAGCTCTTTGTAAGCAACCCTACTTTACTCTGAAGGCACAAAGCATTGCAGAGAAAACATATAAAAACAATAAAAGAACATGCATGCTAATAGGCTGCTCAGAATTCATCTAAACTCTCACAAGGGCTATGGCAAGTTTTGTCTTTTAATATCCCATCTTGCATCCTTGTGAGTACAAGTTCATCAGCGTTTCAGCTCAGACCAAACAAACGGTGTCTTATGAGGCCCCACTAAGCCTACTTCTTCCAATCTTTCCCTAAGATAAATACATATACATAAATACATATTTGAATAACTTCCTGTTTGTTTTCACCTCATGCTGTCTCACTCAAAATTTCCTTGAGCAGAAGGATCAGAAGAATGAAGAGTCTAATTTGTTTCTCTTCTGTTGATGATTAATTCTTTATTTGTTTAAATATTTTGCATGCACAGTGAAGAACTAGGAGAATTCATGGAAATGAAAGGTGCCAACAGCCCCGGGATCCTTGTATTGACCACTGGTCTCAGCAAACCTTTTATGCGCTTGGATAAATACCCCACGTTGCTGAAAGAGCTTGAAAGGCACATGGAGGTATATCTTATCAGCATTTGTCTCCTATCTTAATGATTATTTGACAACAGTTATTTTAAAGGTACATGCCAAACATGTTGGGCCTCAAATTACGGTCCTTTTCTCTCCTTTCAGCCTTCTAAACTCTCCTCTAGTCAGAGGATGAGGGGAAAAAAAGAAGCACCAGAAAGCACTTTCAGTACTCTCTCTCATGAAGTAAAAATATTGGAAGTACCAGAACACTGTGAAAAGAGCTGAAATGGCATTCTGTCATGACCTGAGCCCTGCTTCTGAAATAGGAGATGCAGTATGCTTAAAACTCAGTATAATCTGATTTACTGAAAAACTCCTCAGTAATCTTAAAGCTTAAAGCCACCTGGGAATCTGAATTTCTTACTAATAGATCTGATCCACAAGATATGTGGATTGTGTTTTGAACAGATATCCTAAAAGCAATTATGTCTACTCTAGGTTTTATCTTACAAAAAAGGATTTTTTTTCATAGTTGTGGCCTAGTGGTTCGGACACTCCCTAATAGATATAGTCCCATTTATGTCTGTTGGATGTGCCTGACAATGAGACTTGGAAATGTTCTAATGTGATAGTGTTTGAAGGACCTAAATTTGCATTTTAGATATTTTATTTAAAAAAGGGGGGGGGATGGAAGGGGTTGGTGTATTACACCTATGATTGTCAGCTGTGATAGTGTCCCATGTTAGCATAATCTGAAAAGAAGAATGTGGTTTAACTGTGACAGTAAGGAAAGAGGATATAACAGCGTCAGATGTATGTTAACCATTTTAAAGGTATGCTAATGGTAGAAATTTAAGTTTGCAAGTTATCTGTTTAATACTAAGTCGGGTATATTTTTCCAGATGTTGCTTTATCGATTCGTGAAAGAATAACATTAGTAGTAACATCATGAGAGAGTCTATATTCATGCTAGAAAAAAAGAAGACAACTGTAAGAAGGCATAAAGAAGAGAACAAAAAGGGATATTACAAGTGTTACAAAGTTGTCTGTACTATAGTTACTATACCTCTATGAAACATTTTGTTACCATCCCTGGGAATTACAGTTCAGTTGTTTTTTGTCTTTAAGGATTATCATCCGGATCGAGCAGAGATTCAGAAATCCATGACAGCCTTCAAAAACCTTTCTGTAAGAATTTTAAAGAGTAGTTGTGTGGTTACGTGGGAGAATGGTTGCTAATGTTATGCCTTGTAAAAGTTAGTATTTTGATGTGGGAAATCTTTAGAAATATAGGGCTTGATGCAGTGCTCAATCATAATGAAGTGTATGGGGAGGTGTCTGCAGTTCCTTCATTCATGTTTGCCCAGCCCCATTGGAAATTAAGGCCATACATTAACATCCCTAACTTATTATCATCCCTAACTTAATGGCAGTCAAAGATTAGGTGTAGAAGAGCTTTGTTTTACTCCCTTCTACCTTCCTGCCCTCAACTTTTCCAGTCCACACCTTGTTCCCAAACCATCCCTTTTTTAGCTTTACACCAGACGAGAGCTCAGCTGTACCAAAAATTTGCCCCTGGCCTTCTCCAGCCACTTTAAGGCCACTTATGCAACATGGTGTTAGTGTGCTGAGGAATCCAACTTGTAGTGTACATGCCTGGTGCAAGGGTGTGAGGGGACAAGTGAACATTATATCACTGAAGCCTAGAATGGAAGAGAGGAGTGGCTCTTGGCAATGAGGAGTAAGACCTATCAGTTCTAACATAGGTGTCCAACCTGAGACATAAGAGGTGTGGTGGTTACTGACATATATGTGCAACCCACTAAGAATTTGTCTATCTACTAAAATAGTCATTGTGTGTTTCCTTGTTGGGATAGGACTACACTGTTACTGTGTCTTCGTTACATACATTTGTGCCCAGAGGCCACCGTGAGACTTGGGATCTCTTTCTGTTAGGGGCTATAAAAAGAAATAGGAGGAAAGGGTCCCTGCCCTCAAGAGTCTGAGACCAAATGAGACAAGTGGGAGAGCAAATAAGAAAGGATAAGACAAGGGTTAGGTTACAGAGAGGAACATCTGTTATCAGTAACAGAGGAGCATGTGCACAATTCACATGTTTCTTTGCTTCTTAATACATGTGTATATAAAACATAGGGAAGTATTAATTTAGATCTGAGTTCCAGCTTTCTGCTGTGTTTGCCAGTTCTTGTTTGGAAGTGAGTTTTAGGCATGATATTTGAAGTGGCTATGTAGGAGAGACTTTAAGAAGAATAACGTAGTGACTTAATGGATAACTTTAAAGGGCTGTTGAGGTCAGTAAATGAAAAGAAAAGTAATAGTATTTAATTAACAGTATTCATTTTTAAAAGGTACTTTTTCACACTTGAAAAAATTGTCATTGTCCTTTTTTATACTGTAAGCAGAGCACAGATGACAAATTATTATTTCAGCTGATACTGACTCCTAATACAGTTCATGCAGACACCACCTTGTTAGTACTTTCCCTTATTTAACAGGCACAGTGTCAAGAGGTACGGAAAAGAAAAGAACTTGAACTCCAAATACTAACGGAAGCCATCCGCTGCTGGGAGGGAGAGGACATTAAAACGCTGGGCAATGTAATTTACATGTCCCAGGTCATGATTCAGTGTGCTGGAAGTGAGGTAATGCAGTTAAAGTCTTTATTAAATTTTTTCTGTTTTTCTCTTGCAACTACAACTAATACAACTGTAAGTGGTAGAAATTTAGAACACCACCCGAAGAAATGAAAATAGATAAAAACAAATTTTCCCTAATATTTTGCTTAACCTAAGAGTCCTTATAAATGGGACAAACTTCTTTAAGATGTACAAGCTCGGCTAAAAAGCTGACTGAATCTTATAGCTAGATAGAACTGTTGAAAATATTGTAAAATCCTAAGGGGCTGTAAGAGATTGCAAAGTGCATAGTTAGAGAACATTTTCTTGCTGTATTGGCTACATTACAAAATAATTGGCCAAATAAATTATTAAATAACTGTATGTAAAGATCCAGAGGGATAGCCGTGTTAGTCTAGTTCAGCAAAACAAACAAGGAGTTTTGTGGCACTTTTAAAGACTAACAAATTTATTTATTGCATAAGCTTTCGTGGGGTAAAATCCCAGTTCATTACCCACAAAAGCTCATGCGATAAATAAATTTGTTAGTCTTTAGGACTCCTTGGGTTTTTTTTTTTAATATGTAAAGAAAATTTGGAAATTATTTATTTATTGTTTTGTTGTTGTCCCAGACCTACTTCTCCATGGTTGATGGGTTTTTTGAACACCTTTAAATATTAAAATAACAAAAATCTGGGGACTAAGTGTCTATGGGGATTTGTAATCAGGTATGGTGCCTTTCACCTTGAGTTCATTGGTTTAATACCATCCTGCTTTTTAGTGACTTTACTTTCTGACCCTGTGCAGTGTCCTATATAAAATAATTAAAGGTCTCTGTCTCCATTTCCTAACAGGCAGGCATCCACATCACAAAAACTGTCATCACAGTTGGCACTAACTGACTGGCTTGTTGGCAAACTTTTCAGAGAGGTCAAAGGATGGACTGGGCCTGAGTTATGAGCTACTCTCTAGAGGTGGTCTCTGCATCAAGATTGAGGCTGGACCTATAGCCAGCTAAATTGATGTGGGAAGGCTTTGAAAAACTTTGGGGCGGGGTTACAAAGTTCTCACCTGGAAAAAGTTAAAATACCAAATACACTCTCCTGAATTTTAGAAGATTTTAAAACCAATTTAAAAACAAAGCTTGCACCGAAAAAAGTAATTCTTATTCAGATTCTGCCATAGGGCAAATTCCTGCTGTAGCAAGTTAGGTTCTTTTACAATGCTCATAAACATATGTCCTACTGAACAAAAACCCCACGCTCCTTTGAATAGTCTTATACGTTTTGTCTCTTATCAAATGCATATGAAAGCATTAGGGCTGGATCCTCAGCTGGTGTAGCTTAGCTTATTGGTCATTGATTTGTAAGAAACTATGCCATCTCCAGCTGAAGAACTGGCCTGTGTTATACAAACAATATTGAAAAACTCCATTTAAAATACTTTGGATTAAGAGAACTTTTAAGAGGGGCAGAGAGGTAAAGTGATAAATATTTTTCTTTAAAAAAAAGGAAAAAGACAACTCCTAGCTGGCATGAATGGAATGTTGCGCATACAGTAGGAATCCCTTGATTAGCAATATAGTCAGTTGCTACTGTTGAGGTTTGTTTCTTCAAAGTAACTTGCACTATAAAACCATGAATACAAAAGGTCATCACAGGTTTTTTTAATAGAAAATCAAGTTCGGTTTGACTCTCCTTATTGAATATATATGTTTAATTTTGCTAAAAGTACAAGAATATTGGTATTATGCCAGTGAATGTTTTAAACAAAAAAAAAATCAGGGTCTCCTGGGTTATATTTATTTTTTAATTGTTTTCTTTGTTTTTTTTTCCAAGGAAAAGAATGAAAGATATCTTCTTCTCTTCCCTAATATTTTACTTATGTTATCTGCCAGCCCTAGGATGAGTGGGTTTATCTATCAGGTAAAACAAATCTTTAAAACATGGTTATTTACAGCAAACTTAAAAAAAGGCTTTCGAAATTTTTTTTCATGTCTCTTTCTTTATGTGTTCAGTATGTTTATGTACTATGAGAGGCAGAACTGTCCAGTTACTAGGATTCTGGACTGAGATTCAGGAGACCTAGGTTCTGTTTTTGCCACTGATCTGCTGTATGAATGTGGGAAAGTAACTTCATCACTGTACTTCAGTTTTCCTACTTCTGTTACTTTCCTTTGTAAGGTGCTGTGAAATTTCTAAAGGAGAATGTTGTGTTAGAACTTACTAAACGTAACATAAATTGCAAAGTTAGGTGCTCAGAAGTAAGGAAATGTCAAAATTCAGGTTGCCCATGCAGCCTTAATTTGACCTCATTATGTGGTTACGTTATGATACAGTCTTTAATTCTATGGTCACATACATTTTCTCCTCAGAGATCCCTTGCTTCATTCTGTGTTATTTGTAGTCTACATTCATGGCATCGCCTCAGGCCTCATTTCGCTGTCCAAACAAACTCTGTGCTGCATAAAATTATTAACTTCCTTATAGTTGTTTGTTATGCTGTCACCATAATAACTGAATGTTTCATGGTCATTAATTAATTTTTCTTCACAATATCCCAGTAGAGTGAGGTTATCACTAATCTCAGATACCCAGGACAGAATTTTTCAGAGCACTTAGCATTATACAACACACACATTCAAAGCTCAGCTCCCATTGACTTCAATTGCAACAGTGGATGCTCAACATTTTTGTAAATCTGGCCTTGAGTGTCCAGCGTGAGGCACACTGAAAAGGAGTGCGCAGTTGGTGGCCACCTATGAAAGTTTTATTTCTTCTTCAAGTGCTGGTCCCAATGACTATTTACTGTGAGTAGGTGTGCAGTCCAGACATGCAAGACCCTTTGCCGTCCCCCTTCAGGTGTCATTCTCATGAGAGTTTTCTCAAATAGGAGGTAAGCTCCCATATTCAGCTAGGAGCTCTAGAGCCCAGGCCTCTCCAGCACAAAGAGAAGGATTTCTCTTCAAGATACGTCCTCATTCCCAAGAAGAAGGGCAGATGGAGACCCATCCTAGATCTCAGACTGCTGAATGTCTTCAGGGCCATTTGAGAATAAGGTTAACCATCCTAGCCTGTACAATCTCCCCCCACAACAAAGGCAACGTGTTCACAGTTGTCAGTTTGAAAAAAGCATATTTTCATATAGACATTCACCCTTTCCACAAGAAGTTTCTGTGCTTTACGGTAGGCCTAGATCATTACCAGTACAGTGTCCTTCCCATCAGTCTCTTGATGGCCCCCAAAGGTATTCACAAAAGTATTCTCAGTGATAGCAACATACCTGCACTGCTAGGGCAGCTCAGTGTTTCCTTATCTTGTTGACTAACGACTCCCAGGATAATCATCTCAGGAAGTCCTGTGGACAGTATACTTCCTCCACAGGTTCCTGCAATCCTTAGGGTTTCAAGTAAATTTTGAAAAGTCCACATTAATCCCAACATTGATTATAGAATTCACTAGAGTGCCTCTGGACTTGACTTCAGCCAGAGCTTGCTTACCTCAAGACAGGCTCCTCATGATGAGAGACCTCATTGCCCAGCTCTGACTGCGCCCTCAGATCACAGATTGTCCCTGTCTGAGTTTTCTTGGCCGTTGGCCAGGTTCCTCCTTCGTTGCTTTCAGGCATGGGTATGCACGGTATAAGTGAATCGTGAACCCTTGGGTTGTTTTGTCTTCTCTCACCTGCTGGGAAAATGAGAAGTTCTCTTCTATCCACCAAGAAACTAATCACATTCACCTTTCTTCTGTATGAGGAGCACATCTGGAAGAACAAGTGGCGCAAGAGTCTTGGTCCCAGCAGCAATCCCAGGTACACATCCATCTACTAGAACTGCCTTTCTCGCATTTCCTTCATGCTGTGATCATGTTGTGCAACTTGACCACAGTAATTCAACATAAACAAGTGCAGTGGGGTAGCGGGTCTGATGCAGGTTGCACAAAGGCAGGCAGGATCCAGAATCAGTGCCTCTGACGTCAGCTCCCAGAATAACAAACACCTTAGCAGACAGTTTCAGCTGACGTTTCCACAGAGAACACTGTTGGAAACTTCACAGCTCAGTGGTACAAAACATCTGCTAGCAGGGAGGTTCACCATCGTGGGACTTCTTTGCATTCCAGGTAAACAAAAAGTATCCAGCCTATTGCTCTCAGGCTGCCCAAGGGCACAATTTCAGAGGGGATTCACCTCTGGTTCAGTAGTCAGAGGTTCTGATGTGTTCTTTCCCTCTCACCACCTCCTTACCATGAGTCCTGAACAAATTTCAGCAGGACAAATCGACAAGCATACTGTTTGCACCTAGATGGCTGAACAGTTCTGGTTCACCAACATCCTCCAGATATCCATGGGGCTATGCATCTGATTGCATCCAAACAGCAGAATGAAAATACTGCGGTACCAAGTGGAAGAGATTCTGCATCTGAAGTACCTCCACTGGACTCTGGAATCCCTGCCATCTTGAAATAACTTCTCTCCCTGAAGTCATCTGGACTGTCCATTAATTTTGTTGTGCACGCATCTGGCAGTGATCAGTGTTTTCCATCCTCTGACAGATAAGTGCTTGATATTCACCCACCTTACCACTGTGAGTTTTTTCTGAAAGGTCTTGACAAAACCTTCCCTCTAGTGTTAGCACTGACTTCTAACTGGGACCTCCGTCTACCTTTGTCAGTATTTATGAATCCTCCATTCTAGCTCCTGGCCTCTTGCTCCCTTCCCCCTTTTTCCGGGAAAGTAGTCATCTTAATGAGAACTACTTCTGCTTTGAGTAGGGGAGCTTATGATGCTTATATTAGACACTCATTACATGTTGGTCATAGGGATAAAGTTTCCGTGAGGTTACATCCCAAGTTCATTACATAGGTTCCCTCTGAATTCTGCCTGAATCAGACCATGCATCTACAGTGTTCTACACAAAACCTCATGTTTCTAGAGAAAGACAGAAAATGTAATTCTTTGGATGATTGTAGAACTCTGATCTTCTGTCTGCAATGTACTAAGTCCTTTAGAAAATTCCCAACATTTTTCATCTCCTTCAATGAGTGAATGAAGTTTTGTCACAAAGGCTGCAAAAATGGACTACAGTGCATGCTGCCTCTGTAGCTTTTCACCAAGGCGTACTTCTCCTAGAAATCTGTAGTGTGGCAACATGGAGCTCACTACACACCTTTACTGGGCATTATGTAATGTCCAGGCTAATTCAGCAGGTGTATCCTTTGACTCCGCAGACTTGTATTCTGTTGTGCAGCACAGGTCCTCTCGCTCTCCTCCTCAAAGAAGCAAAAATAGGTGAATACTTGTGGAATTTCAATTTGTGTATATATATTTATTTACACTGGAAACCTGATTCTAAGAGTTAGTCAGCAGATAGAAGCGTACCATGTGACTGAAAAATCCCATCAGAAGAGCTCAAATGTTGAATACTTGAATGAGCTACAGGCCAAAAATTATTTGTGGAAATTGTTGAATCATCCTAATTCAGTATTAAGTAAACATGAGAAAACTGCAATCTACTGGCAGACCTTTTGCAGTCTGAAAAAGAGATGTAATTTGTTGACTGTATTATTCACTACCAGTTACTTGCCCAGTTTTATTTAAAACCTTGCTATTCTTGCATAAAGTCAATCATAGCTTTTGCTGACAAGAAGGGACAGGTTCTCAGTTTTACATGTCATCAGAGAGGTGGCTCCTATATGTGATCTGCTAGCATTATGCTGTTGTCTTGACTCAGTACTGTCTCAGACAGAAGTTCCATTTATAGTTTTGAATGATCAGCTCCACTAAGTGTGGAAGACAGCTGGAAATACGTGTTCCTAGTAGCTCTTAAATCCAGACAGTCAAGGACCTCTCTCAGTGAATTTGCATTGTAATGTATTTACGTGCACTGCCCACAGCTTGTGCAGATTTCAAGTCAACTAATGATATAATAATACTGGTTGTTCCTGGCACAGAAAGCTATGTAATTTAGTTATTCTTTTGCCATGGAGTTTTTAATTTTATTTCTGATCTGAAGTGTGTGTTTTAATTTACTGGTTTATCATCTGGTTGTCTGTTTGAATTGTGCATACGTTAAACATCTTTGCTGGTTGTTTATTTTTTAAAAAAGGAAAAAATGTGATGACTTTTCTAGGGAAAACTGCCAATGACAGGAATGACCATCACAAAGCTAGAAGACAGTGAAAATCACAAAAATGCATTTGAAATAGCAGGTAATGTCCATGAGCATTTCTATTGATTTATTTTGGTTTATCATAGAAATGTAGGGCTGGAAGTGACTTTAGTCAATCCATCCGCCCGCATTGAGGCAGGATTAAGTATAGTTAAATCATCCGGGTTCATTTAACCTAGTCTTTAAAACCTCCAATGACGGGAATTCCACGGCTTTCCTAGGCTTGGGTGGAAAAAAAAAAAAAAAAAGACTGCTTATCCCAGGCTCTGGCTGTCCTTGATATTTAACTTATTTTGTATAATTTTAATTCCACTGATTTTTTTTCCTAGTACTTGAGTACCCCAAGCACCACCTTTTATATTAAACATAAGCCACATCCAAGGCCCCTATTTCTGTCAATGTAATTGTCTAGGCCCTCAGAAAACTCCCTCCCCTCCTTTTAAAGCAAGGAAGAAAAGACAAGCCTTGCAGCCTCTCTCTAACACTCAGCAAATTCAGGGTACTATTTTGGACCAAGAAAGGAAGAAAATTCTAGAAAATCTTAGAGAGAACTCTCTACCAGAAGTAAAGTCCCATCACCAAAGACCTCTACTCAGGATTCTCCCACTCATGGTATGTGTTGGGGAAAGAGGCAGTTGCTGAGGTAGATTCCTGGACATCTTATTTTTTCATAGGTCAGCACTTTACAATTGCCCCAGAATCCGAAAGGCTCTAGTGCAGGGTACAGAAAACAAATTTAATGTGCTCACAGAAGAATTATACTGCGTAGCAAGTGGGGTGCTGTGCTGAATTCTTCACCTGCTTCAATTTCTGTTTTGACTTAAAATGTAGCTCCAAGTAGATTTCATTGAAATAATCTAATTATTTCATTGAAATAATCTAATTTCCACGGTACAGAGGTGGTCATTGTTGATTCAGCAATTCAACAAAAGAATGGTTACAATTTCCTGACTTTATGAAGAGGGAGAAAAAGCCAAACCTAGTTATTGCTGCTGCCTTTTGCTGCTTTCAGAGACAGCTGAAAATCTAACCTCACATACCTTGATTGCAAACCAGAATAACCAACAGCCACCCTCCCTTCCACACACACAGGCTTGCTCACTCTCTCCTCAGGTAGCAGCACCGAGATGATTCTCTAACACCCTCCATTTACTTCCCCCAATTGATCAACTTTACGCTCAGTTTTATTATCTAGATTAAGTGTCAGGGAGTCAGACTGGAATAATACAATCAACTGCTGTAGCCAGGTCAGATGAAATGGAGCCACTAAACTGTGTCATCCACATGCTGAAGAGGAAGGAACCCATCTCCTCACTAACTCTGTGCTTTTTGTTCAGTGGAAGAAAATCTTACCAGAGACCAGGATAACTTTAATTGCTAGATCAGTTACTTTGCATAAACTTTCCTTAATAAACACTGCAAAATGTATGTAAGGATAGACATTTGAAGAAAAATCTCTCACAGTGAGGAAAGGGGTTGAAATATCATTTCTTCGGACAGAAATTCCACTTTTAAATCTTTGTTCAGTCCTGAAGTAATGTAGGGATGGGGGTACATGGCAAAAACATAGATTACCTCAAAGATCACTGTTTTAAAGTGTTTCTGAATAATAAAATAATGTTGTTTTTTAGAATTTCTAAATCTTATGCTTCTTCTAGGAAATATGATTGAGCGGATATTGGTATCGTGTAACAACCAACAAGATTTGCATGAATGGGTGGATCATTTGCAGAAGCAAACCAAAGTTACAACTGTTGGGAATCCCACTATTAAACCTCATTCCGTGCCGTCTCACACTGTAAGAAATGCCTCAGTCATACTGGCTAAAATGAACAAGCAGGTGCTTGAGTTGTTAGAAAAAAGATTATCTGGATTATAAATCTCAACACTAATATGTAAATTATTCTAATTTTTTTTACCATGAGTAACAGGAACCAGATGTTTTAATTAATCCAGTTGGTTGCATATCTAATTTGCTTGATATATTTTCAAATTAGAAGAAGGGTTTAGTCACTTATGCACAGATACAAAATATATTAATGTAATCTAACAGTTTGACTTCAACAGATAAACAAAGAAACAACCCCCAGGAAATGCAGGTTAAGGCTGAGACTCTAACTTTTTCTTATTATACTTGAATATGGCATTTGGTGTTTTCCTTTAAGTGTTCTTATAATAATGGTTATCTTGTATCACTTTGCATCATCTTGCATGTTAAGATTGGTTCAGAAACTTTTTTCATTGGAATATTTTTTTCTGATTGAAAATGCCTCTTTTTCAAAATGTTTTTGATGAAAGGGTTGATTTTGACTAACATTCCTACAAGGACAATGAAACTTTTAAATGACAATAATAAATATGAAAATAATATATTAACTTTTTGATAGTTTTTTCTTTTATATATTATTTTTACTTTATTTCATAACATGTCAGTAAGAGTTGTGTACAAATATACACTACTATTTTTCACGTCATAATGACATTCCATTTTTATTTTAAATTTTATTTTAACTATTATACTTCATGTATTTTATTTGTTTCAAATTGTTTCATTACAATACAGAAGAGACACTTGGACTTAGAAAAGAAGATAAAATGTTTCAGTCTTTAGTAAATAGCAACTGCCCAAAACGATTTTAAAAATTAAAAAAAAAACTATGTAAAATAATAAATACTGAACTATTTTATTACACCATATTCTGCGGTCAGTGGTAGTACTAGTACACATGTTATGAATTAACGTAAAATTAATGGGGACAAATGGGAAAATGTTAACAAAATTTGTAACAAAATTCAGAAATGAAAAGTTTTTGAAACTGATTTGTGGACAGTTTAGAAAATATTTGTTTTTGTGCTGATTTGGATCAAAATTAATTTAAAGTGTCCCCACAAAGAAGACGTTCTAAATTTCAGTCGGCTCTACAAGTAACTTTGTGATAATTCTAAATTTGAGTGAATTAAGTTAAATTGTTCTTCTAAGCTCATTTTTTAAAATTTAAGTGTGAGGGGGTGGGAGCAAATTGCTCAGTGCTGTTGTGGTTCAATACAGACTGTTTCTGTGATAGACAATGAGAGTTTCTTAAAAGAAATGATGTTCTCTTGTGTCAGTTATTATTATTCAGCTTTTAAAACTGTGCTAGTTGGAACTGTAATAAATGAGAATGCTAGGTGGCCAGTGTAAATTATTTTTTCTGGCTTTGACAATTACTTTAAATTTTTTAGAATAATACAATATCATTTTCTCACCCTACTCTTTGTATGTTTGGCAGCTTCCTTCTCATCCAGTAACACCATCCAGCAAACATTCAGACAGCAAACCAATACCACTGACTCCTGCATACCACACGCTTCCACATCCTTCACATCATGGGACTCCACATACCACTATAAACTGGGGACCTTTAGAACCTCCTAAAACTCCCAAACCGTGGAGTTTGAGCTGTTTACGACCTGCACCTCCACTGCGGCCTTCAGCAGCTCTCTGTTATAAAGAGGTGAGGTGCTGGAAACCAGAAATGTTACCATAGACGTACAGGACTATGTGAAGAAGTGTAACTCAGTTCTTTTCATATCATGATCTTCTATAGTTCTATGTGTGTGTTTATATATGTATATTTTAACTTCATTTAAGCTAATACTGAAACAGTGGTAATTAATTAATACCCATTGTATTCATCACCATCATCACTGTCATCTATTTGGAGCTGATGGAGTGGTAATCCTCTCATTCATGAATCCCTATCTGAGCCATGAAAATTTTCTCTCAATTTTTTTTTCTACATGCCATATACCCAGTTCTCTGTATCTTTCCCTACTCCGATCATCCCTCTGGTCAAATAGGGTGGGAGAAACACCTTTTGCAGCAAGACAAGGCTATGTTTAAATCGATCAGTCAGTGTCATTAGTGAGCGTGAGCAAAGTGAGCATTTTCAATTGGCAAACTAACCTGTATTTCCTACTGTGTATGGAAAAATGGAATCTCAAATAATTTTGAACATTTAAAATTGTTACAATTAATTTCATTCCTGAATATAAAACTGTTGTTTACATGCACTTAATAGAACTTTTAAATTTAGTCCTAGAAGTTATAGAGTATGACTTTTTGTGATCTGTTGAAACTCATTTGACATCAACTTCAGATTACATAATTTATGATGATAGATAATAATTCTTCATTTTCCATTCAACCCCATCCCTCATTCTTTAATGTGGCAGATTTTAGGCTTTATTATAAAAGAAATGCAAAATTATTTTTATTAATCCTCAAAAGGGTGGCAGTGGTAGACTAACTTCTTGTTGTCACTGAATTTTTGCCTTTCTATAAACATAAAGAGTACTTAAAAATATTTGGTGTATGTAGAGTGTGGTGCATGTAATTTGATGACAGAGGTAGCTGTGTGTAGTAAATTTAATAATATTAATAACTGACTCCATGGGCAGCTCACAGCCACGTTGTGTCTCTATATTTACAAGCTGTAAAATGGGGGAAATAGTGTTTACCCACTTTGGTAAAGCATGTTGGGATCCTCTGATGCAGTGCACTATAAAAGGGCAAGATGTTAGGCATATGGCAGAGAAGTAGTATACTTTATTCAGAAGCAACACGTTGAGCTTTTGACGTAAAGCTCATTTCATGCATTTTCATGATTCTGATTTAATATTAGGAACCAATTCCTAAAGGAGTGCCATAATTAGTCCTGCAAATATCTTTAGTGTGCATGGTGAAGATAAGTTTTTATGGGCAGAAATTTGAATTTTTTGCAGGCACACAAATTGTGCTCTCTAATAAAAATTGGGGGTCAGTCTTTTGACAAACATCACTTATGAAACACTTTTTAGCAAAAGAAAATAAAAGGAATGTGGGGAATGAGATGGCCTTTAATTTAAAGATTAAACATTTTGGTTTGATTACTGCATTAGTTGATTCAGCTAGTGCATGTCTTTTTTTTAAGTTAAATATAGATGGAACTTTTTCATGCATTGGTATGTATAACATTTATTTAATTCTCAAGTGTGGTAAAATTTCACTCATCTTTACAGTGCTTAGTATATGACTGAATGTTTGAACCTATCTTCATCCTCATTGGTCTTTGTCCTGCTCATTCATCTTTTCACTTTCTTGTTCTACACATTTATAGAGGATGTCTTGTATTCTGAAGGTAAGGGGTAGACCAGTCTATATTTTGTATCCTTATACATTAGCATGACTCACTGTAGAGCAGAAGTGTAACATATCTGTCACTATATTCTTTTGCTGTAGAAATCTCCTTTCAAAGCCTGACAAGCGCTCTTTAAATTTTAATTTAAAGAAATACACGTGTATTATCTATCAACCTTCCCTCTTTGGGTTTTTTCTTAATCTACTTCTAAACAATATGGGTCTACCTCTCAAAAGTTAAGAAAAATATTTTACATTTGTGTTCCGCTTTCTATTATTTCCTTCACTCTAGCAGCCTGATAACCTGTGCTCTCAAAGCAGCATTGTTTTGTGTTTCTGTTAATAGGGCCAAAAGAATAAGGGGGGGAGGAATAAGTGAATTCAAGTAATATGCTGAAAAGAATATCCGCTAGCAAAATTTAGGTGTAGTTTTATAAGGTTTTTTTACAGTTCACAGCTATTTGAACACAAATTAGAATATAAGTATTTGGAATCTTTCTGAAAAAAAGCTTTATTTTTCTTTTCACCCAGGATCTCAGTAAAAGCCCTAAAACCATGAAAAAGCTGCTTCCCAAACGCAAGCCTGAACGGAAGCCATCAGATGAAGAGTTTGCCCTGAGAAAAAGTAAGTAAGGCTGAATAAATATCTGTGTATTCAGAAGGTGCTAATATATAAAAAGAAAGTTGCAGAGGAATGGATGGTATTTTAATTTTTTTTCCAGTGAAAATTGCCATTTTCTCTGGGTACCAATACTTCTAGTTTGTTTTCAGTATTAATTGGCAACAAGCAAAATAACAGGAATGGCTTGTACTGAAATTCTCTCTATATGTTGGAAAATCACTTCTTAACTCTCTGATTGAATTTTTACTCTGGCAGTACCGTTGTGAAGTGACTGTAAGTACTACAGTAACTTTAGATCTGAGAAGAGCAATTCAGAGTTTAAAAATAGTATCCTACTTTTTCAAGATATAATTAAGTAGGTGGATCAGTGATTCCCAACCTGTGGCTTGACGGTCCAAAAGTGGCCCATGGGGGCTTTCAAAGTGGCCTGCTGATCCCCTCCCACTGGCTGCAGAAGGGAGCTGCTGCCCAGGGACCCAGGCACAGCATGTTGCTGCATGGCTAAAAGACTCGTGCAGGCTCCTTGCTGCAGGCAAGGGGAAGGGAGACCAGCACTTCCCTCTCCCTGGCTGTAGCATGGAGCACAGCAAAGGGCTTCGCCTGGGTCCCTAGGAGTGCATCAGTCCCTGCTGGTGCCAGAGGAAGGGAAGGCTGCAGAAGGAAGCCACTGCCCAGGAACCCAGGTAAAGCTCATGGGGCTACAGCACACGTGCGGTTTCCCTGTGGCCCCTCAGTGGGACAGGAGTTCAGTGATGAGGGAAACAGCCTCCTCACTTGAACAACTCCTGTCTAGCTGCAGTGGGTGGATGGAGGGAGGGCTGCTGGCAGAGACTGGTGGCCCTTCAGGGTTGTAACAGTGATATCTGTGGCCCTTGAGCCAAAAGGGTTGGGAATCACTGATGCAGATTATTGAATTGATTGTTTTCAGAGTTTCCACTGAGTTGGGGATTTGAAAGCAAATATCTCTAGGTGCTGCTAGTGAGACTGATACCTTTCAGGATAGGCCATTTTTTAGGCCTAACAACTGCAGTAGTATTTTTTAGTCATTTATTTTGTGACAGAGGGCAGTGAAAATTCTGGGCTGTCCTGTTTCATGGGCTCTAAGGCAAAGTTAGAGAGGATTCCAAGGAAGAAGAGGGGTTTATAGAAGAAGAAATGCCATAAAGAACAAAAGCGTGGGCAAGTATAGAGGGATGATAGGCACCACAGTAGAAGTGTGGGGAGTAGGAAGGATGAAAGAAAAGACAAGTGTTAACAGCTGTGTTATTCAGGGGGGAAAAGCAGTCTTTATTCTACTGTCTTAACTTCAGTCTAGTTCTGTCTGTTTAGTGTGTACTAAGACATCCTGATTCACATGTCTTCGTGCATAAGTAACATTTGTGATAATGAGGTTCTGTGTGGTGCTTAAAATAATTAAGCCATTTAGACTGATCTAGTTCAAGTACTCAAAACCACATTAGCTTTCCTCAGTTTTTGCCTGCTTCTTCTTCGAGCGATGTCCCTGTGTGTGCTCCACATCAGGTGTCATCGTGTCCCGCGGTGCAGAGCGGAGTCTTCTTAGCAGTAGTGCTGGAGGGAGCTGCACGCGCTGGCCGCTGCTTGCAACCGTTGTAGCCTGCCTCGGCGCGCGCAGCTCCCTCTCTCCCTCAGTTCCTTTTCAACCGCCCTCGGGTGAAGACGGAGTCTTTCCTGATCGTTCAAATGGTCAAACCTGAAACAAAAAAAGGAAAAGAAGAGGACTTTAAGTCATCATTAGTTGTCCCTTGCTTTCTTTCTCTGTTTAAAAAAAAAAAAAAAAAAAAAAAAGCCGCTTCGCCGGCTTCGAGCCGGCCAGCTCGTTAACGGATTTCCGCCTCGTCTCTCTCCCTTTAAAATGCCTTCCTCTCCGGGATTCAAGAGGTGTTCCTCCTCCAATGACCCTTTCTCGGCCTCTGACGGACACTCACAGTGTGTCCGATGCCTTGGGGACGCTCATGTCCCTCAGAAGTGCTCTCATTGCCACAAGCTCAGTGCGAGAGCCAGGAAGGAGAGGGAGCTCAGGTTGAAGATGTTTTTAATGGAGAGATCCTTAGCCCCTGGCTCAACCTCTGACTCAAGCAAGCTCCCTCACACCTCCAACTCCAGACCTACTTCTGCGGCTGGGACCAGCACCTCGAAAAGGGGCCGCTCCCCCTCGAGGAAGTTCCCAAAAAGCAGTGCCCCTAAGGCTTATGGTTCCTTGGGCACGAAACTAGCAGAAAAACCGAGGAGCACAAAGCCCTCCTCTGACGAGCCGAGTCTAAGGGCGAGGCACTCTGCCTCCCCGGCAATTGCGGCTCCAGAGAAAGCGGCTCCGAATAGGACTCCAGACCGCGCGGCCCTGGGACTGCCTCCGGCTCCGATTGACAGTGCGGTGCCGTTGCCACCAAAGCAGCCGCTGTCGGCACCGGGCTCCCACCATGGAACTCTCCCAGTGACAGCGCTCCCCACATCGGCCCCGGCTCCAACCGCGGCACCGCGGAAGAGGAGCAGGAAGGAGAAGCACATCTCCCCTCCTCATTCTCCAGCTGTCCGTTCGGGGCACGATCCTTCCCCGCCTTACTCGGATCGCAGCCGTACATGTCATTCTTATGACTGCCGATCCAGAAGCAGGTCTCCTTTAGACAGACACTCCTATATGCGGTCAAGAGTCAGCTCTAGGGAGGCACGGCACTATTCCTCCTGTTGCCCGTACACTTCTTCCCATCATGGATCCTGTGCTAGGCGGGAGCACTGCTCTCCATGCCCTAGCAGATATTCTCACTGCTCTCCTCCTCGTCGTCGTCGTCGTCGTCGTTCTTGCTCCCCATGGCGATCTCCAAGCCCTCCTCTCTCTACTCTATCTGAGCAGTCCTCAATTCCACCTCGCTCTGGCTATGCTGCAGACGAAATTTCGTCTTCATGCCATTTGACTCTACCAACAGAGGAGGCAGTCATACCATCCACAGCATCTTCTGGTGATGATGCGAAACAATTTAATGATTTGCTTAAAAGAGTGGCAAAGGAGTTGGAAATACCACTGGAAGAGGTCACCGAGTCTCAACATAAGCTCCTCAAGTTATTACATACTTCGGGGTCCTCAAAGATAGCAATCCCAATGGACTCAGCCCTGATGGACCCAGCCAATGTAATCTGGCAAAATCCAGCCACTACGCCAGCAACAAACAAAAGGAATGACAGAAAATGGTATATTCCTGCAAAAGGAATGGAATTCTTATTCACTCACCCTCCACCTAACTCATTGGTTGTGGACGCAGCTAACCAAAGAGGAAAACACTCGAACTTCAAGGCCACTCCTCAAGATAAAGACTGGAAACGTCTTGACTTCCTGGGTAAGAAGATATACTCGTCTGCCACCTTGCTCTTGAGGATTGTGAACTATTCGGCTTTGTTATCGAATTATAGCTATTTGATCTTCGAAAAGATGGCACAGATCTCAAGCAGACCATCAGATAATAGATGGGAACAGCAAAGACCCTTGGTAACGGAAGGCCAACTTGTGGCAAGGACGTCGCTTCAAGCGTCCATGGATGTAGCTGACACAGTGGCGAGAGCACTAGCCACCGCCGTGGTTATGAGAAGAGCATCCTGGCTCCAGTCGGCAGCTCTGCCCAAAGACCTTCAGTCTAAAATCGAAGATTTTCCCTTTGATAAGGTAAACCTCTTCTCTGACAAAACAGATGCAACCATGCATGCGATGAAAGATTCCAGAGCGACGCTGCGCACTCTCGGAATTTATACTCCAACGTATAAAAGGAAGCAATCCAGATTCCAGCCTTTCACTCGTAGGTACCAACCTTACTTTCAACCCCAACATCAGCAGAGGCACTATGACACCTCCCTAAGAGGGAGACAGAAAGGCTACAGGAGAAGACAGCAATCCCAATCATCCTCCAGTACTCAGCCTCAACCTCAGAAACAGCAATTTTGAAGTCTTGGTCGAGGGTTCGAGACTTCCTCCTTCTCACGCAGCAACAGACCAATCTTCCTTAAGTTTCGAGTTTTTCCTGAGACAATTTCTACCCGCCTGGTCCCTCATCACATTGGACAAGTGGGCTCTGGAGATCGTGAGCAAAGGGTATTCCATCCCATTCACTTCCCATCCACCTCCACACTTCCCTTCCCCGTCCCTCTTCAGGGACATCTCTCACGTACAAACCCTTCAACAAGAGATCGGGCAACTCCTGAGTCTAGGAGCAATAGAACCAGTTCCAACTCAACACAGGGGAAAGGGATTTTATTCCCGTTACTTCATAGTCAAAAAGAAGTCAGGCGGATGGAGACCAATTTTAGATCTCAGATCTTTAAACAGGCAAGTCAAGAAACAAAGATTCAAGATGGTCACTCTAAGCAAAATAATTCCCATGCTGCATCAAGGAGATTGGTTCTCATCCCTCGACCTAAAAGATGCATACTTTGATATCACCATCCATCCTGCTCACAGAAGGTTCCTTCGTTTCGTGGTAAACAACCTCCATTACCAATACAAGGTGATGCCTTTCGGCCTATCGACAGCACCCCGAACCTTTTCCAAGCTACTGGCGGTACCCATAGCCTTCCTAAGGACGCAGGGGATAAAGATCTTTCCCTATCTGGACGACTGTCTAATATCAGCACGAACCAAAGAGGCCGCCACCAAGGCCACCACTCAAACCATCACCCTATTCAAACGGTTGGGTCTGAGCATAAACACAGAAAAGTCGACCGTCGAACCCACCAGAGAAATTGTCTTCATCGGAGCCCTTCTGAACTCCATGTCAGGCATAGCATCTTTGCCTGCACAAAGATTCACTCCAATGATAGACCTAATCAACACTGTAAAAAATGTTCCCGTTGTCACCACTCGTACAATACTGCAGCTCCTAGGCCACATGGCTGCCTCCACCTCTGTGGTCCCATACGCCAGGCTGCACATGCGAGCGCTACAGCACTGGCTGGCAACAGTATACAGGCCAAAATTTCACAACCTAAACAAAAGGGTTACAGTACCAAGACACATAAGGGACTCGCTTCACTGGTGGACCAGACCGCAGAATGTTCTGTCCGGAATACCATTCCTTCCAACACAACCTACTATCATGTTGACTACGGATGCCTCCCTTGTAGGATGGGGCGCTCACATAGATCGGTCGACCATCCAGGGTCTCTGGTCAAAAGCCGAATCTACTCTCCACATAAACGTTCTAGAGCTGAGAGCTGTTCGCTATGCCTGCAAACATTTCCTTCCCGTGATACGCAACAACCCAATAAGAGTAATGAAGGACAACATGGCCTGCATGTTTTATATCAATCGGCAAGGAGGAGCGAGATCATCATCCCTTTGTGCAGAAGCTGTCAGCCTATGGAACTGGTGCATACGGCACAATGTCACGATTGCAGCTTCCTATCTTCCGGGGAAACAGTATGTTACTGCAGACATTCTAACCAGGACCTTCCCTTTGAACCACAAGTGGGAAATCGACAATATGCAGCTAAATGGCATATTTGCGCGATGGGGACACCCAGTGATCGACCTCTTCGCGACTCATCTCAATCGAAAGTGTCACCACTTCTGTTCCAGGGCAGGCATAGGTCCCAAGTCGATGGGGGATGCCTTCTTCATCACCTGGTCTCAATGTCTCCTGTATGCTTTTCCCCCGATTCCCCTAATTTCGAAAGTACTACAGAAGATCAGAATGGACCAAGCCCATGTCATTCTCCTGGCGCCAGCCTGGCCAAGACAACATTGGTTTGCAGATCTGCTAGATCTGTCGCAATGCAGACCAATACCATTGCAACCAACGCCAGACCTGTTGACCCAGAACTTCGGCCGGTCTCGCCATCCAGAGATCAAGAAGCTTCACCTCAAGGCATTGTTCCTCGATGGTTCAATCAGGATGAATTACAATGCTCACAGGCTGTTAGAAGCATATTGCTGAATAGCAGAAAGCTAAGCACAAGGAAAATTTACCTGCTCAAATGGCGGAGATTCCAAAGCTGGTGTGACCGCAATCATATTGTTCCGTCGTCGTCTTCAGTCCCACAAGTCCTGGACTATGTCCTGGAGTTGAAGCAGTCTGGTCTCGCTATTAGCTCCCTGAAAGTTCATTTGGCAGCGATTTCAGTATTCCATGACCATCCTAATGACTCATCATTCCTTAGCCATCTGATAATTAAACGCTTTCTAATGGGCATTCAGAGATTATTCCCTGACATCCGCCCCCCTCCACCCTCTTGGGACCTGAATATGGTCCTTAATACACTGATGAAACACCCATTCGAACCTTTGGCAACCTGTTCAAAATACTACTTGTCAATGAAGGTGGCTTTCCTAGTTGCCATAACTTCGGCAAGAAGAGTAGGAGAGATCAACGCACTCATGACAGAACCTCCATATACGGTCTTCCAGAAGGATAAAATTACATTACCCAAAATAGTTACTCATTTTCACATAAATGAACCAATACACCTACCTACCTTTTATCCAAAGCCACACAGAAACGGTCACGAATCAGTTCTCCACACTTTAGACGTCAGGAGGGCGTTATCTTTCTATCTAGAAAGAACAAAACAATTCAGGAAATCAAACAGACTATTCGTCTCCTTTGCAGAAAGATGTAAGGGTGAATCAATTTCTAACCAAAGACTTTCAAAGTGGATAAAGGACTGTATTCACACCTCCTATCGCCTGAATAAAAAACAACTCCCAGAGGGAGTTAGAGCTCACTCCACACGAGCAATGGCGGCTACAACAGCCTTCTTAACTAACATTCCACTCCCAGATATCTGCAAGGCAGCTACTTGGTCCTCGTCACACACATTCACTACCCATTATGCAATTGACAAGGCCTCACGCAGTGACGCTAGAGTGGGAACAGCGGTGCTCGCCTCTGTACACCGAAGTCCCTCCTCCATGACTGACAACGGCTACGAAGTCACCTGATGTGGCGCACACACAGGGACATCGCTCGAAGAAGAAGAAGGGGTTGCTTACCTGTAACTTCTGTTCTTCGAGATGCGTGTCCCTGTGGGTGCTCCACTACCCTCCCTCCTTCCCCTCTACTTCGGAGTACTTACCTTGCTCCACGGTCGAAAAGGAACTGAGGGAGAGAGGGAGCTGTGCGCGCCGAGGCAGGCTACAACGGTCGCAAGCGGCGGCCGGCGCGTGCAGCTCCCTCCAGCACTACTGCTAAGAAGACTCCGCTCTGCACCGTGGGACGCGATGACACCTGATGTGGAGCACCCACAGGGACACCCATCTCGAAGAACAGAAGTTACAGGTAAGCAACCCCTTCTTTTGTATCTTTTAAATTGTGGGCTCTTTAGAGCAGGGACCTGTCTATCCCGAGTCCGTGAAGTGTGTGAAGCACATAGTGAATGTCATTAAAAAAATCACTGTATTTTGGGTTGAGATGGACTTTTCTCATGACACCACTTGCTGAATTAGAATGGGGGCATTCTCATCCCCTATGATGTGCTGTGGATTTCATATGGCAGGTTAGGGAATTATATGTTGTTTACTCATGTGTTGGTGGAAACGTTAGTTGAGAGGTATGTGGAGACCTGATTTGTCCTTACTGAGTTCCCTTGCGTAACACAGTTGGGCTATGAAGCTTGGACTTTCCTTATTAATGCGTCTGTTGCATAAGCAAGAGTCCGTCTCCCTAGAAGGTTGCAGATGGCTGGAATAAAAGACAATGAAGAAGGTAGAAGGCCTCCTCAAGAAAGGACCTTATTGCCATGTACAGACACAAGATCTTATTCCTTCCTTTTTTTTGATATAGCTGGAGAATTCAACTTGAGCATTTCCAATAGAAGTTGAAGCTTTGGTCTTTTAGACCAGTTACCAGTGTGTTGTCTAGCTTTGCCATCATATCAAAACATCTTGCCAATGTCTTTTAATAGATGGGCCTCCAAAACTATTTTAAAAGTCAGTTTTCTTGCATTCTGTGATACTTGTAACTGGTTACAGCTTCTACACAGCTCTAATCAACGTTATGAAAATTTGTTTGAAATAGTTGTAGTGTAATATTACTAAGCAAGTTCAAAGAAACTTGTTGGAAGTCTAGGAAACTAAATACTCTGGCTTTCACTTTCAGATTTTAATGGGAGTTGTTAGAGCACTTTCACAACTCTGAATATCCAAGTCACTGTTTAGGTGCTTAAATATGGCTTTAGATGCTAAACTGTTAGGGTGTGTCTACACTGGCAAGTTAGGTCAACTTAAGGAGGCTTAAATCGACCTAAACAAATCCGCATCCACACTGGGCTTTTCTTAAGTCAACTTAAGCGTTTCCTTAAGTCGACTTAAGGAAAGCTTAAGTTGACTTAATAACACCTCCTTTTAGGTCGACTTAAACCTTCGACTTAAGGCCAGTATAGACGGGGATTAACGCTAAGTCAGCTTTATTAAGTCGAGTTAAAGCCAATATAATGGCTATCTCTGCTGTTAAGTCGACTTAACAAAGTCAGCTTAACTTTGTAAGTGTAGACATAGCCTAAGAAACTAAGTTGGAAAGTATTGCTTTTGAATGTAATTTTTTATTCATGGAAAAAAATGTTGCATATTTTACAAAGTCTGAAACAAATTATAATAAACAGGTTTGACTGCAATATTTCTTCCTTAAACACTATTATTTTTCTTCTGCCTTTCCATTTTCAGAACATAAGAATGCCCATATCAGCTCAGACCAGTGGTCTCTCTAGCCCCATGTCCTGTCTTCTGGCAGTGCTCCGTGCTGGTCGCTGCAGAGGGAATGAATAGAACAGGGCATTTATTTAGGGATCCATTCACTGTCATCTAGTTCCAGCTTCTGGTAGTCAAGGTTTTAGGAATCCATCAGTTTTTTCTAACCGCCATTGATGGACCTATCTTCCATGAACTTACTGAATTCTTCTTTCGAACCCAGTTAGATTTTTGGCCTTGGAAATGAGTTCTACAGGTTGACTGTTGAGTGGAAAAAGTATTTCTTTGTGATTGTTTTAAACTTTGCGGCCTATTAATTTTATTGGGTGACCCTTGGTTCTTGTGTGAGGTGAAGGGGTAAATAACACTTCCCTGTTCACTTTCTTCACACCAGTCATGATTTTATAGATCTCTGTCATCTTCCCCCTTAGCTATTTTTTTTTTCTAAACTGAACAGTTGCAGTCTTTTTAATCTCTCATATAGAAGCTCTTAATCATTTTTATTGTTCTTCTCCAGACCTTTTCCAATTTTAATATATCTTTTTTGGGATTGGTCAAACAGAACTGCATCCTGTATTCCAGGTGTGGGCATTCATGGATTTATATAACGGCATTATGATATTTTCTCTCTTAATATCTATCCCTTTTGTAATGGTTCCCTTTTGGACTGCTGCTGCACACTGACCAGCCGTTTTCAAAGAACTAACTACGACAGCGGTTCTCAACCACTGTGTCGGGACACAAAAGTGTGTCACGGAGAGCTGGGAGGTGTGTCACAGAAAATTGGCAGGTCAGCTTGGAGCCAGCTTGTGGGGTCCTGCCGCCCACAGTTCTCTGCTGCCCTCAATAGCCTGCTCCTGTTGCACAACACAGGCAGCAGCCAGGGCTAGATGAGTAAAGGGACTTAGAGGCTGCAACCCAGAGATCCTGGGCTGGGGGGAGGAGGGAGGCACCACCTCCCTCACAAAAATAAACCTGGCCCCATCAAGCCAGATCATTAGGGCACCAGCCTGTGCTGGCTTGACTCTGCCCCTACCCAGGTCCCATCTTTCAAAGCACCGCAGCTTCCCAAGTGCTCCCAGTCTAAGCGCCACCGCCACCAGCAGATTATAGTGTGTCACGCAGGGGAACGTCATCTGTCAGGTGTGTCGCGCTGGGAAAAAGGTTGAGAACCACTGAAATATGATGATACCAAGATCTCTTTCTTGAGCGGTAACAGCTAATTTAGACGACATCACTTTATAAGATGGAATTATTTTTTCCAGTGTGCATTACTTTGCATTTATCAACTTTGAATTTCATCTGCCATATTGTTGAACAGTTTTGTGAGATTCCTTTGTGACTCTGCAGTCAGCTTTGGCTTTAACTATCTCGAGTAGTTTTGTATCATTTGCATATTTTGCCACTTTACTGTTCTCTCACTTTTCCAGATCATTTAAGAGTATGTTGAGCAGTACAGATCTTTGGATGACCCTTCTATTTAACTCTTTCAGTTGAGAAAGACCATTTATTAATCTTGTTTGTTTCCTACCTTTTAATCAGTTACTGACCCATGAGAGGGACTTCCTTCTTATCCAATGGCTGCTTATTTTGCTTATGAGCTTTTGATGTCAAAGGCTTTCTGAAAGTCCAGATACATTACATAAACTGGATCACCCTTGTCCACGTGTTTGTTGACCCCCTCAGAGATTCTTATAGATTGACAAGGCTTGATTTCCCATTACAAAAGCTGCGTTAACTCTTCCCCAACAAATCACATTCATCTATGTGTCTGATAATTCTGTTCTATACTATAGTTTCATCCAGTTCATCCAGAACTTAGGCTTGTCAGCCTGTAATTGCCAGGATTGCTTCTGGAGCCTTTTTAAAAATCATTGGGTGTGTCTACACTTGTAAATTAAGTCGATTTAAGCCTGCTTAAGTCGACTTAATTTACTCTGTGTCTACACTACATTTTCCTTAAGTCGACTTAATAAGATCTAGTTTTACTTTGAATTACTGGTTGTCGACTTTACTAAGTCGATTTAAGCCTGTGTAGACGCGGGTTAGCCCTAAATCAACTTCAGTGGCCTCCAGAGCTCCCTCCCTGACCTTCCTCCCAGAGTTCCTGGCACAGGAAACACGCCCTGGCAATCATGGGACAGGACAGAGCCCTGCCCTCCCTGAGGTTCAAACCTGGCCAGGCCTGCCTCTGCGAGCAGGGCAGCCAGCACCGCAGGCGGGCCTCTTCCTGGAGCCACCAGGAAATCCTGGCTCTCATAGCCATCTGGGGGGATGAGGCAGTGGCCCCCAGGCTGCAGGGCAGCCAGCGCAATAGGGAGGTTTATGCCTCCATTTCCCAGGCCCTGGCTGCCAAGGGCTACACCCGGGACACCCAGCAGGTCCAGGTGAAAATAAAGGACCTGAGGCAGGGCTTCCAGGAGGTGAGCCTCAGGATGGGGGCAGCCCTCACTATCACCTGCTGCTACTACCCAGAACTGCACGGCTTCCTGGGGCAGGAGAGTGGCAGCCTCCTGCACACACAGTCGACTCTGCCGAGCCTCCCTCCCCCGACGACATCTGGGAGGAGGGCTTGGTGGATGAGACTGTGATGCTGGAGGAAGGGGAGACTAGCTGGCAGCAGGAGTCGGAGGACACCTCACCACCCCTGGAGCCAGCTGCCAGCCTGGAGCCGATCCCTGCCCTGACGGCTGACCCAGCCTCCCAGCAGGAGGGAGAGGAGCAGGTTCCCCCCACCAATGAAGACCCAGGCGAGGAGCCAGCGCTGCGGACACCTGCTGCACCTCCTGGTGAGTGCTCCCCCTTCTCTTCCTCCCCCCTGCGGCCAGGACCGGGCATGCCTATGGGACAGGGACAGGCAGGGTCAGGGGTGGGGAAGGCACTCCCATAGGGGCAGAGGGGTTGGGGGCTGTGTGGCGGGGTGTGGGGGGAACCCGGAGGCAAGCGGTGCACTGGTGTGTCAGGAGATGGGGTGGGATGACTGTAGGCAGGAGCACCAAGGCCAGACAGCATGCACCCGACACTGCTGGCATGTGGCCCCAAGAGAGACCCCCCCAAGGCAGGGCTGCCTGCTGCTTACCACTGTGGGCACCACACCCGACCTGGGCAGCACAGGACACCGGCGTGTACCAAGAGGTCCTTGTCCCAAACGAGAGACTGGGAAGCTAGGGAACGGTCAGGGGACAGCAACTGCTCTCAGGCTGCACACCGCACCAGCTAATGGGAGGGACCCTTTTCCTTGCTTCTCCCCAGCAGCCCCCGCGTTCTTGACACCCGGCACTCCTGGTGCCCCAGCAGGCCCAATCAGGACCCAAAGGAGGGGGCAGCGCTCACGGGATGAGCTCCTTGAGGACCTGGTCCGCGTGAACGAGCAGATCGAGGCATGCCTGGCAGTGTGGCAGGACCAGGACGAGGGACCCCAGAGGGTCAAGCAACGGCTGCTCGAGCGGATGCTCACCCTCTTCGAGCGGCAGACAGGCCATGGAGCGGCTGGAGGAGCGCCTTTTCCCCCAGGGCCCCATCCTGCACTCCAGAAGCAGCTCTTCTCGGCGGCGGCCCAGGACCCAGGGCAGACGCCAGCAGGCCAGGGACCCGCCTCCTGGAGGCCACTGACTCCAGCCCCTCCCTCGACCCTCTTCACACACCCCAAGCAGCTCCACCCCCTCCCTCCCTCAACCCTCTTCACATCTCCCAAACCCCGCAGCTCCCAACCCCCATTTCCCACCCTGAATAAACACCATGTACCCCAATATATGTTTTCTTGTGTTTTTTATTGGTTTGGGGACGGGGGGAGACGGAGTGTGTGGGGGTGAAGGGGCAGGAAAGGGGTGAAGGGCCTTGCTGGCAAAGTGAGCCCTCAGTCCATCGCGAATGGCCTGTGCTCGCCGATGAACCCGCGCAGTCCGGGGCAGGGTGTCCTCGGGCTGCTCGTAGTTGGCGGCGAGGCACTCAGCCTCGGCTTCCCAGACGCGGGGCACCCTTTGCCCCCACAGCTCGCAGAGGTTGTGAAGGCAGCAGCAGGTGCTGACAACCTCTGGCAGGTTGCTCTCGCCGAGCTGCAGGCAGGTCAGGAGGGCCCTCCAGTGGGTCTTCAGGCGTCTGAAGTCTTGCTTGATGACGCTGCGGCACCGGTTGAGCCTTTGGTTGAAGAGGTCCCTGCTGTCATCGAGGTGGCCCGTGTACGGCTTCATCAGCCAAGGGAGCAAGGGGTAGGCGGCATCTCCCGTGATCAGGACGGGCACCTGCACGTCCCCGATGGTGATGGTGTGGTCGGGGAAGAAGGCGCCCCCTTGCGTGCACCTGTACAGGGCGGAGTTCCGCTGGATCCTCATGTCGTGCTCCTTCCCCAGCCAGCCCACGTAGATATTTTGAAAGATCTTGCGTTGGTCCACCAGTGCCTGCAGGACCATGGAGTAGTACCCCTTTCGATTGATGTAGTCTCTGGCGCGGTGTTTTGGGGCTCAGATAGGGATGTGGGTGGCGTCCACAATGCCCCCACAGTTGGGGAAGCTGAGCCTGGCGAGGCCATCGAGGAGGTCAGTCAGGTTGCCCGGGGTGACTAGTCGGGCTAGCAAGACGCGGTTGATTGCCCTGCACACCTGCATGACGGCGGTTCCCCCCGGTGGCCTTCCCAATGCCGAACTGCTGGCCCATGGAGCGGTAGGAGTCTGGGGTTGCCAGCTTCCATAGTGCGACAGCTGCTCGCCTGTCGACAGGCAGGGCGGGTCGAAGCCGGGTGTCCGTGCATTGCAGAACCGGGGTGAGCTCGCGGACTAACTCGAGGAAGGTCTGCTTGCTCATCCTGAGGTTCTGCAGCCACAGGTTGTTGTCCCAGGTGGTGAGGACGATCCGCTCCCACCAGTCAGTGCTGGCTGCACATGCCCAGAGGCGGCGAGGCGCAGAGCTCACGTCAGTGAGTGCAGCAGCTTGCTGGGACAGCAAGGTGGGGGACAGGCTGGCATCTGCCTCCGTGCTGGCGGCTTGCCAATGAAGTCTGCTCCAGAACACAAGCAGCCTCGTCAGTAGCTGGCAATTGTAACGCAGCTGCCTGACAATTCGCAGGAGAAGAGCCCGGTCCCTGACCTGCTCAGCCCCCATGTTGCTAGGCACAAGGGGGAAGGTGCCGAGCTCACTTCCTCTTTTATGGGAGTGGCTGGGGGAGGTGGAGCACTTCCTGGCTGCCACATGCCACACTTCCCATCATGCACCACTCTTACGTCGACCTAGCCCCTGCCAGTCGACTTAAGTGTCAAGTGGAAACGCTCTAGACTGATTTTGCTAGGTTGACTTTAAGTCGACCTAAATTTATAGCGTAGATACGCTAAGTTGACTTAACAAGGCCGACTTTGTCGACTTTAAGTCGACTTAGCTAAATTGACTTATTTGAACAAGTGTAGACATAGCCATTGTTACACTAACAACCTTCCAGTGCACCAGAATGGAGACTGATTTAAGTTATAGGTTACAAAACACAATTAGTAGTTCTGCAATTTCATATTTGAGTTCCTTCAGGTCTTCAGTTTATCAATTTGTTCCAAAACCTGTATTGACACCTCAGTCTGGAACAGTTCCTCAGTTTTGTCATCTGAAAGAATGGCTCAGGTGTAGGAATCTCTCACACATTCTCCTCAGTGAAGACCTATACAGAGAATTCATTGAATTGCTCTGCTACAGCTTTGTCTTTCTCGAGTGCTCTTTAATCCATTAGCCCTACTGATCGTGGCTTCCTGCTTCTGATGTATTTAGACAATTTTGCTATTTTTTGTTTGTTTATTTTGGGCTAGCTGTTTTTCACATTCCTTTTTGGCCTTCCTAATTAGGCTTTTACAGTCACTTGCCAGAGTTTATGCTCATTTCTGTTTTCCTCTGTAGGATTTGATTTCCAGTTTTTAAAGCATGCCTTTTTGTCTCTAACTGCCCCTTTCCCTCTGCTTTATAATTATGGTGGCATTTTTTTGGCCCTCTTACTGTTTTTTGTTTGTTTGTTTTTTCTTTTTTGTTATTTGGCATATAGGTATCGCTTGGGTCTGTATCATGGTGTTTTCAAATACTTTCCATTCAGCTTGCAGGCATTCCACTCTGGTGGCTGGGCCTTTTAATTTCAGCGTAACTAGACTCCTCATTTTTGTGTTGTTTTCTTTTTGAAGCTTAATCCTACTGAGGGTGAGTTTCTTTGCTTTTTTCACTCCTACAAGGATATTAAATGTAATTACATTATGACCTCAGTTACCAAGCGGTTCACCTATATTCACCTTTTGGACCAGAGCCTGTGCTCTAATTAGGACTAAATCAAGAAGTGGCTCTCCCCTTGTGGGTTCCAAGACTAGCTGCTTGACGAAGTAGTCATTAATGATGTCTAGAAATTTTATCTCTGCATTCTGTCCTGAGGTGACATTTGCCCAGTTACTATGGGGATAGTTTAAACCCCTGTTATTATTGTGTGCTCTGTTTTTGTAGCCTCTGTACTCCCCCTGAGCATTTCATAATCACCGTTACCATCTTGGTCAGGTGGTTGATAACATATTCCTACCGTTATATTCTTACTATTCAAGCATGGAATTACTATCCATAAAGTTTTTATGGTATTGTTTAATTCATTTAAGATTTTTACTGTATTTTTACTCTGTGCTTTCATTCACATTTAGTGCCAGTCTCCCCTCCCCAGCATGACCTACTTTGTTATAACTATATATTTTATTCCCTCTTATTACCAGTTCCTATTAATTATCATCATTCCGCCAAATTTCTCTGATGACTGTTATATCAATATCATCATTTAATACCAGACATACAAGTTTATCCATTCGGGAATTTAGACTTTCTGTTTGATACTGTTAAAACAAGATTTGCTTTATCCCCTCCACATCTTCAGAAGACTTGCCTTCTGGACTGATCAAATAAGAGACATTCTTTTTTATTTAAATGTACCTTTCTCTCAAAACCTTCAAAGCAAAAGAGAGTAATGGTTCCCCATACTACAAAACAAGTGGGTGCTGTTTTAGTTCTCTCGCTCTTCCCTTGATCACAAAAGAGAACATTTTAGGAAATCTCTTTTCATCAGATTCTCCTGTACAATAGATAAGTACTATAGAAGCTTTTCCTTTAAAGTGAGCTTCTAAACTGACAATTTTGTTGTATCAAAATACAGCAATGGCATTTTTATCCAGGTGAGTTGTATATCTTTACTGATATTTTCACTTTAAATCCAGCTAAAAGGATATATACAACATAACGGCATTAAACTATTTTTCTTTACATTTAGAAAGCATACTTCATTTAAGCATTTATCTTTAAGGATTGTAGCAAAACTACATTTATCTTTAAGGATTAAGCAAAACTACATCCCAGTAATAAAATATTTAGTAGTCGTAGTCTGATACAGGGGGCTAGTTATAGGTGCATATGCTACATAATTTGAAAACAATTATAACGTCCTTTTTTTAACTGTGTCTAAATGAGTGGGTTGATGGTTACAGATGGGCTGATACGGGAGGGAAATGGATAGGTAAGCTTAAAATGACTTTGTATTTCACTGTTGTGCCATTTAAAGGCAGTCATGTCACAAACTTGAACATCAAAATATGGAAGAAAGGATAGAATAGAATTTTTTAAAAAGTCGTTACTAATCTGACCATCTTCTGATTTCCAAGTACCGCTGAAATATAAATGTTTAATCTATCACAGCTGCTATAATTTGGAATAGAAATGAAGCACTGCTGAGAAGCAGCTTTGAATTTGCTGTATTGTAACCAATGGAGATCAGTTAAGGACTAAAGAATCTGCTGCAATGCAGTTCCAGCACAAGAGATCAGATCAGATATTTTTGTGGAGCTTCAGTAGTCATCAGCGTGCAATAGTGGCTTCATTCTACTTCCCCAAGATACTAAACAAACACCTGCAGTCTCAGAGATGATCAAAGCACATATCCTAACAGGAATTATTGTTTAGCCTCAAAGAAAGATAAAATAAGTCTTTGTTTAAATGAACATATCTTTTTTTTAAATTGCACTTGTCAGCACTTTTGCTGTAAGGGGTGGCTTGCATACTGAAAGGGAATATTTTTTTTTTTTTTTTTCAGTGACTTTTACTTACTTGAATAACTTCACTGACGCTACCAAATACTCATATTTCTTTATCCAATTCTCCAGTAATCAGTAGCCTTTGTCCTTCTGTGTTAATTGTGCTTTGAATAAACAAATCAGATATGTAAGTTATACCAGCCAAACACTTTAATGGATTTGGGTATAATTTAAGAAAGGTAATATTTACATAAAGTAGTTCTTCATTTTTACTGCACAATACTGTACTGTACAGTAGTGTTACACTCTGCCTAAAGTATTTGTTTAGCTAACAGATTTCTGCACTGGTAAACAAAGGAAAAGTTTCTGGAATCGTTGGGAAATGTTTGGACCTCTTATTAATAATAACCTTAATAATGATTCTTAATCAGGTTGCTATGAGCTCTTATCAGTGTTGTCTGCAAACAGCCATCACGGGTGGATACTCTGTCAAATATCTGTTTTGCTGTTGAGGTGGTGCCGCTACTTTCTTACATTCGAGGCAGAGGGAGGCCTGAGACCCATCTTAGATCTCAGAGGACTAAACAAGTTCATCAGGAAATCAAGATTCTGTATGGTCTCCCTCACCATAATCATCCCCTCCTTGGAACCAAAAGACTGGTATGCTCCCCTCGATCTTCGAGAGCTTACTTTCACATCTCTATCTGCCCTGGACACAGACATTTCCTCTGCTGTATAGTGGGGGACGGGCACTTCCAATTCACACTGCTCCCTTGTGGCCTTTCCTTGGCCCCCATGTGTTCACGAAATGCATGGTGGCAGCAGCCGCTTACCTCAGATGCCAAGGGGCAAGGATCTATCGATACTTGGACAATTGGTTAATTCAGGGAAAGTCCCCAAAACAAGTCTCCAGCGACATAAAACTGGTGAAGGACACCTGTGGACGCCTACGTCTTCTGGTCAACAACCAAAAATCTATACTATTCCCAGATCCAGTTCATAGAGGCGACACTCAACCCTCAAAAGGCAAGGGCAGTGCTTCCCCTTTCCAGATTCAAGGCCATTACAGCTCTCATAAAGGACCTCCAGAGCTCCCTGCTGACCACGGCTCATGCATGCCTATGCCTCTTGGGCCATATGGCAGCCTGCACATATGTGATCAGACACGCACAGCTGTGCATGCAGCCCCTACAGCTATGGCTGGCTTTGGTGAGCAGACACACAGAGGACAAGGTCATTTCGGTCCCCCCTTGG
Source organism: Pelusios castaneus (assembly GCA_007922175.1). Classification (NCBI taxonomy): domain Eukaryota; kingdom Metazoa; phylum Chordata; order Testudines; family Pelomedusidae; genus Pelusios; species Pelusios castaneus. Next base: position 15,202,632 of record ML685801.1, on the reverse strand, counting down.
ATACTAGGCTCACTGAGATGGTGGTTGAATGTCAAGGAAGTGATGAGAGGTAGCCCCTTTGTAAAACAACCCCACTCTCTCTTCCTCCTCTCAGCTGCGTCGGACCTGAGCTGGGGAGCCCACTGCAGCATGGTTGTCAGCTCCCAAGGCCTATGGTCAGTTGGAGAGCAGAGCCTCCACATAAACGTGAGGGAGCTCAGGGCAATCAAGCTAGCATGCACAGCCTTCCTCCCGCTGCTCAGAGGGAAAATGGTCTGAATCGTTACAGACAACACTTCGGCCATGTTTTATGTCAACCAACAAGGTGGAGTTTGTTCCCCAGCCCTCTTGTCAGGAGGCAATATCCCTGTGGGAATTGGTGATAAAACAAGAGTTCCATCCAGTAGCATCCCACTTACTGGGCATCAAGATCTCAGAAGCAGACTGTCTCAGCAGATTGTTCAGCTTACCTCGCAAGTGGTCTCTTCACCCTATGGCAGCAAGTTCAATCTTCCAGAGGTGGGGCTATCCTCAAATAGACCTGTTGACCTCCAAAGTAAACACAAAGTTCAAACGCTTTTGTTCCCTGCACGACAGGGAATCGGAATCACTGGGAGATGCCTTTCTGATCCTCAGTGGTCCTCAGGTCTCCTGTACGCATTCCCTCCCACTCCGTTGATGCACAGAGTGCTCCTAAAAATAAAGAAGGACAGAGCATCAGTCATTCTCATAGCACCCGTCTGACCAAGACAACACTGGTTCCAGGATATTTTGGAACTATCCAGAACCAAGTCAATATTGCTACTGTTGTGGTACAATCTCCTGACCCAGAACCAGGGGAAGCTGTTATACCCCGATCTGGAATTGCTCCATCTGATGGCTTGGTGCCTGAATGACTAACAACTGATGAACTTACCTGCTCCAACCAAGTACAGCAGATACTCATGGGAAGCAGGAAACCATCTACAAGATGATCATATGCAGCAAAATGGCAAGGTTTGCAATATGGACGGAGTCAAAAAGTATAGCCCCATCAGCTTCCACGATTCCCCTGCTCCTGGACTACATCCTTCACCTTAAAAACTCAGGTTTGGGCACCTCATCACTGATCAGCATTTCACAACCTGGTATAAGGGAGACCGATTTTTTTCCCACCTGACGGTCACGAAATTTCTTAAGGGAATAGACAGAGTCTTCCCCCATATTAGGGCCCCTACACCAACCTGGGATCTAAATTTAGTGCTCTCAGTCCTCACTTTACTGCCTTTTGAGTTCATGGCCTCATGCTCACTTCTCCTCCTGACCGGAAAAGTAGTCTTCCTCGTTGCGATTACTTCAGCAAGACGGGTATCAGAACTCAGAGCACTATCGTCTGAACCAGTGGTTCTCAACCGCTGTGTCGTGACACAAAAGTGTGTTATGAAACAGCAGCAAGTGTGTCGCAGGCTAAGCTCCCATGTGGCTGCAGAGCTGCTGCAGCAGCAGGGAGCTGCTGCTGCTGGCTGAAACACTGGCAGCCTGTCTCTGTGACTCAGGGAGGCTGCTGACTCATCCAGCACGCTAGGAGCTGGGGGCAGGGTGTTTTTAAACCTCCCGCCCTGTGTGCTGAGCCCAGGGCGGGGGGACGGGTTTCTCTGCCAGCTGTGGGTCGGAAGGTGAGTGTGGAGCCACGGGGCGAGGAGAGGGTTAGAGCCGATGCAGCGGGGTGGCTGGGCTGCAATAGGGTGAGAGTGGAGGGGCCACAGGGATAGGCAGTGGGGCAAGAATGGGCTGCAACAAGAGCTGGGGCCAGAGCCTGGGCCGTGGCCACAGCTGGGGTCGGAGTAAGAGTGGGTGATGCAGGGGGGAACAGACTCGGGGGTTGGAGGCTGCTGGGGGGAGAAAGAGGGTCAGAGGAAAGAGACTTAGAGGCTCCCGGGGTCGGGGGGAAGGGCGTAGGGGAAAAGACTCAGAGGCTGCTGGGGTGAGGGAAGGGAAGAGACTTGGGAAGGGAAGAGACTTGTGGCAACTAGGGGACAAAGAAAATTTCAGGGGCTGATGGTGTGGGGGGGAGAAGAGACATGGGGGGGGGGGGGAAAGAGACGGGGGGCTGCTGTGGGAGCCTTAGTGTGTCACGCATGGCTGGGAACCCTCCCAACAGTGTTGCGACCCTGAAAAGGTTGAGAACGCCTGGTCTGAACCATAGTACACAGTATTCTTTAAAGATAAAGTACAGCTCAAGCCTCACCCAGCTTTCCTTCCCAAGGCGATCTCCTCTTTTCACACTCAACAGGACATTTTCCTGCCTGTACTCTACCCTAAGCCTCATACCTCAGATGATGAGAGAAGATGGCATACCTTAGATGTGTGCAGAGCCTTAGCTTTTTATTTGGAAAGGACTAAACAATTCCACAAATCGTCACAGCTATTCGTGGCAATTGTGGAAAGAATGATAGGCTTCTCCATTTCTTCCCAACGCATCTCCTCTTGGATAACAGCCTGCATCCGCTTCTGTTACGAGAAGGCGGGCTGAGATCCCCTTAGATGCATAAGAGCACTTTCAGTGAGAGATCAGGCATCTTCAGCAGCCTTCCTGGATACTGCTGGTAAGTCACCTGCAATGGAATTGACATGAGCAGTCACTCGAAGAAGAAAAGACTGTTGCTTACCTGTAACTGGTGTTCTTCGAGAGGTGTTGATCATGTCCATTCCATGATCCGCCCTCCAGCCCCACTGTCGGAGTGGGTCGACAGGAAAGAACTGAGAAGGCATAGGGCTGGAGGTGCCACATGGTTCGCGGCATAGGGGTGAGGCCATGCTCGGTGCCAGGACCAGCTCTAACGAAACTGATAAGGGGAAAAGTTTTCCAGCAGCCATGCACGTGGCATGCATATACCCTACAATGGAATGTACGTGAGCAACACCTCTCAAAGAACAACAGTTACAGGTAAGCAACCGTCTTTTAGTTTCACTTATGAACCCCAGTAAAGACTTAATTGTTGCACTACATGATATTCTGCTTTATTTTCTAGAAATTAATATTCTGTTTCTTGCATTCCTCTAATTAAATTGTGAGATGAATTAAGGTGAAACTGATATCTGTTTGGTAAACATTTTATGTCTGATGTTTTCAGAACGCCTTAGAGAGAACACTTTCTTTTTTGAATCACTTGCATTTCACACAGCTCTTTTTGAAAAAGAAACCTAAAGGGGCAGTTTTAAAATATTCAGAAATTTTCTTGAGGTTGGGCTTAATTACCCAGGTTGAGGTGTTTTCAATAAATTTTAAAATATTTAAGTATATATTTGCTTTTTGGTTTATTTTTTTTTAACTCACTCATTCCAGAACGAGAAGGGCAAAATCTACAATTTGGGGTGATAGTTCAAGGTGGTAATACTAAGAACTACTCAGGTGAACTTTACGTGAATTATTTGGTACTTTTATCTAAGCTTATGATGAATTTCCAAATATATTTTGCTTAATAATGAGAGCCATGGTAAAGCTTTCTTTTTTTTTTTTTTTTTTTTTTTTTTTTGACTGCAGGTACAGCTGCATTGGAAGAGGATGCTCAGATTCTTAAGGTGATTGAAGCATACTGCACAAGTGCCAAAACACGCCAAACACTAAATTCAAGTAAGTTAGATAATAATTAACCAAAATGCTATTTAGATACATAGCAAAATGAAATCTTTGCCGTGGTGGGTCTCAACTCTTCAAATAATGGGATCTGTCCTAAGAAAATCGGCCTTTGGAGTTGGTCTTGTGTGGGGTGCTTTGGGTGCCCTACTTAGAGCATCAGAAGCCCTGCCTGAATTTAATTCTAGTTAATATAATCCATATTACTTAATTTGCCATGTTATAAAAGCTGTATCAAGCATGCATCAAGGAATGGGAGCGATCTGGATTTAATGACACTTGGAATTCACTTTACTCTGTCAGAGAGAAAATGGTAAGTATAGAGGTAAATGGAGGAGCAAAATTAATTTTAGGTTTGGAAGCTATATCTGTTTTATGCCTCTGGTGGTTCTGTTCATCAAGATGTATGTTTTTACTCAAGGGCTTTGTGGAATGGTACAGAATGGTGCACATCAAGTTTTCATTGCCACTCGCTGTTGAATATTTATTACTATAATTTTAATCCCCTCTTACAATAATTTCAGGGAGCAACTGTTAATTTTCTTAGATCTGTGTGTTGGGTACGGTTGCCATTCTCAGTTTTTGAAATTTATATTCAGCTTATTGGTATTTACAATGCACACCAGGGACTTACCTCACTTAAATCTAAACCAAGGCTGCAGTTATGGAGATCCTTTGTGTTGTAAGTAAAACACTGCACATAGCAGGGGAATCCACCAGCATGCATTACATTTATAGAAGAGACAAGAGCATGCTGTTCAGTTTGCTCCAATTTGCACAGTTTTGGCATTGAATATAAATCTAGTTTTGAATTATATCTCTGTGGCATGCTGTAAAATGATCTTGAGATACTGTTTTTATTGTTAGCAATTATTAGTGTGGACATCATAAATAATTCACTGTCCATTTAAACTGTTTAATTTCCAACCATTTGTCAGTGTTATTACCAACACAGGTTTTGGGTATACTTCATTTTCAAGCAAAAACATTTTAGACTGGCAATTGGGAAGTCACAAAATACAGCTGCAAATTTAGGGCAGAAATTCTTTAACTGATGTGGAGTTGTCTGCCTTCTCATCACCTTGAAAGATCCTACTTTATATATGCAAATACATTTGGTATTGGAATTTGGCTTTTTTACTGAAGGAGGAATTTATTGCAAAGTTATTTTGTTTGTTTTTGATTTTCATTTATATTCTTCAACTAAAATGTCTATTAATAAGGACACTTCCAGTTTCTCTTTATTTATGATCTATTTGAAAAAATCCTAAGTGTTCAAGGTGATAAAAACAAAAGTAATGTATTAGCTCACCCCTCTTTGGGGCTCGTTACAATTTCTATGAATTTGATTTTAGCTCTATGATGATTCAATTTTATTGTGGCTTGCCTGTTAAAAATGAAAGAAACAAGTTTATTGTTTAGAATTCCAAAGATAAATTATGGAACAAAATAAGACTAAATTAAGTTATTGCTATTTTAAATGTCACAACTGTGCTCAGTTGGTGTTGAACATTTTTCAAAAATAATGTGACAAGAAATGGTTTGTGAAACATTTAATTTCTAATTTATGCAGTTGTGTGTGTACACAGAAACGCATACAACTAATTTTAAATATATTTTTGCTTTTTCCCCCTATTTTTCCCTTTCTATGTATATTTAAGATGTATACATAGTGCAGTAGATGTCATTATATACATCAAAAATCAACAGCTTTTATTTGCTTTTAACTGCAATAGGAAACAACTGAAGCATCAGTTACATGCACGGCCTCTTCTCTTGTAAGGCTGGTGTTAGTATTAAAATTTTAGGTTTTCCATGTCTAGCTTACAGTCAGAAGTGGAAAACTCCATTTGGTGTTGGGATTACTTGTGTAAGGCCACGTCTACACTCAAAATGCTGCGTCGATCCTCAAGGAGTATAGACCTGCTCAATCAATCCCGGAAGTGCTCTCGCGTCGACGCAATAACTCCACCCCTCCAAGTGGAGTAACGCTGCATTGACGGGAGAGCATTGTTGGTCGACGCAGCAGAGTGAAGACAGCGTGGTAAGTAAGAGTAACTAAGTTGATGGGAGATGCGCATTCTGCAGCACGCAGATTGCGTATCTCCCATTGACTTTGCTTTGCAGTGTAGACTAAGCCAAAGAGTAACAGTTCATTAAAAAAAATGATCAGACACTTTGGTAAAAATGTCACATTCTTTTTGTACCCCTTCTTACCTCTGTGTTCACGTTCTGCCTGTCCCTCACAGTGCTGATTTGGCAATTCTGCTAGCAGCACCTTCTGTCTGGCATCCAGGAGGTGCTGCTTTTGGAAGTGCAAATTCAGCGCGGCTAGGGGTCCAGTGGACTGGAAGGCAGTGGCATCAGAGGTAGGACAGCAACTTTTTGTTACTACGTGGGGAAAAAGAGGAGTTTTGTTTTTGTTTTTAAATCTGGAGAGATTATGGGGCAATAGAAATGAAGAGAAGGATGGGTGGGGCTTTTCCTTCTTTTGAATCTGGTCTTTTGCTGTGCAATCCTTCTTGCCCTCAGAAAAATAGGATAGTTTTCTAGAGAAACATTGTTAGTGACAGAGTGTGTATAGTAGCTCTCAATATGGCCACCTAGAGTTTCAGTTTCCAAATATTTCCAGGAATGTATCTTCCATAAGCAAAAAACCCAGCTTCCATACAGAAATAGGAGAGGAAAAGCATTTTTGCCTCCCCTTGTCCACCCTCAACATTTTACAGGGAGTATATTGAGAAGGTAAGTTTAGACACAATCATGAAAATGACTATTGGGGTTAGCTAGTCTTTGCAGGAGGTAACTAAAAGTAGAACAGCGAGTCTAAAATATTTTGAAGTATTTTACAGTTAATTTGAGATAACTACTGTGTCTTGCAACATTCTGATTAGCTCTATCAACTTCACATTTTGTAAAAAGTTTTCCAGTGATTTGTTACAGCTATATTGTAACTGTGGGCTGTTAAAAGTGCTCTTCCCCTTTCAGATTTCTCTGTTAATTAGAGTTGACTGTCCAGTTCATAATAATTTTTTTTAAAGTGCCAGGGTACTCAGGTTAGGACATATATTTTAAGTAAAATTGCTCAAATTAAATTTCAAAATCATATCGTGGCAGATCAAAAAGTTATTACATGCCAAATGTAATTTTTACATAAAACCCAACCAAAATAAGAATAATAAAGCTTTGCTGCCTTTTTAACAATATTTTCTCTTTTCCTTCTCTTCCCATCACCTTTTGCTTTTGTTTCATATGTTTTGATTGTGGCTATTCCTTACGTTTCCCTCCTCATCCCACCTTTGCCTATCCACATCCACCATTTCATTTCACCCGTACATCCTTAGCATGGCAAGGCACTGACCTGATGCATAATCACGTCTTGGCTGATGATGACCAATCAAGTCTAGACTCCTTGGGTCGTCGCAGTAGCCTTTCTCGTTTGGAGCCTTCAGACCTCTCAGAAGACTCAGACTATGACAGTATATGGACAGCCCATAGTTACAGAATGGGGTCTACATCTCGTAAGAGCTGTTGCTCATATATCTCTCACCAGAACTAATGCACTTCTGAGCTTTTCTTAACAAATGCTTGTTGTATCACAGCCTGCTTTTCTTAGATGTTTTCTTGCTGTTCCTTGTCTCGTCAATGTAATATTTTAACAACTTTTGAGAGAGTTTCTGATATTTCAATTGTACCTCCTGGGAGGCTCTATTGCCAATTTAATACTCATACAAATAAGTCATTCTAAATTCAGAGTGTATATCCTGCTAAGGATATTATATCTTTAGGGTTTTTTGAAAGTGACAGCCGTTTATTTGTAGCTATAAATAGTCTGTTTTTTGACTTGGTCAGTGTAGCAACAGTTCCTTTTTTCTCCCGATACAGCACGTTTTTTGTATTTTATACTGAAACCATACTGGTTTGGGAGCGAAGTGCCAGCAATATGGAAATACTTTAGCCTTATAGTGGTCTAATTTTCTGTGTATTATTAACACAAGGTATAAAGCAGGGAGAACAAGAGAAAATAATTTTTAAAAATATGCAGTACAAGAACTTTAAAATCATTCAGATACTCGTATATCTGGGCAATCTGAATGGCAGAGCATTTGGTAATCCATGAAAATGTTTGTTTATATTACTTCATTGCTTAGGCATGTATGAAGAACCATACATTTTGCACAAGTTAAGCAGTTGTCTTAAAAACCTGGAAGTCTATGCTTGTTAAATGCAGCATTCCGATAGTGTCACTTTACTGTATGCCATTCAGTGGAAGATTCCAGTTTTAGACACCGACCTGCCTAGTAAAATCCACAACTGTCAACAAATCGTTGAGCATGCTCTGTGAAAAGAAGAAAATACAATTTGAAAACAAACCATTCATGAAGGTTCCCATTATGAAAGCATAAGGGTTCAGCATCTGAAACTGTTGGTATAATTGTGGTCAAAATTGGCTTGTAGGAAGTCCCTAAAAGTAAAATGCTTGGCTTTGGATTTTGCAGTTTGGATATTCTGAGGCATGTGAGACATCTATATATTGTGCCTCATAGTTGCTTTCATGATCACATTGGGCTTCAGCTACCAGCTCTTTATTCAGAGTAACATTAGCTTTGCAGAGAATTGAATGGGACATTTATACATTTATTTGAGGTTTTTGACACCTGGAATGTTGTGGGGGAAAATTTGTGTTCTGTATTGTGGATAACATCATGGGAATTGAAATGAAACCGTACTGTATTCTAAATGGCTTATCAACGTTATCATTAAGAAAACAGCAGCACCCTAAGAATGTGGTTAAATGTTTGCTTTCCTTAGGACTCCATGATGCTGTGTTCTTTTCTTCAAACATGTCCAGTGCTCAGTGTTCTGATATCATTATATGAACAAATTAAGATAGGTACTGCCTATCTAAGATAGATTGCTGCCACGGAACTGGATCACATGGTATACAAGCCTTGAGGCAATAGTAAACTTGCGCAGGTGATTTGAGCAGAAAACCAATACTTAATGGTTACAAATGAATGATCTCAAGGGTTTCAAAATAGACAAGCAGGTCATATTCAAACCTTGCTTGTCAGTTTTAAGTGTTTGATAATCTACTTGTTGCTCTACCACTTTTTTATCTTTGAAAATCTCTAGGTAATGAACATTGAGATGCTTATCAGAGAGAAATTTCTGGAGTTTATTATTGTAATTTTATTGAACCTTTGTGGCAATCGGGAATGTATATGCACTGCACCTAATTTTAAATAGGCAAAATTGCTGAGAGGACAAATGTCTGGTGTATATGCTCCTTGCTATATCTGACAATACATCTGTAAACCACTTAGCTTTCATTTTTATTTTAAAAGTCACATAGAGGATTCACTTCCTATTTGTATTGCCCTGAAAACATGGATCACTTTTTACCCTGATTTTTAACCAATAGTGTGCTGGTGGAATAATAATGATGTTTTCTGCATTGATTAAATGCCTATTCATTTACATAATTCTACTGTGTTACATATATTATGTAGTGTAAATATTATGAGTTTTTGAAAAAGTTGCTGCACTTGAATTTTCCTTTATCTCACAAATAATGTTTTTGTTACCCAGATCTGAAGATTTTATTGACTTTCTATGCACCAAAGCTTTGACCGTTTACCACCATTAATTATTGTAGCAGTTAAATTGTTCGCCGTCATCAGAATGATGTTGTCTTATGATGATGATCCTCAATGCCAACACCACTGCAGAAATAAAAAGAATTATCATCATTTTCATTGTTATAGACCACTAGCTATTGTCAACTAATAATCAGAAGTATTAATGTAACAAGCTTAAAAAAATACCAGTGTGAAAATGGTGGTATTCAGTCCAAAGGTTCAGTGTTTCTATTTTTGTGGAACTTTAGTCCTGGTAATAATAGTACCTTATGTTTATGCAATTCTGTATAATATATGTGTACAGTTAGTATTATACTGAAAGAATGCAGAATATGAATTAGAAGGTAGGTTTAAGCCATTGTCAAATCCTTTTCATGTGGCTTAAATGGTGTTTCCATTAAATTAGTGTTTAACATAAATTGATGCCAAGCTATATTAATTGTGTTTTTTGCATAATCTTGCCAAAACACAGTAATGTGTATATAGTGACGTAAAACATTGACAAATCTATATATTGTGCATTTCATTTGTGAATGGGAAAAGCCATCTTTAGTAGGTGACTGACTTTTGAAAATAAGAACTGGATGTATATCTAAATGTTGCATTGTATTGTACAATATGCCTATTATTGTTTGTGGTTGCATATAGCAATTAAGTGTTTTGTTTTATAAGAAAAGGACATCTGTTATGTACAGTTGAAATAAATTTTGCCTTTGCTAGCCTGTGACTTTAATATTTAATCATTGTGAGGGAAAAGGACAGCATAACTCACAATTTCACATTTGTTGTTTGGCTTTTCTGGAAGTAGCATAATAAAAGAGAAGCCAAATGCTAAAATAAGAGAACCATCCTGCTTTTGGGAAGCTGTTCACGTATAATTTGTGTGTAATGTAATCTAGATAGTCTTAATGTAATCCCTCATAGTACAAATTATTCTCTTTCCTTCTATTTTTCCCTCTTATTTTGAAACTTTCAGTCTCGAGAGATATTGTCATCTGTAGAGTAAGTTTTCCTTTTCCATAAATGGAAGTAGTGTTTTTCCTCTTAATATGGGAAAACTTAAATTAATTTTTGTCAGTTTATCCTTAGTAGCAGAAAAAGCCAAGCAGTAGCTCAGGATAAAATGGATCCGTTTAGAAACGATAGAATAAAATATGCAGAGGACCTGGTACACAAGAACAAATCGTACAAATTAGTGCACATAGCTTTGGTTTTCAAGTTTTGCTACTAATGTAGCATTTCTTTTCAAGCCCCAGCTCCATCTGACTAAATGTTGAGCATAATCTTTTCTGGTGAACATCTGTATCAATTAGGGAAATGTGGGCAATTCTCTATCTATAGTAAGTACTCTTCGTATATCCTTTGAAATTTTTTCTTAGGGCTCTTCATACTGTCATTATTTCAAAAGTAAATGGCCCCGTATTTAGTATTACTCCATTCAGATATACCAGCTGTGTGTCCCTTTCTTTTTTCCAAAGGATTTATTTGTGTCTATAAACTGTTTAAAATTGGTTCTACTTTGAAAAGTGACTGAATTTGACATATAGACATACAAATAAAATGGTGGGTTTTTAGTTCTCAGCCCTACAATTAAACCTGACATTGGAAAGTCAGGCTAGATTCTTTCCTACTTAAGCATAACCACCAGTTTCTTCATGTCAGATTCTGTCTTCAGTTAAACAAAAAAGGAGTCTAGTGGCACTTTTAAAGGCTAATCTATTTATTTATCTCATAAGCTTTCGTGGGAGGACATCCCACTTCATCAGTTCTCCATCTTCAAGTGTCTGACGAAGTGGGATTTTCTCCCACAAAAGCTCATGCGATAAATAAATTTGTTTGTCTTCAAAAGTGCCACTAGACTCCCTGTTTGTTTTGCTGAACTAGAGTAACACAGCTACCCCTTTGGAACTCGTCGTTGGCTAGTAACTACACGTGTGCACCTCCGTTGTGTTTAAGCATATCTTTGCAACATAATGGTTTTCAAGGGTGTATGATAAGTTAAGACTTAGGGCACAATTTTGCTCTGCTGTTGGAACCTGGTTATCAATTCAGTTGATGCACATGAAGGCACAGAATGCAGCTATCTCTTAGGCCTTGTCTACACTAGCACTTCTATCAGCAAAACTTTTGTCACTCAGAGATATAAAAACACCTTTGAGCAACACAGGCTTTGCTGGCATAAGCACTCTTGTGCAAAGTGCTATGTCTGTGAGGGACACTCTCCCACTGACATCAGTTTTTTTTCACACCAATATGTTTGCCAATAGAAAAGCTAGTATAGACAGAGCCTTAGATTTGTTAGGCGTGACAGGAATAAAAAGCAGCAAAAATGTACTCTGTACACACAGGGTACGGAGGTAGTATTTTTAGAGTTCTTTATGGTAGAACACACTCTAAAGTTTGTACAATGGACAACTGCGTACTTGATTTGGCATCAATATCCATTTATGTTAGTGACAAGAATATGAATAATGTTATGGAAAGCTGAACATTTAAAGTGTGAACAGATCTAATTTGCATATGAAAATACCACGAGTGCACATGCAAACAGATGCTGTGGTATCTATCCATTAGTGTGTACACACCTGATTTACACATAGACGCTTGTGGAATTTGAACCCCAAACTTTTATTAAAAATGAGATTTTGAAGAAAAAGATGATAGAAAACAAGAATGTCTATCATTAATGTGAAAACTGTACAATTACAAAAGACTTAGGTCAGCGTAAAAGTCTGCCCACTTTGCTACTTTTTTTACCATTGAAAATATGAAATGCTAAAGACAGAATTATTTCTGTACAAGTTATTCAGTCTAGTCATCACTGATGTTCCCAAGTTATGCCATTCATTATTATAAATTAACAGCTCAGACAATGTTAGTTAAACCAGTCCAAGGTTTGTGTCTAGGAAAAGCCTAATTTATGGTTATTACAAAAGTTTCTCTCTTATTTTCTCATTTCAAAAATCAGTGGGGTATGTTTTAAAATATCATTAGGTATGTTTGAATTCATCCACTTAGTGTGCCTAATGTCAGATTCGGAGCGCACACCTCTGATGTAGCTCCTTTGAAAGCAGTAGAGCTGCGTCATTTATCTGTGTGTTCTTGTATGTGCCATTTTTTTGTTCATCCCCATCCCATTAAGAGTTGCTCCTTTTTCGGAGAAGGTGAACAAGATTTTGGTGGCTGTTCAATGACAGGTTGCTGTTGGACACCAAGGAGAGATTGTTGAATTCCAGTCTGCATTCTCACTGTCCTTTGGAGTTGCGCTAGTCAGGGTCATGAGTCATGTCCTGCTGGTTTTAGATTGAAATCAATAGGCCATTTTTGCCATGTGAATGTCTTAGCAGCTCTTAATATAAGTGGTCATAGATTGTTGCTTGATGATAGTTCATGGTGTGTCTCAACTGCCCACTCGTTAAATAATCCATGCCTGGATGATGTCAGTCATTGGTAACTAAAAGCAGTGTGATTACAGAGGGATCTTGTATGTGGCATTCTGCAAGTATATATCTTCTTTACTATATTAACACTGTGTATCTGAGGTCTGTTAATACTGCATGGAGTACCATGAATGTGCTTATGAACAGATGTACTTCTCTTACCCTGTGGATTCTACAAGTTCAGCCTCAGCCTTGGAGGATATTGCTAGTTAGAAGCATCGGATCCACTTCATCCTCAACCCTGGGGAAACAGAAGTCTTACTTCTGGGTAGAAGATCGTGTTTCTGTTTGTTGATAGAAGTTGTGTGTTTTTGGAAGTAGTCAACTGAGTTCATGACCCTGCCATAACTTTCAACTCTGCATTTTCTGTGTTAAACCAAGTGTCGGGCTTTTTTCAGGTGTACAGTTTTGCATCATGTATGCTTAAATTTTATTTTGTGACAATCATCCCAACAGCAAAACATGACTTCGTGGCGTGCAACTCAACTGTAATCTGTTCGCAGGAAGAAGGGTAGGGCAGCGTCACCATATACAACTTGTTCAGAATGTAGTAATGTGTTTGCTCAGACATTTTAAACAACCATGATTATATTACAAGTGCCCTGCATTTCTACAGTGGCTGGCTAATAACCTTTGCATTGATTTTTCTTTATCTAAATTGGTAATATGGTGCTTTAAGAAGCAAAGCAGTGTAGGCTAAGTATGCTGAAGATCTTTGTCTTGATGTATATTTGACTATTAAACTACTGTCCTTTTAGGAGCTTCACTGTCTCATTTCAGGTCAGTAGGCAGTTGTGGTCTGCTGTTGGGTTGCCCCCCCCCCCCCAACCTCTGTTTCAATTAGCCTCCTCTCCACTTCTAAAAACAATTAGGAATTTTTTAAATTATTTCAAGGATGGGTTTTTGTTTGTTTTTAAACTATGGTCTCTCTTGCCCTTATCTACTATTCATATATTTTATCAATATTTTTGTATTGTACTATGTCTTTGTGTTGAGCTCTTTTTGAGATTTAAGAGGGTTTTTATGTATATATTGCATTTTAATAGTTTTCAATTGCACTAGGGCAATATGTCATGGGGAAGGTGTTTTATTTATAAAAGTCCTAATCCTGCAGAAGGCAAGTGTGTAATTAAACTTACTTGAGAAGTCCCGTTGATTCAGTGAGGCTATTCACACATGCAGCTTCATACAAATGTTTTTGCTGAGAGGATCCCAGTTATTACTATGTTTTAAAGTACAAAAAAAACCCTCCAGATTATTGCTGTTTTGTAGATTCTGTCTTTTCTTTAATGTTTAAAAGATGTGGCGGAAAATTCTGTGATGTACCTCTACAAGGTGCAGCACAAGGGAGACAATTCTGATCGTTTTAAGCCACCTTTGCACCCTTTTGATCCTTCCTGCACCGTTCTGGGAGCTGGAGAGGCCCTTGGTATAATTTGAACAGGCCTCTGGAGCCTCCCAGATCTGCTCTATGGCTACAGAATCTCTCCATATCTCTACAGAACAGAATCTCTACAGTACCACACCCGTTCTCACGCTGGCACTTCGTTCCTGCCCCCAGCCCCACTCCCCTTAAGCATGTCCCCGTGCCAATAGCTTGCAAAGGGTTCCTCTGATGACTTTCTTCTGCATAAAGGTTGAGGAGGGGGGTGACAATTTATTCACCATTAGCATTTGAGATTTCAAGGCACTTCTTGGGATGCAGCCACACCTCTTCCCATCCCAATAACAAAATTAGATTTTCTGGTTGAGAAGAAAAACTTCTTTCAACTGCAAATTTACAAGTAAATCTAGCCAAGTCTGTACGTTTACATTTTAAAAGAAAAGATGATACAGAAAAGAATCACCAGGGCAGCAAAACAGTTTATAGAGTTTTGCATTTTTCTGTTGCAGCAAATCTGTAGTCTTTGCAAATACAGTCTGTCTCCCTACTATGATATTTTCAGTACAGGTTGAAACATGCTATTTTTGTTTCCTCGTATCATACTTCTATTAATATTCTATCAGGAGATGTTTGTGAAGTGCAAATAGAACATGATAGACAAATACAAATTTCCTTTTTCTTTCATGGGGCAAGATAAACACATCTATCTGAGGACAGAGCATTGAGAGCCCCATGATGGCAACAACAAAATTACCATGTTATGAAGCTTGTCAATGCAGTCAGAATGACAATGAAGCTCTTATGCTATGTGTACACTAGAAAAGTTTTCGACTTTTGTTAAGGTCAATTTTAAGTTGACTTTAATAAGGTCAACTTTAAGTCGACTTAAAGTTGATCTTATTAAAGTTGACTTAACAGGTGGAAACACTTTAAGTTGACTTAGTCCACTTTGTTAAGTTGACCTAACTGCCCTTAAGTCGACTTAACAAAGTGGACTTACGTGTCCACACTGGGCTTAGGTCAATCTAAGGAACGGTTAGGTCGACCTAAGGAGGCTTAAGTCGACCTAAGGAGAGGTAGTTATAAAGTCGACTTAAGTGTTCATTCAGTCGACTTGAGGAATTTCTTAAGTCGACTTAATGAAAGCCTAGTGTGGCCGTGGCTTAATTTAAGTCGACTTAAACCTCCTTTGCCAGTGTAGACATAGACTTACTGTTTGGACTTCATCATTGTTACACAGTCTGTCCCACAAAAGGTCATTGAGATGGGAAGAGTGCATCTTTCACATAACTCTTATAAGCATGTGTGGGTGTGTGCATTTGGGTGCACGGTGTTTATTAATGTCAATCTTTTCTTTTTATAAAATCTGAATTTTACTTAAGCATTCTACATTCCAGTGTCACAAGATATTTTCTGTGCAGTCTGTTTTATTTTTAATATCATTATACACATATACATGGTTATATATGATGAATACAGTGTGTGTGTGTGTGTGTGTGTGTGTGTGTGTGTGTGTGTGTGTGTG